>CM067351.1:6163167-6323167 GCA_034190875.2 Urechis unicinctus | reverse complement strand
TTATCTATCATGCATCTTATATCGATGTCCAAGCATAATTCAAAACCAGATAACATTTCCCGAGTCATTACCTACACAGAATATAGGATTGAGATACAATTCATTAACTTAGTAACAACAATAAATAGACGCAGTAACGACAAGTAATGTGGGGCAAACAAAGGCTACCTCATCGTTTGCACTGTAGTTTCACAATATATCATTTTGTGCTCCATTCAAACGATGAGGGGGAGAGGGATCTTCTACCCAGCGTGACGGCCACCCCCCAACCCCTTTCCTCCATTAGACAGCTTGACTAGATTCAAAGGGCTAGAGATATCTTTTGTTAGTAGTAAAAATGGCAATAACTTGCTAGTGCGATTCGTATATTGTTTAGTTCTTGTTGTTGTAAAACATTAGTATATGCAACCACTGTTTTTGACCAATTTTGTAACCAGTTGACACATCACTTGTAGCGTTTAATCATGTGATATTTTGGATTGGATCTCAAATAAAAACATACATCAGTTACTTAAGTCTAATATTCGGTTGCTTTTATGACGGTGATGGATCAGTCTCACTGTCGACCCACATGACATAATTGCGGTGCTTGGTCCAGGCGGCCAATCCCTCACTCGAGTTCGAGTTCGGGTAGAACAAGCTTTGATGTTAAGAATGCTAGTCAATGTCGTTAGTGGCATAAGATACATGACTATGCGGATATCCCATTTAGGATATGACCGACGGAGCTGGCATTCTGTGTTCTGTATTTCATGCGCCTAGGTGTTAAATATGTTAACCCATATAAAGAGATGGATGCCGCAGCTAGTAAGCCTCTTCCGGCACGTGGCTATGCACACATAATGTGATTCAACAAGCGATTCAAATTTTCATTTGAAATATTCACATGAATATATATGACAGGCGCTGGTGAGGCTGGAAAATAGGTAGCTTTATTTGCAAGATACCATAATATCGATCACGTTGAGAAGTGTGTGCCGTACCTGCGGTGACTTCTCTGATGACCATGCTATCACGCATAATTACATAACAACGGCACCTGCTTAATAGAACAAGTTGAGTAGACATGATGTTAGGGATCCACATTTTGCTTCAATAAGGGCGAACAAACACGTAAATGCGAAGCTCCGTACCACCCTTACCTGACCTTCTTTCAACTTCCGTATGAAAGTGTATTGATAAGTAGTTATGGTTACAATAGTGAGTGACTGGGTAGGGGTACGTCATACGCATGATGGTCACTTGTCGGAATGTTTAACAAATGTATATTATCCGGCTCAACATATTGCGCATTAGAAGATAAGTGTCATGTTTCATTCAAGTTTTCAAACGAGTCTCTTCCTTGGTCAAGTTGCCGACAGTTTCATTGATTACTGCATCAATAAACTTGGCTACCTTAGTGTATCTATTCTAAGCACCGTGTCAGACATCACGTGACGTATAATATAACGTTTTCCATTTCTGCTCAGTTGATCATGCAAGCTACTTGTGAATTTGCATTTGTTGTGGCTCTCAATTAGCATTTGATGACATTCTAGAATCGTATCCTGCCCACAAACACAGCCACCTGTTACAACCTGGGATGGTTCCTTATAGATATAAAAGAGAAGCTGTTCCCATGCCTAACCAATAACGGGCGTCCAGCCACAAGCTCTTCATCAAAGCCCAGTCCTTCCTCATCGGCAGAAGTCCATTGGTTTGCAGCATCTTGTCTTCAACATGACGTTCATCACAGCCAGCAGCGAACTTATACACAGTAAGTTTTCTTATCTTCATTTTCAACGTCGACATGCTTTTATTCACATACAAGACAACGGTTCATTATACCTAAACCGGTTTCTTCAAACAAAGCGCACACATTCATTACCATGGCTTTTATACCACACGCCCCGCTTGCAGTTTTTCTCCTTCGATTTGTCCAGATAACTTGAAGACGCTTGACAGGATTTGTATCTTTTAATGAGGTAAAGTATAGCATATAATTACCAACAAGACAACGGTCCGTTTTTAAAACCAGTTTCTTCAAACAAAGCTTCCTCATGGTTTTTATATTACACGTTCTGCTTGCAGCTTATATCCACGGAGCTTCCATTATACGCAAAGATGTTTTCACGGTATTTGTGTTCTATTTTGCTGAAGCAGTAAGTATGAGGTGAGTATAAAGTTTGTTTGTGCAGAGTGAAGAAAAAACTGCGACTGAAACCCAGCACGGGTGTATGGAAAGCAAGGTGGTCCATTCAACAGAACACCACAGACTAAGCTGAACGTATGGGTATATAATGTAGGTTCACATAGACCCAATGATTGTTAGGGAGCGATTGCGTGACGATGCGCGTTTGCGTTTGTGTTTGCGCTGAACTGACAAGCACCCGTAGCAATAAGGGGATGATTGCCTGAGACATAATGTTTATTTTATGATATATCATTACTTGCGTGCTTCGTCTCTGCAGCCTCAAATACTGAATACCCTCACTGTTGCCCTGCCGAAAAGGACACGTGGTGTTTCACATGCGAAGCACCTTTGGATGATTGCTGCATTTCAATTGGAATTCCCCAAAAATGCAACGCTGACGTACGTATAATAATACCTGTGGTTTTTGTAAATTACTAAAATAATCCTGAAAATTGATAATCTTTGGCTTTGTAATTTACAGGAGACTTGCTATCACTTTACGGAAGCCAATGGAAGGTCGCATCGAGGTTGCTTACCATACGACAAGTGTCCGCCCACTCATGTGCCATGTGAGGGAGCTGCACCATGCCTAGAGTGTTTGTGTGACGACGACAAATTCCACTTAGACATCCAAGATCGTAATCTATCACAATGCGAATTGCCAGGTAACTCATACATAACACATTACCGTAAGTAGTATTATTGGTGTCTTCCCAGAGTTGCCCACGATTCATTTGAAATGTATTTTCCTGTGCAGGATATGAGTATCCATGGTGCATTGCCTGGTGTTATGGTGATCCCCACGTTCGAAGTTGTGACGGGCTGCATTTCTCGATGAATGCCGTTGACTGCTGTCATGAATTTATTCGAGACAATTGTACAGATGGGTTTCCAGCTGGTGACCCAAAGTTCTCGGTGTCGATATATCTAGACCACGCCGCTTCACTAAAAAGAGGCCAGATAGCAAAATCAGCCAAAATCATCTACAGAAATGTCGATTTGGTAATGTAGCAACTCAATACTTTTAGAAGCAATTGCATAAAGACGACATTGAGGCGTATACTATGAAAAACAAAGTATCGTAGCACACATGTAGCCATATATATCAATAAATAACAGAATATATATATATATATATATATATATATATATATATATATATATATATATATATATATATATATATATATATATATATATTCATATATATATATATATTTTAAATATTTATATATATATAAATATATATATATGTATATATATACATATATATATATATATTGTTATATATATATGTATATATACATATGCATATGTCTGTTTATGAATAATTATATATATATGTGCATATATATATATATATATTTATATATATACATATATGTGTATATATATGTGTGTATGTATGTGCATATATATGTATATATGCGTGTAAGTGTGTGTGTTTGTATCTGAGTGAGTGAGTGATATTTCTTACTGTCATGCACACTTGTGAAGATAATCTGCGTTGCCAGATCGTTGATCCCAAATTCGGTACCTACACAATCGACAACGTGACGGTTAATGCCACTGCGCACTTTGACGCAGAGTATCGCGGTACTAGAATCATAACTACCTACTACGCGAATATCAGCGTTCTGGTAAGTTATTTGTGGGCTCTAGTTCATAACACCATATAAAAATATATTATTTTGAATACATTTTTGTTACCGTGTGCCAAAAAACGACGGTCAAGGTATAAAATGTACGTAGAGCCATTTGTTAAATGTAGTCTAACATGACAGACTAAAACATTAGCTTAAGCAAAATGTCTTGATTTTGTTAAATATGCTGTGTCATCAAGTGCATCGAATTTGTAAATGACGGATTCCGTGTTTATTGGGATTACCGCGGAGGATTATCCGTGTGGATTCCAAACAAACCCGAATTTAAAGGTCACATGTGTGGCATCGCCGGCGATTGCGATGGAGAACCGAGCAACGATTTGCGAATTGGTCCAAGCGAGAACGTAGATGGACAATGTCCAGCTCTTGGGCCAGGACTGCCACCATTAGAACCAGGACAAGAAACGGTAAGTTGACAGCCGTAACTAAATTGTTGATCTGAGTCCGTTTCACGGATGCTATGTCCGCCTAAATTCAGAATCATATCATTATATCGGACGCATGGCGTGATTCCAGAGTATAGCACTAATGAAGCAATTCGGAATGAGTTGGTATAATCACAATACCGGAAGCCCAGTGTGTGACGCCGTTTGCAATCAAGCTACTCCCATAATGAGTACTGGTTAAACCATCTACACATCTGCCACATGGAAAATGAAACAGTGGGTTATGGTTATAATGGGAAACTGTACAGTATGGGGGTCAATAACTTAATAAAGATACACTTGCAAATTATATGCTTTCTCATGTTTTTTGTGCACCTTATCGCCGTCATTGCAAAAGTTTTCTTCGTATTGTCCCGCATTAACTTTAACATGATAGAACGAAGACATGTTGAGTAAGAATATTAAACAAATATATATTTATATATATATATATATATATATATATATATATATATAATAAATATATACATATGATATACATATATATATGTATATATAGATAGTTAGATATGTATATACATATAAATATATATATATATATCAATATTCATCTATATACACACATATATATACATATGATATACATATGTATATATATATATATATATATATATATATATATATATATATATATATATATATATATATATATATATATATGTAAATATATATATATACATATATATATATATATTTATTATATATATATAAATAAATATCTATATATATATATTTATATATATAATATATATATATATACGAATGTAACTTTTTAGGAGCAGTTCACCCACTATTATTGAACGTAGTCACTATATCGAACGCATCCTGAGTCCCAAAAAGTCTGGAAGTTTATCCAAAATTTTCACTCCGAAATAATTTTAATATATTTGTTACCTCAGAGCCTTTCTTTTTGATTCATATTTTTGAAAAATGCATCGCGTATTAAAAAAGTAATCACATCTTGAAATTTGTTGTATATTTCACTGTCGACGTGTATCGAACTTGATGTTTACTTGATACTTGATATTAAACAGCATAGTTCGCTCTATGTTCATATATACTATTATTCCAACTCCTTATATATTGTTCATATTTGTTTTTGTCGCAAATAAATTCTAATAATATGTGATTTGATTGTATGAATTAGAAAATAATAATTTTGATTCGTACATTACCCATCGCCTGGGATAAAGACATATATCTTGGGCAAGATGAACCAAAATTAAGCGCTAGCGGGATAATTTGAGAAACTACTCGTGTTCTGACAAGCGGTTGCACTAAGAGAAACTATTTTATTTGGTAAGTTGAAAATTATGTCAAGTGCAAAAAAGGTTGCTTTTTCCAGTCGATATATGAAATATCCCATTATAGTTTTTTTCTTTTTTGCTTGATGTCCGAAAAAGTCCCCTGCATAGGTATATATATTATTGATCAAACACGTGACAACGACGACGATTAAACGCCGTCAAACATTTGTTACAACATAACAACACAAACTGGTGTTAGAACCAAAGAGTGTGTAGTACGCTATGAGTTATCATTTGCGCCACGGCAGAGTTATAATCACCGCCAAGCTTCGAAGTGAGCCCTCTCAATGTAGCTATAAACTCTTGGTTAGAACTACAAAATGATGGACTTTATTCTTGTCTGATTCGAGTTAACAATTCCTGTGACAAAAGCAATCCTAAAACCGTTACTTCACCATGGGTTTAAAATTGTATCTTAGGAAGTTCTTTAGAATCCAATTCGAAGTCAGTCAACAAGACGCATGGAATTGTCAGAAAACGTTATGATTTGTTTAATCACCCCCCTCAAATGACTTGTAGGGTGTGTTGGCTCCAGTGTCAACATTTCAAAATGTCCCATTTGCAGCAACAAACTGGAGTTTCATGATATCCACCGCAAATCTCATTAAAAATTACACGAATGAGAGATAATTCCACCAAACGTGCTTCCACCAGCAATATCATAATTTCTCCATGAATGTTTACATTTGTTTCTACTCCTTATGGACATACGTTTTTTGAAAGTCCGATTGAATTCATTCAAAACAGTGTCAATGCATGTTATTATGAAGTGTTTTTGACGCATCAATATTCGAAAAGAAATGATCACGCAATTTGTATTCCCCAGGGGCAAACTATCAATCCAAGCAATGTCAATGCTGATTATGAATCGGATACATAGACCTGTACAATACAATGATATGTGAAAACTGGACACGTTGCTCTTATATATGAAGTTAAAGAAATCGTGAATAATCATTTTATTACAAATATCGAAACATTAAACTGCTAGCTGATCACGCACACTCTTCCAAATTCTAATTCATTGCAAGGTTCCTCGCTGACTTGGTAACAATAGCCTTTCCAAAGCGATCCGATTGTTTGTGAAGAATTACCCTCTTTGTTTTTTCCTCAAAAACAACTTGCAGCGTTATTAATATGAATTTAACGATACAATGTGGTGTGGTTCATTATGATGTTCATATCACTACATTTCCTGGAAAAATTTCAGTTCGAAAGCCACTTTTAAGTTTGCAAACTTAAATCTGCTACATAGTCGACTCAGATTTGAGTCGACTCAGCGACTTTAGTTTATTAATAAAGACGGACTTCTCATATTGCTATCTCTGAAAGGTGAGTATGGTGGACTTAAGTTATTTTATGTATACGGCCCTAGATTAATAAATATCTACCAGTACTGGCAGGGTCGGCAATGGTTTCTTATTTCCCAGAACGCACACAAAACAAATCAGCGATAAAAAGTAGCTCACAAGCAGCACCCATAGCAGTATTTATGGCAAGTTTTGTATATAACACTTCATCTGCGAGAAGGCCATTTGTTCAACCGCGGTCTGTGAGGATGATACACCCATTTATTGCAAGTAAATCTCCTGTTTGATGTTGTTATGATTCTTAGATTCAATTGCATTTCATCTCATATCTTTTTCATCCCACACACCCCATGGGTGAGTAAGACATTTGTTGTACTGAAGACTGTGAAGGTGTTTTACACATTCAATGCAGGTGCCTCTCACAAATACATCTCAAATATAATGTTAACCCCCAGAAATCATTCAGAAGAGGATCACTACTCCAGAAGCCGGGTTTTAATTTGACCATTCCTTTTCTTTTTGTTTTTCTGATTGTCGCATTATCTATTTATCAAACTAAAGTCGGGAGGCATTGCCAAGGTTAACCCCTCTAAATTATTTATGAACTATAGGTCGCCTAATGGGAACAGGGACAGTATTGTACTCCGATAATAGATATAATTCTAGGTGAAAACATACTATCATAACGTTAGAATAAGTAAATTGTGCTAACAGAAGAGGCTAAAATCGTCATTAATTATGACAGACACTTAAGTTCTATAATAGCCAAATGATGTAAGCTTTTATGGTATAACCATGTGAACCTGCGCGCAATACGCAGTGTAGATTACTTGAGTTGTAATACTTTTGCATGAAACAAACTTGTTTCTTGATCATGCGCAGTCGCGCTTCCTATGTTGATCTGTTTTAGTTCGTAATCGTGTTGTCACGGACATTAAAATATCATATTAACATTTGTTGGTTTTATGCCTACAAATCTACACGCAGGGCCACTCAGAAGAGGTCAAAGCAGCGAGGCCAAAATATTCTCATTGTGTTGTGCCATGCCATAGGTAAATATAGTTTTTATTGACTATTGTGGCCTTCACTTCATGAAGAACTACACAAACATGTGCTGACAGGCCCAATTTGCTGTCAGGAAATTAGACACCTATGATTAGGCGCCACAATGAGTAGCCATTTAAGCCGTTAAGGCTACAAAGTGTGACGTCAGGACGCGGTGGACGGTTTCTAACTCACTGCCAGGTTTTCAATATCATTTTAACTGTAGCTTTCTAGTCATACATGGGAGGCAACATATTGGGTTACTTTATCTTTTTGTATAGAATAACAGTGGCTAAAAAATACTTGTAATTCTCAGGTTATAAAAATGTCAAAGACCCAATGACTTAACGCTTAAGCATAGAGTGGTTTGTGTGTAAATTTGGGTAATTTGTTAGGGCTCATCGCAAGTTAAATGTAAATGTGAAACAGCCCCAACGATTTAACGTTCCAGATCATTATAATTAAATGCAATAAGTAGTTAGTGCGATCCTTCATGTAGTGTATCAGCGTGACAGTAAAACCGCGATCAGTTCCAAAATCATGATTAACGAAAGTATTTCAATTATTTGAGGTGACACAACCCTTGATGAAATATAAACGTGCTACACAAAGCTACGGAGAATATCGGACACTTTGAACAAGAGATTATTCACCCTGTTGAGCCTGACTGATCCGACGATGTAATTCTTGCATTCCCTTTTATTTCGAAATATATGACATATCAACCATCGGGATGTGATAGAGCTGTGATAATCAGATAGATGTTTATTGGAATCCATACCAGAACGCACTGTTGTGACATCTTTATCGCAACTTTGGGTAAGGCTTATGTATCAATATTTGTCCTTCTATTGTGCGTTCATTTTACATCAATTTACTAACACGGTTTGTAGGTGTACAGTCCAATCCACAAGCAGAACACAAAGTAGAAGTACGTTAGTCTCTTTTGAAGCCTATCTTGAAGTTGACGAGAGTCAGTCTTTTTGGAGTCTGGCTGTCTTCCTTCTGACTTCTGTGGACTTCTGTGTTGGTGCGCGGTTTTTGTTGGTCTTATATACGCTAGGATTGACCTAAATGCTCCAGATAAGGAATGAATAATTCACCACACCAGATCTACCTACCCTTCCTACGGATTTCTATGGTATGCATTATACGAGGGACTCTGAGGTAAAGGCAATTACATGGCAGATAAAACATAGCCAATCGGTTGAGATAGGGGGAATGAAATGCTTTGCATACAACACTCAGCCACCAAGGTCAGATAAAAAGGGAAAAACATTACTCTTTAGTAAACAAGATGAGTAAGCAACTGTACAGATATAAGTAGATCTCCATTTAGCAATACCATCACGCTTAATCCTGGCCACCAATCTCGTCTTAAATTACTTTCCTGACTGGCAGCTCAAAACAGGATCGTTACAATCTTCATAATTCCACTGACTACTGTGTCTTTAGAAAGACAGAACAATCATAATTAACTACGAGCCATTTTGTTCACAGTTGATATGACATGTCAGAATAGCCACATGGATTTCGCTTTGCATTCCTTTAGTTATTATAGGCAGACATCATATACAATATTGCAATCATCGTACGGTTGATAATTATTGGTCAACTCAATCATTTGCTTAAATATTGCAGATGTTATGTCCATTTTCAACATTTTCTCCGTGCGGACAAGGTGCGAAAATTCGAGTCTGACAAACAAACCTAATGCACCTGTAGTGATTGGGTAGCAAATACGTCGAATACAAATAAAAAAGGCGATCACGGCTTCCATTTATGCATTTAAATAATGTGTACGGATATATAACTTCAAATTCAATAAGGTTAGACATTAGTTGCTGGAACGGCAGTCAATCATGTTGCTATCCCTGTACCTTTGCCCCTTTTGATATCAGGGTCATGTACTTTCCAATCATCTGTCATCAAGTTACTGACAGTTAACCATTGAATGTAGATGTCAGCGTACCTGCATGCGGCACGGCGTGTAGTCAATATGGCAAACACTGTTCCTACATGAGCAATCAGCTTCCTCTATTCACAAGGATAATACCTATATCACAACGAGCGAGAACCTCACTTGGCATGATGTTTTCATTATGTGTCCTTAAATTGAATACGGATTCTATCTGGCAGGCGTCATGAGTGAGAGCGTCATATTGTCTTGATGCAGTGGCTTTCTCTCACCTCAGACTAGTTGTCCTTCTTGGGAACGGATGAGAACAAAGAACATTGCCTGTAATGGGCTCTGCCGACTGAGACGCAATTTAGCGGCATAACAAAATGGCTACCCCGCCAACTTAATGGCGCAGACTCCGTTAATTGCATGGTGGTCTATGCTCAAGGGGATGGATGGTATGATGTACGCTGGTCATGGAAGTTTATGTTCGTATGCAAAAGGTAGCAATGCCTACCCGATGACTCCTTTACTCCATCGTATGAGGAAGGTATCAGCATAGATACGTGCTGAATGCGGTGGATAAAAGTTGATTGCCAATCATAATGGTTATTGACAAAGAAGATTTTGGTGCAGATTATATTGACCATGTAACTATCAAAATAAAACTTGGCAAACAAAATTCTAGAGGTTAAACGCAACTTCGTCCTGCACAAAATGCAGATGAAGGAAAAGTTTTCACCGTCGGGATCATCTAACGAGCTATGTTTATTGCTCACTAGCTGAGCTAACCAAATATGTATTTTGAGAGAATATTTTGATTTACAATAAGCCCCTCGGCCAGTGAGCTTGGAATAAATTGTGCTATTGAGGAATAAAACAAGCACAGTCGCTTGCTTTTATGTGGTCCACAACTGGTTTTGAATTCCAGTGATCTTGCCAAATGAATGTGTTCGACACGCTGTTCCGAAAGTCACACTGTTTGTGTATCGACATCAAATGGCAGAATACAAGTGTACGAAAACGTTCTAAACATACCATAGTAAACGAGCTAAAGATAAAGCAGAATATTTCAATAGCATGTATGACAGGCGTTTAGAAACGTCAACTGGGATGTGCAGTTTGGATATGTATTGGTCCCAGAGGAGGTCAAATACTTGGTATAATCACGGTAGATTGTTCTATTTAGTGGTGCGTGCTACATGCTTTCACTGTCGGCGCATCCATCACAGAACATTATTGGGCGAGGAGGATTAACTCAAACAGATGGTGCTGAACATCCTTGTATATCTCTCATTACTACCCATCAACCAGATGGTGTTGAACATCCTTGTATATCTCTCATTACTACCCATAAACCATATGGTGCTGAACATCCTTGTATATCTCTCATCCCATCACCCAGATGGTGTTGAAAATCCTTGTATATCTCTCATTACTACCCATCAACCCTGTTTTAGAAAGACATACTTCGGCCCAAAATAACCTTGCTTGATTCACTGTTAGGTTACCCTGTCTGTAGCAATGCTTAATTCGCTTATAGGGAACCCTGTCTATAGCTATGCTTAATTCACTAATAGGGAACCCTGTCTGTAGCAATGCTTAATTCACTCTTTAATAACCCTGTCTGTAGCTTTGCTTAATTTACTAATAGGGAACCCTGTCTGTAGCGATGCTTAATTCACTAATAGGGTACCTGTCTGTAGCTATGCTTAATTCACTAATAGGGAACCCTGTCTGTAGCCTTGCTTAATTAACTAATGGGGAAACCTGCCTGAAGCCATGCTTAATTCACTAATAGGGAAACCTATCTGAAGCCAGGCTTAATTCTCCCCTAGGTAACCAAGTCAACATTATGCTCAATTCATTCATATGTAGCCCTGCCTTTAACAATGCTTTATTAATTTCCTAGGTAACCCTCTTTCTTGCCATGCTTAATTCACTCAGAGATAACCCTGTCTAAAGCCATGCTACATTCACACCAAAGTAACTAATGTGCCTACATTGTGATGTAGGCATGGCAGAACCATGCCTACATCACCATGTACATGCATAAGCGTGTACCCCAGTCACATGTTGGTTAACGCTGGGGTGCTTACTTGCTTCCCCAAAGTGTACTCTGATTGCACATCGCTTGGGTAAGTGTAATTATGCGGCTGTCTACGAACAGTGGCAAATACAAAAGGGTAAAAATATCTTCGAAAATACAATTGATGCAGAAATATATTTACTCTCCCAGTCAGTTAATTTTCAATGATATTGTTTTCGTTGTTGTTTGATTATTGCCTTGATTGACATTAGTCATTATTCGATAATATAATATCATTCACTTACCCAGCGATTACACCGGCATTCATACTGCAACAGTACCAAAAAGTGCTGGGAAGACCGACAAAGAAAGTTTTGGGTCAAGGCAATTAAATTTGACCCTTAAATGTACTATTTGAACATCCCTGCTGAAGTGATGCTAGGGCCGCGACAAGTTCATCCTGAATAACAGAATCGGGAAGCCAAAAGTGATAATCTGCTTATAGTCAGGTTATATACTTACAAGAATACATAGCCATGTGAGGTTGTGCATCGTGTCTGTGGTTAACATAATAAAAAAGTCTACCTAAGATTATTATGCCATCTCTTTTTCTAAACATATAACCATGTACGCTTACAGTGTGTTTCATAGTAGGTACGTTAAAGCTGTTGAATTAAGTATGCTGGTATAAGAACATGTTATGCACTGATCAATGGACCCGGTGAACACGAAGTAACAAATGTTATCAAGTTGACATAAATTCCATAGCATAATACATCTCAGCACAAATCAATTAGTTAGGCTCACTTGTCGTTCCATTATTTCTTGGGATGAGATGGTGAAGGCTTTTTTTATCGCCACTCTTCTTTGCCTTAGTGGTCAGGGGATGGGGGTTGCTCTCTTGTCCCTTCATCCTTTCTTTTGCTGAGTCGGTATTGGCTCTCTTGCCCCATCATCCTATCTTGTGCTGAGTCGGTATTGGCTCTCTTGCACCATCATCTTATCTTGTGCTGAGTCGGTATTGGCTCTCTTGTCCCGTCATCCTTTCTTGTGCTGAGTCGGTATTGGCTCTTTTGTCCAATCATCCTTTCTTTTGCTAAGTCGGTATTGGCTCTTTTGTCCAATCATCCTTTTTTTTTTTGCTGTGTCGTGTTTGTTCTTTTGTTCAATCATCCTTTCTTGTGCTGAGTAAGTATTGGCTCTTTTGTCCAATCATCCTTTTTTGTGCTGAGTCGGTATTGGCTCTTTTGTCCAATCATCCTGTACAAAATAATCGATTCAGCATCTGACTTCCAAACCAGATTACACTGTGGCATTCAATAAAGCTATTCTCTTAGTTTCGTTAGTTACTTCAAACCTTCCTGGTTGAATTTTGCAGAGCACACACGAGAGCACCTTGCCATTTGTCTTGCGATTGTGGTATCCTTGCACTTCTAAGATTGAACCTTTTCTTATGATGTCTCAATATGCGCTGTATAACGCTGTCGCAAAACAGTGGTTTCAGCATGCGAATGTTTGTGTGCTGAAATTTTGAACTGATGTCTTTGGAGCTTGTTGCATTTGCGCTGCTCTAAGGCGACATTAGTTCAACACGCACTGAATCGATGCATCTGTGGAACAGCACTGTTTCAATGTAGCTGCTGTGAGACGCATATAATCCTATGAAACTAAGCCCAGAACGCGGAGATTTAACACTCTGGATTTAACATGGAGGCCATGTTTTAGTTTTGATATTGCCTGGTTTAGCTTTGACTTTGATTTTTGCCATGCTTTCTTAATGACTCAGACAACTAGTACAGCGTTATAATCTACAATAAGACAAATAGTACAGCGTCATAATCTACAACTAGACAACTAGTACAGCGTTATAATCTACAATAAGACAAATAGTACAGCGTCATAATCTACAACAGACAACTAGTACAGCGTTATAATCTACAATAAGACAATTGGTAGCCTCTGCACAAAAACAGCTTATTTACGACTTAATCTTGAAAGTTTGATTTTCTTACTTGCACATAATAAACAGAACTGTTTCTAAGCAACTGTAAATATCCTATTATAAGATATAATTATTAAACGCGATAATCCCAGAGTCTTGCATGCTATGTGTATCTCGTGCGCGTCATGATATCCGCATCGTTCCTAGATGTAGATAGCACTGCAACACAATGCATCTCTGCAATAATGATCTCATTTTACGATATGTCGGCGTTGATGATAAGTCAATTGGTCCATAAGAAGACCAATTCAGTCAATTCAGTAACTGAGCTTCCAATACACACTGCACAACAGCAGCTGTGGAAAAGCTATTAGGATTGAAAGCCATTATTATTTACTCACTCTTTCGCTGTTTCTCAACAAAAATAATGCGGGGCTAGTTTGATAATAATAATAATAATTAGTCGGTTTTTAGCAAGTTTTTATGCGCTGCACATAAAATGTTTTTCTTCATAATAACTCTCATTCGATGCTGCTCCAATCTTAAGGTACCGGGCGAAACAGGACTGCTGTATATCGTCCATTCAACAAGAAATTCCCCAAACAATCTTTCTCATCAGAGATGCCATACGAGTTTGAACATGATGACAATAAATCAGAGCTTTGGAATAATACCAATCGCCCAACAAATTCACCATTGCACCGCGTGGAAGTTATTTCATTTTGTCAACTCACAAGATGGCCGCTGTTTCCTGTCAGCGTAGAATCGTGTTGAGGCTAGGTTAGATTTATTGGTGATGAATAGAAAGTTGAACCGTGCGGATGACCAATCACCCTCCGAACAACATACTTTACCTGCAACAATCTCCTTGTCATGCAAATTGTATGCAGTTAATTCTTTGCATCCGATTCTTCCCGTGTAACCTGGTCGAACCATCTAGTATATCAGCATTTTGAATCGGGAGTGGTCAGGTCTATTCAGTGTCAGGTATATACAGAGCCACTGAATTATACAGAAATGAATGATAGCGTTCTATGTTATATTGCAAATATATTCATTTCGTCAATCGAATTGTTAATTGTTAATGCTAATGCAAATAGCATGTGGTTGTGATTTGTATATATGAGCTTAAAAGCTATTTCATTTGGAGATATAAATGTAACATTGTGGTCGTTTATTCCACAAGAAGCAATGGATTGAAACCTTTATTTCGTCATCAATTGCTCTATCGACGTATATTAGCGTCAGTGTGCCATTTGGAGCCATATAAGTGACGATCTATGGTGATGGCTAAGTCATAATATTTATACTCCCTTTCGTCGACATATATACCAGGAGGATGTTTATAATGGTAAACTAATTAACAAATGATTGTTGATATAACAACTCGTACATGGCTGGCATCGACTGCGCGATTATTTTGAGCGTCGATAAATGTGGCGGCTGCCAATGATCCATTGATGTTTCATTGCCGTCATGATAATACCACTTATGGCACTTCTCCCTAGACAGTATCTCACAGTTTCTGTAAATTCTCTAAACTACAGTCGAACGTGTTTCCAGTGGTGCAAAATTATTGTCCGCCCTAGCAGCTCTTGTGGGATCAAATAAGTTGCACGCATCATTATGGTGATTCGTAGGATCAAATAGAAATCAATCATGAAGCACCATAGGATTACAGAACACTTGCTCTAAATAACATGCGCCCTAAATTCTATAATATATACAGCCTGAACATATATTCCTGACATCTATGAGTCGCTTGCCGTCCATATTATCTCTGGTCACCACAACATGTATATAGTTTTCATCTATCCATTTGCCACAATGACTCGTGCTGATAAAAACCCGGCTATTATTAAAAAGTCATGCGAAGCCTGTGCCTGATGCAATTGGGGTCTTTTATCGCTTTTACATCGGGTTTACTGTGCGACGGAATGCACCAAATTCCTTTATGATATCCCACATACTTCAAAACATTAGGCAGCGTTGAACTGTTTAGCTTAGTGTGACTCCCATGGACACTCAACAGTTATTTCTATGAATTTCAATAATTAAGTAGAGCCTAAGATGTAACCGTGGACTGAAATATTCAACTAGCAACTCTACTCGTGTCTGGACAGGGGTTGTTTGACAGAAACTTAATCCGGATATTATTAGAGTTATCAAATATTGATAAACCTTGATCAAATGTTCTGCTCCAAGTTAGCTGGACCTTTTACAGCTGTGGTATCGACATACCTGATTCGACACTAGTCTCCTCGAGTGATTGTCTGCAGAGTTAAGTCAATTAGAGTACTTCCACCTACTGGTATGTCCAGGTGGACTTTGACGTGCCAGTTCAGAATACCGTGTTACCTGGCTATAATAAACAAATAAACGCATGAAAGATCTTCAAATTAAACGTCTATGGTTACCATCGATCTCTTTGAACTTATCAATCGTTAAACATCTGATATTTGTTGTATATTTGCATTTGTCTAGCAGCTCGTGATTAACATGACCAATTATGATGCCTAAAAATAAATAGAACATGACAGCAAAAATGGCACTAAAAAACGTGCTTTCGGAAAGTTAATTAGACTTGTTAGTTTGATATTTATTTTGTAAAAATCAATCCAGATGAATGTTGTTGAATATTAAGGGGCCGTTTGAAACGAAACACCAATCCTTTGAAATGGATTCTGAACAATTTCAGTGACGCCGTCGGTCTCCATGATGATAATTTATGCGCCCAATAACGTTGAAAAATTCCCTTCTTTCTGATTACATGTCCATATTCCATTAGGATACTTGCAAGAACCTCGTAGACCAGCGCTTGGAATGCCGTGCCATTTGGTTGTGCCATTTGGTTATCGGTCCTTATTATCTGACTATTGCAGCCGCTCATGTCATCCGCATCTATCATTCACGTCGTATCGCAGAAGACGGCCACTGTGTCCTGCAGTCCCATTCTGAACATCAAGTAAAAAAAAGATGACACCTGTTATCTATGCTCTAGACAACAACAAATAACGAGGGCAGTATGATTGAGGTCGCATGAAGGGGGCGATCATCATGACACGAATGAAATATCTCAACCGAAATTGCGAAAATGAGAACAGATATTTGTATAGATTTGGCAGATGCTTCCCAGGGGCGGTTTCCTCGTGACAAATTGACTTGTTCTGAGCAACACTGTCTCACTTTAAGGTGAAAGTGAATCGTCGCTATATTATTTTGCGCATTGCATCACATTCATAGTTACGGGATTATGCTAAGCATGCAGCCGTCAACGTTTATCCGAGAAACTTTTGACATGGTCTAAACTGCACAGACGAACAATGTTTCGAAAAGTTTACAGCTAATAAATTCCTATTATTGAAGCAAATATCGCATACTTGATAATCTCCTATTCAAAATTAACCCAAGAATTCTGATTTTTGTTTTATGTTTTATGATTTCCGAAAAGCGCGCCATCTGGTTATCTGAAGATTACCGCATGATCTAACGACCATTGCGCTTGTCATTTTTATTTATCATCCACGTTGCATTGCGCCAGCTGACCACACATTGTACTCTACCATCTGAATCAGTGCCCAACAAAAACCACTCTTTCCCGACTAGGTACAAGCAGGCATCTGCCCCTGCATACCGCGCTTTTGACAGTGACAAATTGGTCGTAGCCCGTGATTCGGGTCGCACAAAAGAAGCGATAAAACAGCCGTCTTTGTGGATAGAATTGTTAAATCCTAAGCCGTCAAAGATATATTCACCGAGTGCACATTGAGTGACTGGATACGCTTTAAGCTGCAGGGCTTCTCAAAAGGTCAATTAACTCATGAACGCTAGCTATGAAGAATCCATTCACTTTGCGTTCAGCTAAGTTGAAGATCCAATGTCGTTACAATACGCGTATTGTAGCTTACATTAAGAGCTCAACAAGGCGATCTTCCTAACTGCGTCAGTAAAGGCGAACAGAATACAGTAGTAGCGGGACCATAATATGTACATGGGGCGGCTAATGATATACATATATTCATTTATATATATATATATATAGATATATATATATAGATATATATATATATTTAGATATATATATATATATATATATATATATATATATATAGACTATATATAGAGAGAGATATATAGATATATATATATATATAGAGATATATATATATATATATATATATATATATACATATATATATCTCTATATCTAGATATATATATCTCTATATATATATATATCTCTATATATATCTCTATATATATATATATATATCTCTATCTATCTATATCTCTATATCTCTCTATCTCTATATATATATCTCTATATCTCTATATATATATATATAGAAATACATATTCACATATATAAAAGTATCTATAAATATATATGTGTATGTATCTGTGTGTATTAACTTATGGTTGTATAATGGTTGGAAATGGACGCATGTTACACCGTGATCATATTATACAGATAGGAATGCCAATACATTGTGTATCTCTTAACATGTGTGGTTGATTTAATTTGTCCTATTTAGTCAGTCAATCAATAAAGGAGGTCAGGCTTCTTGTCAACATTCCCACAGTTATCATGTCAATAAGTATTGCTCATCCTCACTGCGGGAGGTTGCTTTGTTGATTAGTTGTTCCAGGCACTTTTCATTCATGGGTCGAACCACGGTTTTGATTGATTTCATTTCAGTCAAGGCCGTGCATCATTCACTGCCGGATGCCTGTTTAATAGTACAACGTAGAGAAGCTGCAATAACTAGGCACAAGAAGGCCATTAATTAGGGCTCTAAACTGGCACATTCTGCGCTTTGGGAGGAGCATGTTATCCATACAAACGCTTTGCTAAGGGTTAGTATTGATAAATATTCTCATACAATGATAGTACGTCTTGGGGCATGCTTGTAATTGCGAATGTTCCCCAGTTGAACCGATACCTATCTTACAGATTACAGCTTTCACGGCATCGCTCGTCGGCAACGGATGGTTTTACCAATTACCGTCAATTAACTTAAAAATATACCCGAATGCAGCGAAGCATGGCGTGTTGCCTTCCCGTTTTCGTGCGTAATGCATTAATTTTAAGAGGGAAATAAATATCTTGTCGCCTCGAGGTCACATCAACCTAAATTTGACATTAAGTAGTATCATCTATCGGTTCAATCCACGTCAAGGCAGCATTACATCATATGACATGAGCCACACATTCTTGTGTTGTCATTCAACGCAAAGAAACTGATTCAAACTATGTTACGGGAGAGAATCTGAAGCGAACACAAGTTGGACATCATAACGTCCCCAACGTCGTCACCCTTGCGTTGGGATGGATATTGTCATAACGTACCTTTTCGAATGCGCTCTATTGACTTATCATCTATATTATCAAAGCCCTAAATAGAGCCCCGATAAAACAAACCAATGTCATCAACAAGATACAAAATTATGATAAGGACAGTTTAAGTTTTAACATTAATACCCGCCCTCAGCCGCCACTAACCATCCCTACCGCCACCTCTAACCACCGGCCTCTGTCGCTTCTACAGGCCGCCGGCGGTAGCAGTGGGGGCGACTGGCCTGGGGGTCAGTGGTCTTGTCTCGGTGACGGACGACATGGACGACCCCCGGGAGCAGATCTAATACACCCCGCAGCTGAGATCTATTGGAGCAGACTCGATCTACTCAGCGCGGATACCACGATACAAGCAAAGCAGTGTATTCTCTTCCCCTAGTGAGCAATTTCTCTCAACTTAACGCGGCGTGAACGCCTTGCACACGCCCTAATACGCGTGCGCCTTCTTATAATGGCCGAGTTCTCCGGCGCTGTCATAACTAATTTCACACTTCCTTGCCTTCCAACGATGTCGCTGTTCCATCATCATGATTATGAAGTTGTTTTCTTAGATAAATGACCGCCATAATGCCTCCCATCGACGGCCTCGTCATCGAGATGAGATGCGGGTATAACTGAGGGACTTCCCGCCAGACTTGATCAGACTTAACAGCGACGTCAATATGGCCTCAACGACTGGTGGGCAAATCAAGCCTGAACACGAAGCAAGCTTGTAGCGCTATTCTGTTGGTCGATCATACAATCATAGTTCTCGGCGTTGTTTCTCACAATCGCGATTCAATAATATCTCAGCAAATACATTTTATCATTATTTTATGAAAAAACCGCAACATTACTGCATCCGATTCTATCATTGGGTAATGCTTGCTGGTCTGCGTTTTCCTTTTTAGTCTGGATTCAGCATACATCTTAAAGTTAAGGACCGGCTCAAATGAGACTTATTGTTTAAAGTATTCATTGGTCACATATGAGGCGCTTGAAATGAGCCATTATGATCCAACCCTTCTATTCCATGCAACCATTGCCAGAGAGCATCCGTGCATGTGTGCTCTATTTCATTTTTAATAATCATCATTCCAGGAGTCGTTTCCTCAGTGAGATCGGGCGAAATATGTCATTTTTAGGTTAGTGTGTTAGTTAATGGATTTGAATCAAGTATCAGGGATGATGTGCCATGGCCCAGGAGTCAACAGAATTGAAGTTAAGGAGCCGGGTGAGGATACAGATGAGGAGCTGGGTGGGGATACGGATGATGAGCCAGTGGAGCCGGTAGAGGAGCTGATAGGGGAGCTGGTGATGAGCCGGTAAGTGAGCCAGATGAGGAGCCGTTAATGAGTCGGGTGAGAAGTCGGGTGAGTAGTCGGGTGAGCAGTCAGTGAGTAGTCAAGTGAGGAGTCTGGTGAGGAGTCAGGTGAGGAGTCGGATGAGAAGAGAGTGGGGGAGTTGGCTGAGGAATCGGGTGTGCAGTCGGGTGTGGAGCCAAATGAGGAGCCGCTGAGGAGTTGAGTGAAGAGCCGGATCTAGGATCGTTTGAAAGTTTCTTCACTCCTGCGATAGGTCAAAAACATGGGTAGCTCAGCACGTGCCCCAATGAGTGCCTCTAGTGTCAATAATTATCCTGAGCACTCAGTATGGGGATACATTCTTGGCATGCACAGCGCCATGGATTCCGGAGAGGCAATAACCACTGCAGAGGTCACCTAAAGGGGGCACTTAAGTCACAATGTCAAGGTCACGGAGAACTCTGCCTATTGTGGCAAACAACCTTGTGGCTGAGAGGCATACAGATAGTCATTCATGTCCGATCTATATCCCCGATAGTACACTTTCTACCGAAACGTAAGAGGGGTTCCTTTCCCAGATAAGCAGCCTATTCAAATAGGGGGACATTCAATCCGCTTAGTTGGGTGTCGAAGATGGATGGGAAATGAACTAAAAGCACCTGTCGATCACGCTTAACCAGGTTATTTATCAAAGACGCAGTGACAGTAGCGCTCCTCTGGGTGTCAGTCTAACGCGCCACCTGGCAACCCAAATATACTCCATTACGGGCTAGCTGCTGCAGACGAATTGGGATGAGTGGACCAAACCAAGCGGCGCTCATTGGAATGATGCACCCAGAATCCACGAGGTGACAGGGTGCACTTTCGTCAGCGTGTATCCACGTTGCCCCCAAACTCAGTTTGTCACAAGGAGCCCTTTATCCTCATTCAATTTAGGTACATTATAATGCATGAGGAGCAGAAGGAGGTCGATAAAGAAGCTTCCCCGCCACTCTCTACACCTCAAATACGCAATCCACCACGCTCTACCTCAGATGCTTGCTTCAATTAAGAGCGTTCCCAGGATTGGAACGAAAAAAGCAGTATGATACATTTCTATATGATATATGCACACAACGATGACCGCATGTATATTTTGTCTTTAAACTGAACCCATGTAGATGGGTAATACTTCATCTCCATAGCCAGTCAGCGTAAACCGTTTCCATTGCCAATATTAACGTCTGCTTCAATCAGTGTATAACAGTCAAGTATAATGTTGCTGTGGCCAAGCTGTCGCAAGCAATTACTTGAAGAACGTCAATTGCCTTGAGCACATAACATGTCACCGCGGATAATCACATGTGGAAACTGACCTAATTCCTAATGACATATAGACGTTAATTCGTCAAGTAATTTATTATCAAACGCGACACATCTTGCGTCTGGATGAGAGAGAGAAAACGATGATACAATTGATATGAAGTAGTCGACGCTATTAACCAGACAATGGCTGGGTGGTTAACGCCCAGAGGAAGTAGCGAGGAGACTTCATTAAGAACTGGCATTATAGACATCATGTAATTATTGTTGTGTTCAGCAGTGACAGCTAATATCGTTTATCTACCCGTAAACGGATGATCTTCTTGTAGCAGTTTTCCATTTGTATTCTGTACCTAATGAACCTGTCGACAGCAACAAAATAACTGCCTTGATATGGCCACTAATGAGATTACTGGTATATACCCCGGCGAATTGACAAAAAAGTGAGTCAGGAAACGAAGTTAAAGCTATCAGGAACAGTTACATGAAAACTTGCGTTTCTATAAATAGCCGCACGCGCGCAAGTACGCTCGATGTCATGAGGAAATCAGGGGTCGATATACGAGTGGCCCGGGTTCTTCTGGCCCTTGGACTTAGCTACAGGCCCTTAAACGGTCTGACTCAGAAGCTCGGATCGACCCTGGGCTTGTTTTACCAAGCTACGGCGGCCTCTGCGTGTAATAAGCAGGATAACATTCGATGCCGCCGTAATTCCATCCAACCCCACGGCCCTCCCGCAAAAAGTTGCGGAAGCAGCCATAAATAGAGTTGCTATACAGGATAAGCACATGTGACGAATGGCATGTTGTCTTTACACATGTCGCTTCCCAAGGAATCGTCCATATGTTTAACCCCCCGTTATTCTCGAAATAGCCACATAAATTCAATATCTATTCAATATATGGTCACTGAGATATTGCCCATTAGACATGACTAAAATGAGGCATGAAAGAGCCAATGAAGACAGGTACCAGCGATGCGACAAACGCTCGTAGCTCTTTGGGTCTGGGTATCCGCGCAACAGGGACAGGTACCCGTCAATGTATCCACAGATCCAATTAAATTATCTTACTGAGTAGCCCCCTTCGAGGATAAATGGAACAAAAGAGAGAGATCTGTGTGGATGACGATGAGTTAGATCAAGTAGGCGAAAAGGATGGAAACGACAAAATCATCCTAGGTCCTGTCACCCCCGGCCAATTGCCTTGACCAGGCCATTCCAGCCTCAGCATCCTTCTGGGGATCCTATAAAAGTAGTTTATTTGGATTCAAAAAGCATTTGGTTAAGCCTGCATCTCGAAACATCAAGTAGATAATTGTCAGTGGTGAACGTCAGACACTGGCAGTCCGAGAATGCACAAATGCCAGCACCTTACGGTATCTGAAAGTGTCACTAGATCGACAAAACACGAACTTATTGCACATTTAATGACATGATACGGATCACACAACCAAAATTCACAAGACTGAAGCTCACACGACTAAAGATAACTCACGCTGCTAAAGGTCACAAGCAAATGTTCACACGACTAAAGGTCACAGGAAAAAAACTCACGCTGCTAAAGGTCACAAGCAAATGTTCACAAGACTAAAGGTCACAGGAAAAAAACTCATACAACTTCAGCTCAAAAGACCAAAGCTAATACGACTTAAGCTCACAAGACAAAAGCTCACACGACTTCAGCAACACAAGACAAAAGCTCACACGACTTCAGCAACACAAGACAAAAGCTCACACGACTACAGGTCACATCTTTAATAAAAGATGCGACAAAATCATTTATTTAATAAATAATATCAAATTGATAAATGATCACTGAACTTCCACTGAACATTCACCCGCTCAAACGGAACAACCGCTTTTTCAGACAATATTCATTATAATGAAGTTAAACAAGGAGATGTACTATCGCCATTTGTAAGCGTTATTGTCACGACTGTACAAAAGAAGAATAGTTGTTCATTTTGATGCTGTTTGGTGCACTCCCGCTGCTGCTGCTGCTGCTGTTGCTGCTGCTGAGGGAATGATGGGTTAGCAGCCGAATACTGAGTCATATTCAAGGGATAAGAAAGACATTTGGTGCTGTTTAATGGCCCAATGCGCTATGTAGATTTTAAATCAAATGGTAAGCGCTCATGTCACGATTTGGTAATTGCTGTGCGCATGATCGTAACACATTGTTCGATCAGTATTGTACAAGTTTGTATGATTCCCTGTGATGGAGTCCATCCAACAAATCGATGACTACCTTACATGGTGACATATGTGTATCCTCCTCCCTAGAACAAACAAGATTTGAGAATTGTTTTAATGCTAACGTAATTGGTCCACGTGATCAGATGTATCTGTGGTTCCTGTGACAGGGGTTTGTGTGATACAGCCATTGCGATCAGAATGCCACTAACCTAATCAATGTTTTGGTTTACTTTGCTACCTTTTGGCATTTCGCCTTAGTCAAAGTCTCTGAGTGATGTGGCCGTGAAAGAAAAATAATAATACGAGAAACAGAAGTGTACGCCTGATTATCTTATGTGGGCATTGGCATGATTACGATATGCAATTGAGGTGTGTCGAATGTCCATCACACACACATGATTACATCAAGTAACACCAGTCTGCATGACAGTATGCGTTATAACACGTAGCTATATACCTTGAGAAATCAAAATCCGGAATCTATTCGACATGCTCAGTTTCTATGGCCCGTATATACAACCATAGGTTACCTCATTGTTATGTATGCATTGATACAAACGTACAACTTATTTATGAGACAACTAACGTTGCTTTTTCAACAGTACTGCACTTATTAAGTGAAATCCATCGACGTTTTTGCCACCACTTGTGGTTTTAGTGTGAGTTCTGTCAAACTCAATTCCATGCAGTGCTGTATTATAATCTATTGGATGCTCTTTTTTCTGGTAAATATAATAAGCGAAGCTTTTCTATGAATTCCATGTTTAGCATTCAGACATGTTATTTGCTAGAAGTACTCATCCCTAACAGCCTCTCCATATACTTTCCTGTATGCCTGTTGGGGGCGAGGTGTATATTAGTATGAGAGCGGAGGAGAGTTTTAAGCATTCATCGCCATTCGCCAATGTCTCTATATCCATGTGGATAACATTCTGAGAATACACTAGCTTGTGATTCATTTTGTTACGATGGTTGCATCAGATCGTCATAATAATTTTTAGGGGGAAATTCCTTAGCTAGGTGAACAAAATGGCGGGACCGTGATGACCTAGTGGCCTTCAAATCGCACTTGCTATCAGCTGCACGATAAAATCTCTTTACAATATCAGCCCATTGTACATACCTTGCGACCACTGTGGAACCATGATTGTAGCTTTCCGCTACTAGAATACACAATCATAGGGGATAAGGGGACTGCTCTTATCCCCAATTGAAAATGCATCCTTGATATCATATTTTTGCGAACTCAAAATATGCCGCTCTGTTAATGGCAGTGTAATATGTTGTTTTACGAGTTGAAACGAAGGTTTTGTTCCCCGACGACCTTATGCATCTATTTCCCGCTTTGTCAACAATCGTGACAGTGACTGTAGTTATATTTAAATCTGATTCGTACATCTTAGCCTATTTTCATCACAGCAGAAAACAGCATGATCGGCTGCTGAATTAAGTGGGCGATAACTGGTGTTGATTTTTTAATTAAGCAACCGGCATCAGCATCGTTCAATACTTATGTCTCGCTCAGCACAAATACAGCGCAAAGCAATATGGCAATATCGCTACCGACTGCTGAAACAAAAATATTGCGGTTGTATTCGAAAAGACGTTGACGAATTCAGCAATCCCGTGTTTTCAGGCTATTTCAGAATAATTCTGGATAACTTCCCTACTTCCTATTTGTCTTCCGTGCAGATTGCGTTAAGCTACATGTATACACATAAATAGGACGATAAAAGGGTCATTGCTGGCTCTTGAAGGTGCAGGTTATCGAATTGAACGGTTCGCCTACTGAACCCAGATTTGAATGCATCTTTCCTTGCACGAGGGAGGATAAGTCGAGTTTCAAAACGTAATGGCTGCTGAGAATAGGACATAAACAGATTGCTTCCCCAATTCGTTGCAAAGTTAATGCCCATAAAATTACAATCTTTCTGGTCTCTGGCCTTTACGAAGTTTATGAAGTTTATCGTGCAGCTGAACAGATGAAACAAGGCCCTGTGTTTAAAGCATAGGCCGTGTAGTCAGTATCGATGTGGCTATCAAACATCAATGTGTTATATTTAAAATCAAAGTAAATATTATCCGCTAAAGTAAACGTTGAGGATTAAGAATTATCCAGATAGCTGGGACTATGCAGCCATCTGTTATTCGAGCGATTGCTGCATGATTAAACAATCTCTTGCCCTCTGTCTGTTGTGCTTGTCAAGCACGTGACCTATCACGCAGTATCTCGCAAGTCTACCCCACGTGCATTCCCTCAGTTTACGGTGCTCTCATTCATGAGTCAAAAAGCATGTCACATGACTGACAGTTTTAATCAGGACCCGCTCGCTCGTGACCCGTGCTCAGGGAAAAGACGGATGGGAAGCTGTAGAGAATTCTAAATGCGGATAGCACACTGGAGAGCGAAATCAGGACTGTATCTAATTAACCTTATTATAAAACTATCGTTATGAAGATTCTATTTGATATCGTGGATCCGCGGACTGCTGAAGATGAGCTGGACGCTTGTGGGCAGCTTTCTCATGGTAATAGGAATGGGTTTACTGTAGCGTCGACATCCACTAATGTCTCCTCGTGTCCTGGGGGCATCTCATACGTCAAATCTCTGTATGGCCGCATTGATAGAAATATAAATTGAAACAGCCTTCAGTGTGAATCTCCGTTAAAAGAAGCCGCTTCACCCAGGCCCATCTCCTCTACGGACCTCCCCTGTACCCCACCCACGCTAACCATGGCCTTGTCCCATATCAGAACAACCGATATTCCAACGCCTGTACCTCTATAAATCTCTCTTATTATTAAACAAAAATAATCTCTTATCAATGTCGTATTCCAACAAGGAACATTGTCTCTCATTATTCAAGATTTAACGGTGTCATACCTGTATCACGTGACACGGGTTGCACACTAGACCTGACACCCAAGTGACACGTTTTTATCACCGAACCTGGGATAAGATAATCGCCACTTTATCGATTCGTTGCGTTTGTCATCGCCATCTGCACTATTGATATAGGTCAACGTTGTTACGAGTCCCATGCTTAAAACAAACCACCGATAAAGTCACTGTACCATATTATTAGCCAGTGTCATTATAATAGCCAGTCACGAATGTGATGTCACAACACGGCTCCATGATGTAAGTCCAGCCTCTAAGACAATACCTGTTATAATACGTCACCGCATATCCGACTTACTCCGTCTGTACTATCATCCTATACAGACGTTATGATAATGGTCATCCCAGCATGCATCGACACACACGCGTTCAAACCTCTTCATTAGTCATCCAACATTGCTCTCGTAGGTGTCCGTTAAGTGAATCTCCGCGACTTTGTCATCACCGCTTGTGGGATGTTCTGATTTCTGCCAAACTCAATTGCACACAATGTTGTATAGAAATAGAAAGGATAAAGATTTTCTGGTGAATATGATAACCAAAGCTCTATTTTCGCTCTCCCTGTGCTGTGCTTATTCATACATTATATGATATAGGTACTCATTTCAAAGCGCCTCTCTTGGTAGCATCGTGTGTTTCCTCATGGGGGTATGATGTATAACAGGGTTCGTACTGAGGCGGGACGTGTGCAAGTACATGTTGTCTCATTCATACCTTTTGACCGTATTCTCCCACGCTGAAGACATAATAAGAAGAAAGGTAACTTGACGAGAAGATGAACACTCAACCGAATTGCAGATATACCTAGCTTGCCATTAATGCAGCTATTGATCAGAACATGAACTCGCAACCACCTTGCACATAAACATAGCTTGCCATTAATGCAGCTATTCTTGGTCGCACTCCCTCCGCAAACCCAACCCAACCCCCCCCCCCCCCCCCCCCCCCCCCCCCACACACACACACACACACACACACACAGACACACACCCCAGGTTAGAAAGCGGTTAGTACGTGTTTGATCTTGAGGCCTTATATTTTCACCCAAAAAATTGATGGGTTGATTATTCGACTGGAGGGGGCACTCGGGATGTTTGCGCACTCACTGATGCATGCATAAGATCGTTGAGACTTTGTACCACCCACTTGAACTCGTCCCACACCTTCTACTGCATCTCACCCCACCGACTGCTTACGTCGCTAGAAAGACTTGTCTGGGTCAGCCAGTCTCTTCACTGGTGCATACACACTGGGGAATTCGGCGGCGGTCCGACACACAAGCTAAGTATGCAATTCATAAAAGCTAAATACACCTGTAAAAACTACAATATACCTGTAATCTTAACAGTCAATTGTTGTGGCCCAGGGACGAGTAACGTAATATTTACCACTTAAGCTTAAGATTGGTTTGTTCGAGCTATTGTGGACTGATATTGAACTCACAATGTCATCCAGGTCATGTCGTCCGTGGAGGTAGCAGCCAAGAACACTTGTCCTGTGCTTGGGGAAGGACCTCACTGGGTGGAGGCAACGCAAGAACTCATCTACGTCGATATCTATGGGCACCAAGTCCATCGACTGGACACTAAAACAGGCACTGACTCCGTAGTTCAGCTGGGTATGTTTACTTTATGTGCACAACATGCCACGGACATGTCACTCATATAAATACCTTATATACTAGTAATGCGCTCCACGAGAATCGCTTCTCTATAATTGCTGCCAAGAAGAGGCCCCGTTTAAAAAATACATATATGCTCAGATGCGATTGACATTTTCGAACTTTCACGGACATCAATAAACATCTAAGGACCAGTTAGGAAACGTTATGATGTTACCGTATAATAATTTTGTTTCTATTTGGGCAGTGAGCGAAAATGTCATTATCTTTCTTGAATCCATACAAGGCTACACTCATGACGATATGTACGTGGTCAGTAGATGCTGTTGTTATGTAGCAAGCCATACGTGTACTTGAGAAATGCGATAAGGATCAGTCCATATCAGGGCTAGTATATCTCAGTATTACATTTCCGCTACCTTGGGCTGAACAATAATCCCACGAATCACTTAGCGCGATCATAATGTTAGTTCTTTGTTGCTGATGAGAATCGATCATGGCCTGATGAATGGAAATAATTTTGCGCTATCAATCGTAGAGGTTTAAAATGTTGACCTGACTCTGCTTTTAAGTTAAAACTAGATATCCTTTCATGGTAAAACAAATGTTTTATCTTTATTGTTTTTACCCTAACCGGTCTTAGATGACGAGGTGCATTTCGTCATCCCCAAAGACGACGGGAACTACGTCATCAGCAAAGGTCAGTACATCGCCGCCCTAGAATGGGACACTGAAACCGTGACGAATATCACAGGAGTAGAAATAGGCACCGAAAACTATCCTAACGACGCCAAATGTGACGCCATGGGCAGATTGTGGACAGGTAAGTTCTCTTCAACGTACCTGATCATATTGATAATCAATGGATAGAATGCATGATATGGAAACTAGGTGGGGTTTTTTTGGTATTTATCACATAAAGCCACTTTGTGCTGCATCATATCTTTATTCCATACAACTGATGGCGGGCGTTGTTCATTTGTTAGTAACGATCTCTTGTACTATGTCACATCAGGAACAGTTGGACCGCCCCTCACCCCCGCGCGTGAATCCTTCCATCCAAATCGAGGCTCTGTGTATAGCTATGATGGAAAGACAGGGCTGCGGCATCATATGGACGGTGTGACTGTATCCAATGGATTAGGGTGGACGGCTGACAATAAAACCATGTTCTATGCTGACTCGATACCAGGAACACTGTACGCATTCGACTTTAACGTGCAGGAAGGAACAATAGGTACACTCGGGGACAACAGACCTTGAAGCTCTCTTGTTCTTTACATGATTTTCAATTGAAGCATTCAACATGACTAAATCATCGCATTTTGGTACACGAGACTATATATTTGCAATTGTTAAACTAGGGTCAAATGTCATGGAGAGCTGTTTATTTTTGTTTTAAAGGGGATATTCAAAAGTTTACAAAAGGCATGAATCGAAGGTCATTGTCGACCTTTCTTATTTAAGGTCCCACCAGACTTCTCCTTTTCGAAATTACATCAGGTCTTCAGAATGCTTAGAACCAAGTTTCATTTCACCATGGGTTTACTTTGTACAAGAGATTTTCACCAACTTTTTAATGATAATTCAGGGTTCATGCACGGCTCGTGTTTTAGTCTGTTATGCGATATGAACATGTTAGGGGTTCGTGTGTAATTAAGGGCTGCTTGCTTGCTTTTTGAGAAATCATGCCACTATATGTATACGAACCGACTGACATACACATACAGGTCTCATATGTATTTGATAATCTCTGCCGAGCAGCAGAGCCGATCAAACACATTCCTTAATGAACACTTATATGTATTTATTTCGCTATATAAAACTGATTTTGAATATTCGTTACAGAGAACAAAAGAATCGTGCTTGACTTCTCTGCTGACCCAAGTCTCGGTTATCCTGATGGTCTGTGCGTTGATAACAACGACCATATCTGGGTGGCAGGTTATGGAGCCAGCAAGGTGCACTGCATAGACCCTCATACAGGTGATGTCATTAACAATACTTGATACACGTGTTTACTTGTAAGACCTGTGACTGCATTTGACTGAAATATCAATGATCACAAACTTTTAGGTCTTGATAGCAAGTAATAATGATTCCCTATGCCTTACATCTTAAAGTAGCTGTCTATATAATTTATTATATTAAGTTGTACTGAAAGCTCCAATGATAAATACAAAGTAAACAAGAGCATCACCGTTTGAAACACAGCTGCTTTTGGCCAGTACTTCTTCACATAACACCCTCATAATAGTATTTGAGCTTGTATTTAATAGAAACCATAGATATATTGTGTGTAACAAACGTATAAATCGCGACAACAGGAGAAGTATTGCGGTCCGTCATCATCCCCGCCACCAGAATTACCTCTTGTTGCTTCGGTGGACCAGATTATTCTGACCTCTACGTGACCTGTGGTAATGTCAAGGGCCCGGATGAAAACATGCCCCTCTCTGGTTCCGTATTTCGTGTTTCCGGTCTTGGGATCAAGGGAAGGCCTGCCTTCACTTTCAAGGGATAACAGAAGTTTGTCATAAAGACATAACTGCGTGAGTGTTGATATATACTCGACATTTCTGTAACAAATTTGACTTTGTTCTTGAATCATGAAACTGTCTGTGTGGATATCACCTTTATCATCATTATTGTATCTATACGTGGTCAATAAAATGGTCTCGACCGTTGCAATCTAAGCCATCGTAAATTTGTGATGGATCATCTGAAATATAGGACGATGTCTGCGTCTGTTTCTTCCTAATACCAATCTTATATACCATGGAATGGATAGCAGCAATAGTCACAGCCACCTTACTTGCACAGGACAGGACAAGACGAGTGTCGAGGATCGTTCGTCAGTGATTCGATTGGTCACGTGATGACCTTTAAGAATGGGATATAAATATAGCCTGAATTCGCTCTCCTTCTCTCTCCGGTTCGTTGTCTAGTTAAGGCCCATGAGAATGGCATCTTTCCTAAATCAGTTTTGTGCCTCATAACCGAAGAACAAAAAGTTTCCTGTGCTAAGTTCTACGCTGTTGAATCAGTACCACTTGGGTTATCACATCTGAAATATTTGAGATTATGTGTCAATTTTGAAAATAAATTTAATATTAAAGTCAATGGGTGTTTCTTTACGATGGAGAATGATCAAGCACGGTATATTTTTAGTTTGCTATTATAGGATTACGGCGCCGTCTGTTTATCTGGAGATTGCTGCATGATTAAACAATCACTTGCCCTATGTCCGTTGTGCTTGTCACCCACGTGACTTCCCTCAGTTAACGATGGTCTCATTCACGAGTCAAAAAGCATGTCACTTGACTGACAGTTTTAATCAGGACTCGCTCGCTCGTGACCCGTGGTCAGGGAAGAGACAAATGGGAAGCTGTTAAGAATTCTAAATATGGATAGCACACTGGAGAGCGAAATCAGGACTGTTTCTAATTGCCTTTATAATAATGCTGTCAGAATGTAGATTACATCTGATAACGTCGATCCACGGACTGCTGGTGATGAGCTAAACGCTTTAGGGCAGCTTTCTCATGGTAACAGGAATGGGATGCCCGTAGAATCGACATCTAATGACATCTCCTCGTGTCCTGGGGGCATCACCTACATCAAATCTCTCTATGGCTGCAGTGATAGAAATATAAATTTGAACAGCCTTCAGTGTGAATCTTCGGTAATAGAAGCGGCTCTCTGCAGGCCCATCTCCTCCACGCACCTCTCCTGTACCCCACCAACGTTAACCATGGCCTTGTCCGATTTCAGTACAACCTCTATTCCAACTCCCTCATCTATAAATCTCTCTTATTCCTCGTAAAATATGTCTATTAGAATTGTTGGGCCGCAGTGTATAAGATATTAAGCTATCCAATTACGACGTTAATGTATTGAAGACGCTCATAACTTCAGACTTGACTGGGCATGCCGTTTGTCGGGGACAGCACGATGTGATATGACAGATCCCGACCACAGACACTCTACCATCATCGATATAAGCCCGCATCAAAATGGCGCATTGGCCCGAGTGGAGGAGTCTAAATGACCACATCGTGCATTCTTTACCGTGATCAGCAAGTAACTTGGTGTATGAAGTCATCTTACGCTACATGTTCTCTAGTCACTGTACTTATAATGCGCCGACTTTTTCTCATATGCGCGGCGTTTTTTTCGAACTCACCATCTCTTAGTTTAGCGAAAAATGTCATCATGGGACTCACAAACGAGGCTCCAATGGACACGATAAGTAAACCGGCATTAAGGCAATGAGACGGATCTGAAAGATTCAACTAACTGTATCAGATTGTTTTATTGTTGTTAATACTGTATTGTATTCTTAACCAATCAAATATCACAACAAACCAAAAAAAACTGAAGACTATTCATAACTCAGTGAAATATAACAGACGGACGGACATGTGTATATTTACTGATGCAGTAATTCAGGTTAGTTGTGTCCAGCGGATTCAAGCACTATTGAGAAACATTAAACAACAATTCATCTCGTGTATCACAGATAAGCCCGTCAATATAACATTATGATCTCCACTCAATATAACATATATTTATAAGATAAATGTAAGACAGCGGACAACTTATACAGCTACCATGGGGACAATCATCAAGTCGGCCCAGAGGCGTTAGAACCACTGTACTTAGACACAGCTGTTTCTGGGTCGTTCATTTCCTGCGGATCGCTTTTTTTTCTTTTCTCGACTCTTCTCACGGCTCATTTCTCGGCTCAGCTCTCGACTTCGGCTCATCCTTCGCTTGTGACTGCCTGGCGTCTTTGATGGAGCCGCTCCTGATTTAGCGGCAGTCGCGTCCGCCGCTAAGGCTGTGTTAGGTTTACCGGTTTGTTTGGGATCTCCACTGACAGGTTGAGGTAGTTTGTAAGAACCACGGGTGACGGTACTAGCCGATTGGTCGTCCGCCGCGTTTAGAATGGGTGCGTCCGCTGTACTGGTATCTGCCGTGACGACGAAGGAACCCTGTGAGGCCTCAGTGAACGGTACTTCATTCTGCATACTGTCATCACCAGGGGGAGCTGTGGATGGGTCCGTGGGCTGTACGTCATGGGATGGCTGGTCTACAGGTACCTGTGACGTCATTGCTGTGGCATCAGGTAAGGCAGAGATTTCATCCCCGGTAGGAAGGACGGCGGGAGGCTGGGAAGCACTTGGTTGGGTCGTAGCTACAATCTCTGACTTATTCCGCGTATTCAGTTCAGATATATGTACGTGGTTCTCGTCCGTACATACATTTGGCTGCAGTTGGACAAGCTGCTGCTGTTGCTGTTGTTGTTGCTGATGCTGCTGCTGCTGATGCTGCTGCTGCTGTTGTTTGGTAGCATGAGGTTGATGTCCCTCGAGATCATGATCACATTTCCCTTCTTCCTTAGTTGGTGACAGCATCCCCCCCTCGTCTCTGTCTGGGGCCAGGGATTGGGATCTCTGTGACTTGAGCGAGAACGCGGTGTCTGGGCGCGAGATGGGTGTGACGCTCTCACGACCCGTTATGACGGCCACCTCGCGGTCAGCTACGGGCGTCAGGGCCGTGTGTTATCTAGAGTACGTTGAACTCCCGCCCGACTTGCTGGAAGATGCCGTCTGGCACATATACCTAGCTTGCCATTAATGCAGCTATTGACCAGAACATGAACTCGCAACCACCTTGCACATAAACATAGCTTGCCATTAATGCAGCTATTCTTGGTCGCACTCCCTCCGCAACCCCCCCCCCCCCCTCCCCACCCCACACACACACACACACACACAGACACACACCCCAGGTTAGAAAGCAGTTAGTACGTGTTTGATCTTGAGGCCTTATATTTTCACCCAAAAAATTGTTGGGTTGATTATTCGACTGGAGGGGGCACTCGGGATGTTTGCGCACTCACTGATGCATGCATAAGATCGTTGAGACTTTGTACCACCCACTTGGACTCGTCCCACACCTTCTACTGCATCTCACCCCACCGACTGCTTACGTCGCTAGAAAGACTTGTCTGGGTCAGCCAGTCTCTTCACTGGTGCATACACACTGGGGAATTCGGCGGCGGTCCGACACACAAGCTAAGTATGCAATTCATAAAAACTACAATATACCTGTAATCTTAACAGTCAATTGTTGTGGCCCAGGGACGAGTAACGTAATATTTACCACTTAAGCTTAAGATTGGTTTGTTAGAGCTAGTGTGGACCGATATTGAACTCACTATGTCATCCAACACACGCCTATCTGACAGGCTGTATCACAGACCACGGGTTGTAGAATATAGACCACACGACTAACTGCACGCCTGGATCATGGGAAATTGAGACTTTGTATGACCCACTTGAACTCGTCCAAAACATTCTAATACATCAGACCCCACTGACAGCTTATGTCGTTAGAAAGACTTTTATGGGTCAGCCAAGCCTCTTCACTGGTGCATCATGCACACTGGGGAATTTGGCGGCAGTTCGACACACAAGCTAAGTATGTATTTTATAAAAGCTAACAACACCTGTAAAAACTATATCTATAATCTGACCAGTCAATTGTAGTGACCAAGGGACAAGTAACTTAATATTGACCACGTTATCTTGAGGTTTGTTCGAGCTATTGTTGATTGATATTGAATTCACAATGTCATCCAGGTCATGTCGTCCGTGGAGGTAGCAGCCAAGAACACTTGTCCTGTGCTTGGGGAAGGACCTCACTGGGTGGAGGCAACGCAAGAACTCATCTACGTCGATATCCATGGGCACCAAGTCCATCGCCTGGACACTAAAACAGGCACTGACTCCGTAGTTCAGCTGGGTATGTTTACTTTATGTGCACAACATGCCACGGACATGTCACTCATATATATACCTTATATACTAGTAATGCGCTCCACGAGAATCGCTTCTCTATAATTGCTGCCAAGAAGAGGCCCCGTTTAAAAAATACATATATGCTCAGATGCGATTGACATTTTCGAACTTTCACGGACATCAATAAACATCTAAGGACCAGTTAGGAAACGTTATGATGTTACCGTATAATAATTTTGTTTCTATTTGGGCAGTGAGCGAAAATGTCATTATCTTTCTTGAATCCATACAAGGCTACACTCATGACGATATGTATGTGTTTAGTAAATGCTGTGGTTATGTTGCAAGCCATACGTTTACTTGAGAAATGCGATAAGGATCAGTCCATATCAGGGCTAGTATATCTCAGTATTACAATTCCGCTACCTTAGCGTGAACAATAATCCCACGAATCACTTAGCACGATCATAATGTTAGTTCTTTGTTGCTGATGAGAATCGATCATGGGCTGATGAATGGAAATAATTTTGCGCTATCAATCGTAGAGGTTTAAAATGTTGACCTGACTCTGCTTTTAAGTTAAAACTAGATATCCTTTCGTGGTAAAACAAATGTTTTATCTTTATTGTTTTTACCCTAACCGGTGTTAGATGACGAGGTGCATTTCGTCATCCCCAAAGACGACGGGAACTACGTCATCAGCAAAGGTCAGTACATCGCCGCCCTAGAATGGGACACTGAAACCGTGACGAATATCACAGGAGTAGAAATAGGCACCGAAAACTATCCTAACGACGCCAAATGTGACGCCATGGGCAGATTGTGGACAGGTAAGTTCTCTTCAACGTACCTGATCATATTGATAATCAATGGATAGAATGCATGATATGGAAACTAGGTGGGGGTTTTCTGGTATTTATCACATAAAGCCACTTTGTGCTGCATCATATCTTTATTCGATACAACTGATGGCGGGCGTTGTTCATTCGTGAGTAACGATCTCTTGTACTATGTCACATCAGGAACAATGGGACCGCCCCTCACCCCTGCGCGTGAATCCTTCCATCCAAATCGAGGCTCTGTGTATAGCTATGATGGAAAGATAGGGCTGCGGCATCATATGGACGGTGTGACTGTATCCAATGGATTAGGGTGGACGGCTGACAATAAAACCATGTTCTATGCGGACTCGATACCAGGAACACTGTACGCATTCGACTTTAACGTGCAGGAAGGAACAATAGGTACACTCGGGGACAACAGACCTTGAAACTCTCTTGTTCTTTACATGATTTTCAATTGAAGCATTCAACATGACTAAATCATCGCATTTTGGTACACGAGACTATATATTTGCAATTGTTAAACTAGGGTCAAATGTCATGGAGAGCTGTTTATTTTTGTTTTAAAGGGGATATTCAAAAGTTTACAAAAGGCATGAATCGAAGGTCATTGACGACCTTTCTTATTTAAGGTCCCACCAGACTTCTCCTTTACGAAATTACATCAGGTCTTCAGAATGCTTAGAACCAAGTTTCATTTCACCATGGGTTTACTTTGTACAAGAGATTTTCACCAACTTCTTAATGATAATTCAGGGTTCATGCACGGCTTGAGTTTTAGTTTGTTATGCGGTATGAACATGTTAGGGGTTCGTGTGTAATTAAGGGCTGCTTGCTTGCTTTTTGAGAAATCATGCCACTATATGTATACGAACCGACTGATATACACATACAGGTCTCATATGTATTTGATAATCTCTGCCGAGCAGCAGAGCCGATCAAACACATTCCTTAATGAACACTTATATGTATTTATTTCGCTATATAAAACTGATTTTGAATATTCGTTACAGAGAACAAAAGAATCGTGCTTGACTTCTCTGCTGACCCAAGTCTCGGTTATCCTGATGGTCTGTGCGTTGATAACAACGACCATATCTGGGTGGCAGGTTATGGAGCCAGCAAGGTGCACTGCATAGACCCTCATACAGGTGATGTCATTAACAATACTTGATACACGTGTTTACTTGTAAGACCTGTGACTGCATTTGACTGAAATATCAATGATCACAAACTTTTAGGTCTTGATAGCAAGTAATAATGATTCTCTATGCCTTACATCTTAAAGTAGCTGTCTATATAATTTATTATATTAAGTTGTACTGAAAGCTCCAATGATAAATACAAAGTAAACAAGAGCATCTGCTGCTTTTGGCCAGTACTTCTTCACATAACACCCTCATAATAGTATTTGAGCTTGTGTTTAATAGAAACTATAGATATATTGTGTGTAACAAACGTATCAATCGCGACAACAGGAGAAGTATTGCGGTCCGTCATCATCCCCGCCACCAGAATTACCTCTTGTTGCTTCGGTGGACCAGATTATTCTGACCTCTACGTGACCTGTGGTAATGTCAAGGGCCCGGATGAAAACATGCCCCTCTCTGGTTCCGTATTTCGTGTTTCCGGTCTTGGGATCAAGGGAAGGCCTGCCTTCACTTTCAAGGGATAACAGAAGTTTGTCATAAAGACATAACTGCGTGAGTGTTGATATATACTCGACATTTCTATAACAAATTTGACTTTGTTCTTGAATCATGAAACTGTCTGTGTGGATATCACCTTTATCATCATTATTGTATCTATACGTGGTCAATAAAGTGGTCTCGACCGTTGCAATCTAAGCCATCGTAAATTTGTGATGGATCATCTGAAATATAGGACGATGTCTGCGTCTGTTTCTTCCTAATACCAATCTTATATACCATGGAATGGATAGCAGCAATAGTCACAGCCACCTTACTTGCACAGGACAGGACAAGACGAGTGTCGAGGATCGTTCGTCAGTGTTTCGATTGGTCACGTGATGATCTTTAAGAATGGGATATAAATATAGCCTGAATTCGCTCTCCTTCTCTCTCCGGTTCGTTGTCTAGTTAAGGCCCATGAGAATGGCATCTTTCCTAAATCAGTTTTGTGCCTCATAACCGAAGAACAAAAAGTTTCCTGCGCTAAGTTCTACGCTGTTGAATCAGTACCACTTGGGTTATCACATCTGAAATATTTGAGATTATGTGTCAATTTTGAAAATAAAGTTAATATCAAAGTCAATGGGTGTTTCTTTACGATGGAGAATGATCAAGCATGGTATATTTTTAGTTTGCTATTATAGGATTACGGCGCCGTCTGTTTATCTGGCGATTGCTGCATGATTAAACAATCACTTGCCCTATGTCCGTTGTGCTTGTCACCCACGTGACCTATCACGCGGTATCTCGCGAGTCTGCCCCACCGCGACTTCCCTCAGTTAACGATGGTCTCATTCGCGAGTCAAAAAGCATGTCACTTGACTGACAGTTTTAATCAGGACTCGCTCGCTCGTGACCCGTGGTCAGGGAAGAGACAAATGGGAAGCTGTTGAGAATTCTAAATATGGATAGCACACTGGAGAGCGAAATCAGGACTGTTTCTAATTACCCTTATAATAATGCTGTCAGAATGTAGATTCCATCTGATAACGTCGATCCACGGACTGCTGGTGATGAGCTAAACGCTTTAGGGCAGCTTTCACATGGTAACAGGAATGGGATGACCGTAGAATCGACATCTAATGACATCTCCTCGTGTCCTGGGGGCATCACATACATCAAATCTCTCTATGGCTGCAGTGATAGAAATATAAATTTGAACAGCCTTCAGTGTGAATCTCCGGTAATAGAAGCGGCTCTCTGCAGGCCCATCTCCTCCACGGACCTCTCCTGTACCCCACCCACGCTAACCATGGCCTTGTCCCATTCCAGTACAACCTCTATTCCAACTCCCGCATCTATAAATCTCTCTTATTCCTCGTTAAAAACATGTCTATTACCAATGCTGGGCAGCGGTGTATATGATATTAAGCTATCCAATTACGACGTTAATGTATTGAAGACGCTCATAACTTCAGACTTGACTGGGCATGCCGTTCGCCGGGCACAGCACGATGTGATAAGACAGATCCCGACCACAGGCACTCTAACATCATCGATATAAGCCCGCATCAAAATGGCGCATTGGACCGAGTGGAGGAGTCTAAATGACCACATCGTGCATTCTTTACGGTGATCAGCAAGTTACTTGGTGTATGAAACCATCTTACGCTATATGTTCTCTAGTCACTGTACTTATAATGCGCGGACTTTTTCTCATATGCGCGGCGTTTTTTTCGCACTCACCATCTCTTAGTTTAGCGAAAAATGTCATCATGGGACTCACAAACGAGGCTCCAATGGACACAATAAGTAAACCGGCATTAAGACAATGAGACGGATCTGAAAGATTCAACTAACTGCATCAGATTGTTTTATTGTTGTTAATACTGTATTGTATTCTTAAACAATCAAATATCACAACAAACCAACACAAACTGAAGACTATTCATAACTCAGTGAAATATAACAGACGGACGGACATGTGTATATGTACTCATGCAGTAATTCAGGTTAGTTGTGTCCAGCAGATTCAAGCACTATTGAGAAACATTAAACAACAATTCATCTCGTGTATCACAGATAAGCCCGTCAATATAACATTATGATCTCCACTCAATATAACATATATTTATAAGATAAATGTAAGACAGCGGACAACTTATACAGCTACCATGGGGACATTCATCAAGTCGGCCCAGAGGCGTTAGAACCACTGTACTTAGACACAGCTGTTTCTGGGTCGTTCATTTCCTGCGGATCGCTTTTTTTCTTTTCTCGACTCTTCTCACGGCTCATTTCTCGGCTCAGCTCTCGACTTCGGCTCATCCTTCGCTTGTGACTGCCTGGCGTCTTTGATGGAGCCGCTCCTGATTTAGCGGCAGTCGCGTCCGCCGCTAAGGCTGTGGTAGGTTTACCGGTTTGTTTGGGATCTCCACTGACAGGTTGAGGTAGTTTGTAAGAACCACGGGTGACGGCACTAGCCGATTGGTCGTCCGCCGCGTTTAGAATGGGTGCGTCCGCTGTACTGGTATCTGCCGTGACGACGAAGGAACCCTGTGAGGCCTCAGTGAACGGTACTTCATTCTGCATACTGTCATCACCAGGGGGAGCTGTGGATGGGTCCGTGGGATGTACGTCATGGGATGGCTGGTCTACAGGTACCTGTGACGTCATTGCTGTGGCATCAGGTAAGGCAGAGATTTCATCCCCGGTAGGAAGGACGGCGGGAGGCTGGGAAGCACTTGGTTGGGTCGTAGCTACAATCTCTGACTTATTCCGCGTATTCAATTCAGATATATGTACGTGGTTCTCGTCCGTACATACATTTTGCTGCAGTTGGACAAGCTGCTGCTGTTGCTGTTGTTGTTGCTGCTGCTGCTGCTGCTGCTGCTGCTGCTGCTGTTGTTTGGTAGCATGAGGTTGATGTCCCTCGAGATCATGATCGCATTTCCCTTCTTCCTTAGTTGGTGACAGCATCCCCCCCTCGTCTCTGTCTGGGGCCAGGGATTGGGATCTCTGTGACTTGAGCGAGAACGCGGTGTCTGGGCGCGAGATGGGTGTGACGCTCTCACGACCCGTTATGACGGCCACCTCGCGGTCAGCTACGGGCGTCAGGGCCGTGTGTTCTCTAGAGTACGTTGAACTCCCGCCCGACTTGCTGGAAGATGCCGTCTGGGCGCGAGACTTGGCGGCCATCGAGAGTTTGAGGGAGCGGAGGTTGCGCGCCTCGCTCCTACCCGAAGTAGCTCGCTTCTGTGAGTCATTAGAACATAATGTCAACATTTCTACTCAGATTGCCATGTTAAGATAATGTATAGTTCATCATATGGAAATCGGAAGATCCAAGAAATAATAGAAAAACGCTGGTAATGGCGATAATAATGACGAACATTATATTGAATGGACTTCATTAATGCTCTTATTTAAGTCTACATATGGAGGAGATGATGATGATGATGATGATGATGATGATGATGATGATGATGATGATGATGATGGTGGTGATGATGGGTACGATGACGTTGTTACAGATGAAATTAACAGCCTTTGATGTAAAAGCATTGACATAAAAGCCAGATGACAGATGGGCGATAAACGGGGAAAACGTGATGGTAATGTCATCAGGTCTGCTTGATTTGTACGGCACGCGCGTTAATCCAAAACGCAAAAGCTTCCCAAACGCCATTAGCTCTGATAGCTTTAGACAAATTACACAGCTACAAGCATCTACTAGAGCGCCTCAGCACAGAAATCCTATTCATTTCCCCACAAAGCATAACCTCCCAACTCTATTTGCTCCATAAAAGCCCCCCGGTGCAACCGACTCGACTCAACACATCGCTTCTCCTAAACCGGACCAGTCAACCAATCAAGACTTTTATCAAGGAATTGGCAAAACCGGTACTCAATCTGAGGGCCACTGAGACGAGATGCCTACAGGACCCTTTCATATGGAGGGAAGTAAAAACCCAATTTCTTGTTGGCCTGGACCTCTTCACCCCGCGGTCCTCCCCCGCCATTCAACATCGTCCGCCTTCACTTCTTCCCCATAAGAGAAGCAGGTCTCCTATCACTAATATCTAATAAAGAACAATTTGCAAGCCACAATCAGAAAAGGCACTTAGAATTAGGCGGTGGTAGCGCTCGGTAATCGGGTTAGGGGGATTCTTTAGGGTGGAAGGCTAAGCCTATCGATCTATTGTGAAATAGTTAGGACATGGCGTCCATGCCTCGGCGCGAGTCAGTAGGGGGTAGGGCAAGAAGTTGGCGGAATAAAAAAAAAATGCGAATCGTCGGGATGTTGCCTGGTAATTGTATTGGCAGATGCCTGGCTTGTTATGTGGTGTTCATCGGCGGAAGTGAATCCGGAATGAGCCCAAAGATTGGGGATATAAATGGAAGATGCGGGGGAGGATGTCGAACCCATTAAGCGTTCGATAAACAGCGCATGAGAGGCTGCCTCACAGGAGAGATGGCATGGGCGGGGAGTGTACTTCTACGCTCCAAAAAACTCGAAGCTGGGGATTAACTTAAGAATGAGACAAATGTGAATCGATGTTATTCAAGGTCTAGAATATTTAAAATATACAATAAATTCATTTAAAACGACAATCTGGTTACATAATACACACAACATAACTGTGATTTACGAGACATACACACCATAGAGAACATAAAGACATGATTACCTAATGCCTCAAACGCCACACAGCACCCACAAAAGCACACATGGACCTATAGGGGCCCATAAACACTGACACTAGCTTTGTGAAGTTTTGAGTCTGGGTTTGTTATATGTCTCCGAGGGAGTCTCTGTACCTTTTGAACATCATTTCTACGTCTTAAACTCTATCAACAGCGTCTGGCCTCGGCAATCCCTAATGCTGCGCATATCTCCTCACATATCCAAGAATAAGGAATCACATATAACAGTAGGTTTTATGAGGAACATTTGAGAACAGTAATATCCCGCAAAGGACGCACGGAGGTCCGGAACAGGACCTCAGATGACCTCATAAAGCCGGCGAGAAGGGTGCTTTATCGGGGTCCTCATGCCTGGAGGGCCCTGTGCTCTGCCAATACCAACCCATTTCCACTTATAATAGGCCCCAGAGGAAAAGCAGCAATGAGAGAGAGGAGAGAGAGAGAGAGAGAGAGAGAGAGAGAGAGAGAGAGAGAGAGAGAGAGAGAGAGAGAGAGAGAGAGAGGGGGGGGGGGCGTTATGCGGAAATGTCTTGGTGTGCAGTAGGCTTGGGTTGATTGAAAGTGAAGTAAAATGCATTTCTGATGGAGGTAGGGCTTGTAAAGAAGCATTTGTCTGGCTTGTTCCAAGATGTTCCTACATTTCAAAGATGTCAGTAAACGTAAATATCTGCTATGTAAGTTACACTACCGTTGTTGAGAGTACGCTTTTGCGATGTTAGCTTCTTATGAAATTCGCTCAAAATACGATCGGAACGCGGAAGGCAATTATAGTAAGCATTATGATGTAGGGATGGTTGTGGGACTTCAAGAAGAAAATGGAATCATAATGATATGGCATGGTCGAAAACACAGGCGGCTGAGGGTAACGTTATGATAATACAGCACCATGCGTGGGCCAACAAGCATTATCGACCCATCATGTTATTTTAACACGTTATGACATGGATTGGTGGAATCATTATGTTAAAGGATCTCAGTCCACTGCTACAATTAAGATTGTCGAATTTAGAACACTCAGTGACAAAAACCCACATATCTAATATAAAATTGATGCTATATAAAAACCGTACAAAACAGTGAAATGAAATGACATTTGACAATCAAAGTGACAGACAATGGTAAGACAATGAGGACAATGGCAGACCAAATGAATTCAGACAATGAGGGACACCAGACAATGAGGGACACCAGACAATGAGGGACACCAGACAATGGAATTGATCACAACACAATCAATAATTGGTTCATAGAGATGAAAAGAAGACACCTGTCATGATAATGAATGCAAGACAGGAAGTCATAAGAAGAATACCCACAGCTGTGATATGTACAAGCCACATATATAATGAAAGGACACAAAGCAGAACACTAAGAACAGCTGGCTTATCAGATATGATAACAAAATATGAAAGCCTAGAGGTTAGCGACAACTACAGGCAATGCACACATGCCTTCATACAGAAAATTACAAGTAGAGAAGATAAAGTAATACCTGAAGTTGCGGTTGGAAGGCCACTGATTTAGTGACGGAGTGCTTGTTATCAGAGGGGGAGTTAGAAGATGATGGAACAGCGGATATTTCATCTGCATCTTTGGTGGCCTTAGCAGGAGAAAGCATGAAATAGAGCAATGAACAGAGACTAACAGAATGCACTCTTATTGCGTGCTTCATCGGTTTGATTCACACACACTGTTTCATGTCAGTTCAGATGAGATCAAGGTTTTGCTATCAGAGATCAGTTTTCTTATGAGTCTTGGATGATTAAGAAAAAATTGGTAATTCAGAAAAGATATTTCATACAACTCGAGAGGTCTGTAGAATGAGCGCTCTACAAGCAATACAACAACTACATGCCAGAATAATCAATGAAGCTAAAAAACCAGGAAGTACTATTTATAATACTGGTAGGGTATTCACTGAGTCCAGGTGACCATGGTTAATCAAAGATAATAAAGTGATTATGAGGACAATCCAATGGTGGGGGCAATTGGATTCAAAATAATGCAGGAGTCAATCTAAGGTACCAGGTAGGAAAATGAGGTCAATTTCTGCATCGCATATCCATTTACCCAGACCCAGAGTACCCCTCTTCCCTGACAGCCATGGTTAGCAAGACACTACTTGTGATTGCACAGGATTTACAGCGGGGAAAAATAACCAAATTTTTACTGGGGCTTTCCATGAAAAAGTCATTGTCGTTATTTTGGGGACGGATTTTAACGTTACGGCGTTACAATAGAGCACATGCATCAGGTTAATATCTGATGTGGTTATGTTACCCATATATAGCTTACTTTCTGCTACATAAGCAAACATTATAAAGCTTACCCTAAGTATAATTCATCACACACAAGAAAATAGTCAATGGCATTTTCTATTCTGGTAGTGAAAGAGTGTGAGAAGGTAACTCATAGGGTGAATTTCAATGCTTAAACTAGCTATAATCATAAAACAGAGGGAAATATTTTCTACTAAAAATACCACACTTAGGCCAAATATTGAGGACAGCCAGCAATTTGATGGGAGGTTGTAAAGGTCTTTGACCTTAGAGCACCCGTTAATGACCCTACCTTATCCTCCGGGCTGAGGAAGATCATTCTCTCGAGATTCTTCTTCTTAGCTTCCTCCTTCTCGTCCAGTGTGATCTGGGCGCAGATGTTGTTCCTCGTACAGAGCTTACGTACCTCCGTCTTGACTCGAGCCACCATGTCCATGTCCTCTGTGGGAAGGATGCCACACATGCCTAGGGCTAGGCTGATCTCTCTGTACACACGGGACACACGCCACTTCATAATGAGCACACTGTAGTAGGTGTGAGAACAGGTGTAGTGGGATAACACCCCCTTCTCCTGTGTCCAGTATTGATTGGACAGTAGTGTAGATATAGTAGACTTGGATAATCCAGCCATAATACTCTGCTGTTGATAAAGCTATAGTAAAGATTGCATGTGAAACTATTGCAATAAAAAAAATCCTATTACATTTTTGAAAAAGCCCCATAACTAATTCAAGCGAGTGCCTACTCTTTGACGATGGTGCTGGGTTCCACCAGGTATCTGTCCTGTAGCATCTGAGCCACCTCATCATCCTGCATCTGTAACATGGTGATGGTGTGACAAGCCTCCGCCCTCACACCCTCCTGGTCCTCGTAACGGAACGACCACAGGATGCACTCCCTCACAGCCTCCGTAACTACCCCCAGCTTCCCAATAGCTGGCCACACATACCACAACAAAATGGGATGACACTACATGGCGGGTTGAGTGTGTGCAACAATGGGATGACACTACATGGCAGGTTGAGTGTGTGCTACAATGGGATGACACTACATGGCAGGTTGAGTGTGTGCTTCAATGGTATGACACTACATGGCAGGTTGAGTGTGTGCTTCAATGGTATGACACTACATGGCAGGTTGAGTGTGTGCTACAATGGTATGACACTACATGGCAGGTTGAGTGTGTGCTACAATGGGATGACACTACATGGCAGTTTGAGTGTGTGCTACAATGGGATGACACTACATGGCAGGTTGAGTGTGTGCTACAATGGGATGACACTACATGGCAGGTTGAGTGTGTGCTACAATGGAATGACACTACAAGGCAGGTTGAGTGTGTGCTACAATGGGATGACACTACATGGCAGGTTGAGTGTGTGCTACAATGGGATGACACTACATGGCAGGTTGAGTGTGTGCTACAATGGAATGACACTACAAGGCAGGTTGAGTGTGTGCTAACAATGGGATGACACTACATGGCAGGTTGAGTGTGTGCTACAATAGGATGACACTACATGGCAGGTTGAGTGTGTGCACTACAAGGAGTGTGTGGTTGAGTGTGTGTGCTACAATGGAATGACACTACATGGCAGGTTGAGTGTGTGCTACAATGGGATGACACTACATGGCAGGTTGAGTGTGTGCTACAATGGGATGACACTACATGGCAGGTTGAGTGTGTGCTACAATGGCTGGTGGATGACATGGTAAGAGAATTGTGTGAAAGCAACGGTTGACATGAGAGTTAGCACTGAAGCAATGCAGCAAATAGTCATTGATTTACATTGTTCGATTGCATCCAATAGCTCAAATAGATTTTTACTGATATTTATACATTAATAATAAGCATATATGACCTGAGTCACTCCGTTAAAATGCTGACGTACCCTGTAGGGCGAGAGCCTTGACCTTCCAGATAGGGTCATATGTTGCCAGGTAGACCAGTCTCTCTACAAACTGCTGTTCGCCTATCTTGAGGTTAGAACACGAGATACAGGTCTCCATGCGTACAGACACGTAGTTGTCAGTGAAACACTGGAGGAACGCAGGCATCAGCTTGGCTGTCATTATACCTGTAATCACACATGGAGATTAGTGATATAAATAGGGTATAATCATTGTTGATAAAAATAAATTTGTATCCCCTCATCACTCTAGTGATCTCATGAAGGTTAGAGCAGACCTGTTACTACAGCTGAAACCATATGAACTGATCAATGAAACCCAAGGAATGCTTCAATCTGTAGTGCAATACAACAATAAGTGGACTCTAATTTATTTACTTTATAACAGCTTAACAGAAATAATTTGACAAAATATTACTTAACAAACACAACAACCGTACTTGCGCGGTATCTCAAGCCAAACGTGACCACTCACCCAGTTGTCCCACTCGACTGACCGCCTCCACACGGGTTCTCTCGTTACCAGACAAGATTCTCTCCCTCAGTTCATCATGTACATCTTTACCATGGCCGGTTCTCCCTAGCGTCTGCGCGGCTGCCTTTCTCACCTCAGTGTGCCAGTCACCCCACATGAGCTGGGTCAGCTTAGAAGCTAGGTCCTGTCATACAATGGTGCAAGGCAGTGACAAGAGGGTGAAAACAAACCTACGATAACAACCTGATAACAGTAAGAAAGTTTATCACAACTGACCACAATACGTTGTCTTATTCAAGAGAATGCAGATCAAAGATGATATCAATTAAATTCAAATAAGTAAATGAAAAATAAATTGTTACCTGCCATAAATCAATGAAACAGCATTGTATGCGTAATATAATAAAAAAGAGTGAATTAACTTTTCATAAACAGTACTCTTGACATTGCAATTATACCAACAACCTGAGGATGGTCAGATTGAGGGACAGAGTGGTTTACCTTGTTGAGGTCAGATTGAGGGACAGAGTGGTTTACCTTGTTGAGGCCAGATAGAGGGACAGAGTGGTTTACCTTGTTGAGGTCAGATATAGGGACAGAGTGGTTTACCTTGTTGAGGTCAGATTGAGGGACAGAGTGGTTTACCTTGTTGAGGTCAGATAGAGGGACAGAGTGGTTTACCTTGTTGAGGTCAGATATAGGGACAGAGTGGTTTACCTTGTTTAGGTCAGATTGAGGGACAGAGTGGTTTACCTTGCTGAGGTCAGATAGAGGGACAGAGTGGTTTACCTTGTTGAGGTCAGATAGAGGGCAGAGTGGTTTACCTTGTTGAGGTCAGATAGAGGGACAGAGTGGTTTACCTTGTTGAGGTCAGATTGAGGGACAGAGTGGTTTACCTTGTTGAGGTCAGATAGAGGGACAGAGTGGTTTACCTTTTTGAGGTCAGATATGAGGTCAGATATAGGGAGTGGTTTACCTTGTTGAGGTCAGATATAGGGACAGAGTGGTTTACCTTGTTGAGGTCAGATAGAGTGCAGAGTGGTTTACCTTGTTGAGGTCAGATAGAGGGACAGAGTGGTTTACCTTGTTGAGGTCAGATAGAGGGACAGAGTGGTTTACCTTGTTAAGGTCAGATAGAGGGACAGAGTGGTTTACCTTGTTGAGGTCAGATAGAGGGCAGAGTGGTTTACCTTGTTGAGGTCAGATAGAGGGACAGAGAGGTTTACCTTGTTGATCTGGCCAGAGAGTTTAGGAATCACACGACACGCCATACATCGGTGACGCCAGCTGGTCGAGTTCAGCTGCTCAGCTAACATAGAGTGCACCAGGGTCTGGGAAAACACGACAGTCATATTTAGATGAAAAAGACCACGGGGGACAAAATATTGACTTAACAGTTCTATGGTCAAATAAAAGGTTGGATGGAAGATAAACTAATGATTTCATGAATGAACACATTGTCATTTACAGAGATGAAACCCTCACCGAGTTCTCTGAGAGTCGAGTGAGGAGCCTAGCAGCCTGGTCATGTCTGATGATGTCCTCCGTGTTCAGTAGATGAGTAACCAGCTCGCCCACCACATCCGAATCACACTCGCCGTAGTACGCCAGGCACTGAGCCGCCGTCCACCTGTCGGCGGATTTCTCATCCTTCAGGGTTTCCCGTAAAATATCTTCAGCCTGGAGATAACGTCATAACGTGATGTCATAACGTTTAACGCTATTATATAATGGTATGAACTGTGATCATGTTGTTGCTTCACAATGCTACATTTCTGTCATAATGTTTCATCTAGAAGAGAGTGAGATCATAACATCATAATGCACCGGGTTTCCTAATGCCATGAAATAGCAAGTCATTTTGATGGGACCAACAGAGACTTCAGAAGTGACAAGAAGTACACAGAGACTCCAATCGTCAAACGAACGGAAAAAATCTCTTAACTACATCAAGATGTGTACTTAATTGGCAAATTAGCCACAATTATCTCCGTGAAATGCCAACCAAACTGCCAATCATAAGGTCACCCCACGATACCTGACCTTCATTAGTGACTAACACACGAGCATTACAGCCCACCTTAGGTGCCGGCCTCTCGAGCGTGTAGAGAGCGATGGCTGCAGCACGTGCCACCTGTTCATGGCTGTCTTCTAAACATATCTCCAGCGCCACAAACAGCTCTTCTGGTAACAGTTTAGACTGCTTCACATGATGGGTCTCATCAAGCTGACGGCACACAGGTACACACAGGTACACACAGGTACACACAGGTACACACAGGTACACACAGGTACACACAGGTACACACAGGTACACACAGGTACACACAGGTACACACACACACACAGGTACACACAGGTACACACACACACAGGTACACACAGGTACACACAGGTACACACAGATACACACAGGTACACACAGGTACACACAGGTACACACAGGTACACACGGTACACACAGGTACACACAGGTACACACAGGTACACACAGGTACACACAGGTACACACAGGTACACACGGTACACACAGGTACACACACACAGGTACACACAGGTACACACAGATGAAGCAAATCATAGCACAATGCATACAGGATAACAGTGGTCCATATATGTACACACAAAACCTATTGTTACTCCTAGACTCATACAATCATATGAATAATATAGAAGGATTCATAATCCAAGAATTCAATATCCTCTGCTGGTTTTGAGTACAATTGCATTGATAACACCAGGAAACAGACACTACTATAAAACCAACTGATGTCTAAAACACTGCTGAAATGTGATTTCATGACAGCCTTTAAACAAGATATGTTGATATCATAAAAGCAAGGAAAGGTTGTGCTTGTGTTTTCTTTACCTGTATACCAGGTTTAGGGGGTGGCCTGTACTCGGCCGCTCTGGCACATGTTGTGATGGCTTTGAGTCGGATGTGAGGGTGAAGGTCAGCCATGTCACGGATGAGGTCATCCGGACTGGCATCAGCATAGCGCATATCCAGGTGCCATTTCCCCCGCCAGTCGTCCACTGCACTCACACAGTGACCACAGAATGAGCCCCATGAACTACATGTTAATGTGATGATGTGGGCTCCAAATTTACTCTCCCATAATTTTTCATTTCAAACAAGCATCAGTTGATTAAACGGATGGCTACCATAGGACATGAGCAAACCAGTTTGAACCATTGCAGAACTTGATGATAGCGTGATATTTGTTCAGTAAAAAAACTTACCAATCTGAACCAGAATTGTGCCCGAGGGAGTCTTTATTGGTTTCCCCTTATTTTCACCAGATCTGATTTCTCCATCGGAATCCATGGCAACCATACCCAGATTATCTGCAGTATCCTAGCAACAGCAAAAAGCACCACAAACAAGTTTCAGTGTCTAAAAAGTGGCAAAGCTATAGAGCTACGAGGAGTTATGTTGAAAAAGTAGTTACAAAGGTATGTAGACTGTGTATATATATATATATATATATATATATATATATATATATATATATTTATATATATATATATATGTATATATGTATATATATATATATATATATATATATATATATATATATGTATATATGTATATATATATCTATATATCTATATATATATATATCTATCTATATCTATATATATATATATATATATATATATATACAGTGCTAGACAAGTTTCAAAAATATCATTAGCCCAGTCGGGCTTGTAAGCAGCCTGAATCACTGGCCTGAATCTAAAATCCACTGGACCGAATAAACATTGATAAATGCACCAAATGCTGATGAATTTTGTAACATGCATCATAACCCCTTGACCTCATTAATATGTCAAAAAATAATATGCGGATTATTAAGAAATAACCACAGAGCTACCAACCAGCTGGTAACTTAAAATTACAGCAATTTAAGAGATAATAATTTCAGATCTACTTCACAATGGTCAGTTTAACTCATCATTAGCCCCAACCCTCTTGAACACCTCTTCCCAGTGAGCTAGGAACTGTGGTATTCGCAATTGCTTGTACTTGCTCTTCTGTTTGTCAGTTTGGGCTGCTCTATATGCAGAGTTTGCTGAAAGCTCACACCCCCCCCCCACTAATCCCCCCCAACTGTCTAATAGAGACCCCTCTTGATCAAAGTGGTTGATAGTCAAATAGCTCTTACAATGCGCGAATGGCGTGATCTAGCGTGCATTGTCGTGCGCTAACCAATTATTGGCTATACCTTACAAAATTTATCATCTATTGATGAAGCTGGGGGCAGACACCAAGCTGCCGCTCGCTGCTGCTGCTAGCTGCAGTCAACCCCAAATCAGCGGCAGCATAAAAAATCCCGGGTGGCAAAATATGGCACTAGCCTGACTGGGCATGCTGATACGGAAATCAACTGGCCTGAGGCCATCGAGCTATCTAACTTGTCGAGCCCTGATATATACATGCATACATGCATACATACATACATGCATGCATACATACATATATACAAACATACATACATTTAATACAAATATAAAGTTATTTATATATATACATATATATATATAAATATATATATATATATATATATATATATATATATATATATATATATATATATATATATATATATATGCTATATATATATATATATATATGTATATATATATATATATATATATATACATATATATATATACATATATATACTGTATATATATATACATACACACATATATATATATCTCGCAGTGTAAAAACACTAACCAAATAAGTACAACAGATATTACGGATGACTAATTGCCAAAACGAACAATAAAAATGAGTTTAACATAAACAGTGTGTTATATTATCCATTCTGAAAACATAGAAGCAAAGCTGATAACAAATCTTCCTTATTTACCCCAATTTCAGATAGTTTTAATTCCTGAAGACAAATGAGGTAAAGTTTCAAAAAACCGTTATGAATCACTGCTTTCACCTAATCTACTTCCACTAGTACAATGAAGTATAATATCTTAGTAAGACATAAGGTCCATTGAATGATCATATACACAGTCTGTATTCTATAAAGTAAACATGGTGGATAAGTGAGGTCATATGGTTGAAATAGATTTCAAATTCTGCTCTAGTTATAAATTTGTAGAATCCTGGACCTTCCATTCAGTGTTTCTAGCTTATTAATTACCTTTTGCACAAACAATCACCTGACATGTTGGAAACAAGTGATAGAACAATTCACCACCTGTGACCTACCTTCATTGTGACCACACACAAGGGGCTATATTGACTTTATTTGTATTTTTAACTATGACAGTGTCATCTGTGTAGTTTGGCACAAAAGCAATGCCAGTTGCTGGAAAATGACATTTTCATTCATGATGGTGTACATCTAATTCATACCAAAAACCACACAGATAGAAAGACGCAGTTCATTAAGCAAGCTATATGGTGTGAGGAAAGCCTCAAAAAGAAATCTGCATCAGCAATTGACAAATGCTGAAAATTACGACAGAGTGCACTGAATTTATCATCAGGTATATCAAAATAGCTTGAAAAGAAGTAACAAAACACTGATTGAAAATGCTGCCTTGTCTGTTTGAAGGCACCTGCCAGTATAATAACTCTATGACTTGTTTCTACGCTGACTCATTCAGGGGTCACTGACACAGGCAGCTTGTTAAAATCCACATTGAAACAAACTACAGCTGTTACCACACAGGCTGACTCCGGCTGATCAATAAGAACAGCTGTACACACTCATAAGCGCCATGTTAGTGGTGAGTCTGACCAGGGGAAAGTTATCATTATTACACAGGTAACAGATCGTTAAGGATTGTGCATGTGACTCTCTTTACCACACTATCGCTCGTCCGTTGAATGCGGTTCTGACAGACACAATGAACAGGAGATTGTGAATACACTCAATATCAACTCTCCACTGCAGCGACCCCTAAACTGACACACTGGGCCCTGCCATGGACTTCGAGGCCTGCATACACTAGTCACCACAGAAATAAACATAAGCTGAAAGATTTAGAGGAGGAATCAACATCTAAAGATGGTAGAATGAAGGTAAAGGTCACAAACTGATGTCTAAGACACCAAATGCCAGAAAAAGCAAACACATCAATTCTAATTCTCAATGTATGGCAATACAAGCACAAATGATATACAGCAAGGCTATTTCTGCAAGAACCCAAAAATACTGATATAAGGCATATTGTAGAGACAACATGCCATCCTAAACACTGCATGTTCTGATGAATGGAGGAAGCCAGCTGATGCGAAGAGTTCCATGTCACACAACACAGACACTTGCCTCATTCATGCTACGATAATAGTAGTCGTCCTGGCTGTATGCCACTACACCACAGCGGCCCGTCTAGCGTAAGGCAACACAATGTATGAGGTACACTGACACATGCTACAGATGCTACCATGTCATGGAAATGTTTGATTTGGAAATATGAGACAAAGAGACCAATTACACACACACTCAGACCCGTGAGAGTCATGTTTCCACAGACACATTTGTTTATCCAGATGCATCAGACAGCTTGAAACAGATGTGAGTGTCCATGGCTGTAGTTGCTCTGGGTTTCAATGGCATGAGATGCCAGAGTGAAAAGCAAATGGATTCCTATAAACAGGGTCCTATTTAATGCACTACTGCTCAATGCTATAAATAGAATTAAAGCATGCTGTTCAATGAATAACCAAACCTTCAAGCACTTACTACAGATGAAGTGTGATTCAAACAGGTATAACACATTGTGATGATAACATGGGAACTCACTCATGAGCATATGTATTATTATTTGCCCATACTTATCACAAGCTGTACAGTTGCTGGGGGAAATAGATAAGATATGGTTATATTGTATTGAAAGATCAAGTTAAAAATATGGCTTTATGTACCATAAATGAAACTGAATTTTCTACATATTCTCTTCACAAAGTAACCACTAAAATGTGGTTGTATCACTTACATCAATAGGTTCAGGTAGACCTGTCCAGCGATGAAGACCGCGCTCATATTTGATTGGCGACTTGCCATCACTTGTCAATGGCCTTCTTTCTTGGTCATCTGTTTTGTACCAACCAGCAGACTTTTGGGGCGATTCTCTCTGAAGCACCTTCCTGTACTTATTGTCAGAGTCCATGGTGATGTTAGTTTTGTCTCCGAAAGGCTGGTATATCTGCTCCTGACCTGAATGTAAGGCCAAACAAGGTTGGGATTAATTTAGATAAAGTGATTAATAATATCAGTTCTGGTGAACGCTTAGGCATGAATATAACATTACAAAATGTAGCAGTTGTATTCATTGTTGTCAGTCGTTTGCCCTTAATTGCATGTTGCAACATATTTATGCCATCTTCAAAAGGGCAGACATTCAAGATAAAATATACATCAAATTTTCAACTAAATTTTTAAAGGTTTGTGTAATTTCAATAAAAATATCAGTAATCATATTCTTCCTACCTATCAGCCATTCCTGGACAAACATGTTGTCAGAGTCGTACACAGTTTTGCCTGCCTCTGGATTTAGAACATCCTTGAGGGTTTTGAGAGGAGGTGCCTCATAGGTAGTCACCTCAATGTCAAATGCCGTTGTATTGATAGCCCCTGTGATGCCGACCATACAAATTAGAAATGTACACATCAATATTATAATGGTGTTTTACTGAGATATTTTTAATTTTGCTACATAAAACAAGATGAAAATTGGGTAAACTACAAAATTTAAAAAAATAACTCATCCCAAAATTTACTCAACCTAATTCGTGACTAATAATATGCCTGGAAATAGGTGCATAAAGCATGATGCTTATCGTCTATTACATTCACAGAAGGCAAAATTACAGATGAAAATTAAATAAGCCCATTGTTAATATTGTATTTTTGCTCGGAGGATTTATCACTTAAAATATATGTACTCCAAATCCTTGTGTATTGATCGTTAGCATCCTGAAATGTATCTTATCATTACTATCATTAATCGACTATTATAAGCCAAAATACTAAATGGCAAATATAATTGTTACAGCAATAATATGCTATAACATGAAATAAAATGGCAAGCCAAAGATGCTATTTGTATTATTGACTTTAGTGACAATCTATTACAATATTCCATGTCTTTGAACAACATGGTTGCCACACTTGTTCAAATGGCAGAAACACGCCAACATATTGATTCAACTCCACTGAGTGGCATGTCAACATGGTGTTAGAGCTGGCTAAATGGCCATCAAAGCTAATCAATTCTTATATTAAAAATGTCATTTTAAAGAACAACTGCCTAAAGCTGTCTAAAGAGGCAGCACCACATCACAACAAAGAGCTACCCCAGAAACCTGATACCTGCACACGGTTGCCATAGCAACACAACCTCAGCATCCACCCAGAAGTAGGTCACACTAAATATCTACTACGAGTGAAGAAGCAGTGATAGGTGGAACAATGTTCCGCACAAACTCTTATCACATCAATCCATCCAGAGACACACAGATCAATTGAGAGAGATCTAATTGGATATATTACAGAAGGAAAGCCAATATTTGCATGTCAATTCATACTTGCCCGGTATATTATTTCCATTGTTGACTGTTTTTTTAAAGTTTGACAGAGATATAAGCACAAAGTATGACTTTTGTTTTTCAGAAACATAAATCACATACATTCAAGCATAAATCAGGTATGATCGAAAGAAGTAGGATACGCTCCAAGAATGGACTGAATCAGCAGGAAGTAACTGGAAACCATCCGAGAGAACCGGAGATGATTGCATGAAGCTTTGTGTGATTAGAGATGGAATATATAGAATAATTGATTGTAGCTACTTCATTTAAATCACATGATGATGAATTGTCTCTGAAAGAGAGGATAGCCCCTTTTCTACCAACACATAAGAACATATGATATTGCATACTTTGGCTATTTTTTATGTTGAGGGAAAGAATAAATTCTTCTTCTTCGTTTAAGTTGAAAGGAGGATTTCGGATTTGGTGGGAGAATTCACGTAAATGCATGTTTACATGGAGAGCACTTTTATGATACCTTGATAGACCCTCGTGCCAGCTTGTACCTGTTATTTTACTTTGATGCACAGGCACCCCAATATATTCAATCAGCGAGCGTGCTCAATATCAGTTTGACTCGTGCATTATCATACAAGCTTGAGCATGTACTTGTGCCATGATGTATCTCCAGCCTATCAATACGAACCCAGGGTATACAGAAAATGTATTCAGAGAAATCTAAGGAGTCGGGTATTTACCTGCCCATAGTAAATATTACAAGACAATGTCAAAAAGAATAGACAAGGTGATTGAGTACAATACATTGTTTGTTGGATTCCCCGGCTAGATAAATAATTCAGTGATTGGATGAGAATAGTAGCAGGCTTCTACCTAGCATGGACCGCGCAGTAAATGAATAAGTTACCTTGCTGCTTCAGCTCTGGGTAACAAATCAATATTAACCAACATGGATATATAAAATGTTACAAATAAAATGAATGTTTGAAAAAAATAGTACAAAATAGTGTAGATACCAGTTCAGTATACAATACAGTTTATATATAAAAAGTGCCAAATAGAACATAAAACCCACTCAAGAAGCATCATTCACTGTTTTTGTTTACTGTTATTATTTGTATCAGCACTATACAATCACACTGTGCCAGAGATATAAATATGTAATTTGCTGCTTTTAAAAGTATGTCCTCCACAGAAATGTAACGGCTTATATCTGGGTACCTTCTTTGCTCATGCACACATTTAAAATTTAATAAGTTTCAATAATCAAGTTAGTCCAAATTGTGCAGATACCAAACAAATAGTGCAAATGCAACTCTAGTTTTAGTATAACTTTGATTAGAATTTTATAGCACAATGTTGACAGTAGAACATTACCTTCTTCTTCTCTGTCCTTGTGTTTCTTTGCTCTCCGGAAGCCAGCCGGGAGACGGTAAAATGCAGCCCCAGTGTCATCCGAGTAAGGGTCAGTTGGCTTGGCCTTAGCCAGAGTGATTTCTCGAACACGATCCAGCAATCTGATGCCAATTACACACGAATGTCATACATTAATCTACACACTGGTTGTTCAGTCATTATATGCCAATAGACACACCATTAGGGTTGTAGACCACTAATGGTAGCTTTCTGTAACAAAAAATCATCGTTTGGACCCTTTGACACATCAATAAATTGCCTTATGTCTGAAGATCTTTCATTCTTGTAAAGCTTTGTACCAAAAAAGATTATTTGTCATATACTCAAAGGCATAGGCCCAAAAAATATATACTTCTAATACAGCGATATAAAATTTGTTTCCATTTGTTAGGCTTGAATAATGCTCATCACAAACCAGGCAATAACGTTATTGTTGTACATAGTGACACAGAAAGGTTAGCTTACACCTTATATGGAATGATCTAAATCATTAGGGACACTATCCAAAGCAAAGTTAAAATACAAAAGAATAGCAATAGCATCTACTGAAGAAATGTTTTGGATGATAACTTGCCAATAATTACTGATGCAACCAGCAGATAATTAGGAGTATAGCACCAAAATGAAAAAGAAGAGTGTAATGCTGATTTATCAAATGATGAGCTTACGTTTCGTCTCCCTTCCGCCATTTCTCTGCACGGTGTTCGGTCTTTATGGGGAAGTCCAACTCACTGACCGTGTCTTTAATGAGCTCCACATCCCCCTCAGCCATCGGTCCGTGGTATGTTTCTATGACATCCTGGAGCTGATCTTTATGAGGTCCGGCACTCATTTGGCGCTTCACAAGCCACTGAGCGGTATTCTCACTCAACCTGGTTAACAAATAGCAATCCCAGTCAGCCTTCTTACCTGGCACCTGCTGTGAAGGCACAGGTGTCTGTGGGGGTGAGGGTACAACCTCATCCTGGCTACTTCCTTTCACTTCTGTGAGGAACACATTATTTTCAGTAGCTGTAGGTTCCGACGTAGCTTCCATCGCGGTTTCCTTTGTTGATGATGTTGTAGCACTGTATTGACTAGTACTTGGTTGTCCCTTCTTCTCTTTGTCTAAAGCTTCCTTGTGCATCTCGGCAGCTTTCTTCAAAATGGGCCTCTTCATGGGTTTCAATCTGTGACTTGCTCGCTTCTCAATATGACATGGCATATGGCGATTATCTGACCCTCGCTGATTATGCCTCCCATTGGCTACTTTGATTCTGGGAGGAACCGAAACAATATCCCCAAAATCATAGGCACCTTCATGGAACTTGGTGTCATAAGGAAGGAGATGAAAGCATCGATCCTTCACCACATCTTCTGAGAAAGACATACCCAGACTCACTTTTTTAAGGTAATCCTTGCTTACAGTGTCAGGGAGCTGTTTCACTTTCAACATAGGCGTTTCTAAAGCGATGGTTCTACGAGGTGTGAGTTTGGTCTCATCATCTCCTACTTGAGGGAGTGTCACCCTGTTGGCGCAGGGAAAAAACAGTGGAGGCTTTATCTGTTCTGCCATGGTGATGCCTGTAGGCAGTTGTCACCTGTATGTCAAAGTGTCTGGAAAAAAACAAGAAATTTCATGAATGCTGTATTATGTATTTTACATGTTGTGATAAACAACGATCATGGAATTATGAAAAATATTTGAAATATTGAACAAGGGATAGGATAAGAATACATGATATTGGTTTGCAAACACACACTGGGGTTTAGGTAAATTGAACAGAGAATCTGTTTAATACGAAATGTAAGAGACAAAGGAGTGCCAGATGTAGTGAAGGAACACACATCATAATGTATAATGAATAAGTGTTGATGAATAAGGTGCATCAGCAGCGCGGAGTTCTTGTCTGTATTGCCGTTATGTATAAATCTAGCTGCTCAAGCATGGGGAGCTAGAGATTAGAAACCGAGCATCTTAGCTCCACAACATCCAACTATGGAAAAAAGGGCCAAACCAGAATGATATGTCTTCTTTGATATTCTTATTTATTATACATGATATATACATGATAATATAATTTATATACAATTGTTATATCTGTTGAGTATTTTTGTGACATGGTCACTTGACCCACTCACTATACTCACGTCAAGAACCCTGCTTAAGGATGTCAGACCCAAGAAAGTCTGACTCTAAGAAAGTTGGACATCACACCCTAATTAGAGATCAAATAAGTTGGAAAAAAATAATAATAAGGTATGTTTCATTTTAAGTCAATTAGTAGAAAAGTTATTGTGGTTTTAAATTTCATGGGATAGCCACTTTTCATGTCTCATATTTAGAATATCATATTGAAATTATACCACAACATATAGATGGACGTTAGGGGGCCTGGGTCTGATTGATAAATGAATGAAAATAGACTTTGTTTGACCTCTAGCGATCAGCCACTTATGCGATCTTGAGTCGGTCGTGTGAAGGTAAACTACAATGTAACCTGGTATGGACATGACAAAATCGAACTTTTTAAAGTGTAAAATTCGACAAACGTAGTGAAATGCAAGACGTAAGGCATATTGAAAGTCAAACCGTTGGCTCTCGTTTGATGCATCATTCGTCCATGTATCTTAAAATTTAAATATATATGCCAGTTAGAGCAGGTTGAAAAAAATGGAAATAACGTTGATTCAAAGGGAGGGGGGCGCCTGTGGCGAGATTCGGTTGACACCCCTAGAGTCTAGACCTAGTGAGTAGTGGCCCTACTCTAGAAATAGGGTGTCAGTGATTTTTTTCAAATTCATTGTATCTCGTTGAAATTATACATGAAGATAGGTATACTCATGAGGATTCTAAAACGGTAGGTATAACAGACACTTTTTATGTCATTTTTTTAAGTCAATTAGAAAAATCTAGAGTTATAAGCTATGTTTCATTTTTTTAAAGTCAATTAGAAAAAAAGTTATTGAGGTTTCAATTTCCATGGTATTGCTCGGTTTTTGAGCCAAAATTGACAGGATGACAGCCACTTTTCACTTTTCCAGGTACCTGAAATTGCCAAACAATGCTTATACTATTACAACCAGACACCTGTATGAAATTGCCAAACAATGCTAATCTATTGCAAATAAAATGTCCTAGCGGCTTTTTTGTTTGACGACGCACGATCAGCGGTGGTTGCGAGCGTGCGCAGCCGTGTGAGTCAAGGCAAGGTTGACCCTGATACGGGCTCACGGGGCAAGCATGAAATGATTGGACAACATTTTGAAGTGCAAAATACGACAAAACGGTTACATTTAATCTGGAAAAAAAACTCGCCCATTTGTAACATCATACTTAAATTTGTCAAAAGTGAGCACCTATGTCACGGGGCTCTGATAAAATTGTGAAAAAAATACATTTGTTTACACCGTAAAATTTCGACTTTATTTTCCCTTTGTCCAATTTTTTTAGATTTTATATGACCATGACCATTAGAATGTCATCTTGTCCTTTAACAAACAATAAAAACGATACGAGTAACGAATACGAACCGATTACGAGAATTCGAAACGGACTGAATCTCAAAAAGTCAAAAATGCTCGCGAAGAATTTGAACGTATTGCTCCACAAACACACATTTTGTATGGCTCAAACGGAGTATATTGCGAAAAGTAAGGCAATATTATTGAAATTCAATACGATAGCTCTCGTTTGATGTATCATTCGTCCATGTATCTTAAATATAAATGCCAGTTAGAGCAAGTTGAAAAAAAATGGAAATAACATTGAGGCACAAGCGCGGCCGCCTGCGGCGAGGTTCGGCTGACACCCCTAGTCCCTACTACTAGTAGTACTAGAAAAGTAGAAGTGTGGCGAATCCGAGTCACTACTCCATAGTATCCCAAAGGACCCACATGTGTGTTTTATCTTACTTAGTGGCTTTGAGTTCAAGAAGTTAATACCTACGATAATGACATATCTGTTTCACCAAACAGCTCTAACTCCAAAAGTAAATACGTCCATAAAAGGTTATCGACTTACCACGGAAACTTGAAAATCAAGTCCGCCATGTTGTTTACGAAACTTAGCAACAGTAAAACTATGTCATGCTCGTTCGACATGCAAATCCTCATCATAACGTTATGAGCATCAGGCTGGAATACTGACTGGAGTTCGGCCTGACCATATATCCAAATAGTTTGTTGCTTTAAACCCTTCGATATATCTAGTACGGCTTAGTGACCCAGGGATCACCAAAGTAAGAATAGTGAAATTTATCTGACCACAGACACTGAAGCTTGTCTTCCGAGCTCTTCCGAATAACAAAGATCTGCATTATAAAATGCGCGAGTTCGGCGGATCCCGATGCAATAGCTGAATAAATGAATTTAGGTTGTTCCCACCTCTACTCACATACACGCAATCCTGTCCCCCAGATAAACAGGGAATCTAAAGACGTTAATTAGCATAATTACGAATAGAAATCTCTGCTATCGATCGAACTCAATTCGATGACAATTTTAATAGAATAATAGACACTGGCAACCAAGCGGGTAATGTACTAATGTAGCTCAATAACATTACTGAACTAACCTTATATTAATAATTCAAAACGGAACATTTTCAATCAGTGCATGTAGCGTTCCATTCATGTTTCGAAATTGTACGACTGATAGACGTACAGTTCAACTGGAGGGCACTTGGGATGGCATACTTCCGCTTACAAGACAAGTAAAGATACATTTTGATCCCCAGACGTATATCCAAATTTCCAAAACTATTCGTTTGGTGCCGAGATAGATTATGCCTGAAGTTTTAATTAAAATCAGCTGGGTTTTTTTCTCTCTGGGTAAACTTTAATAATTTCTGCATTTCTATAGTATGATGTTTGGTGAGAGAAACTTATTGGTGCTGTTTCTTTTTAGACAATGTGTACAAAAAAAATGCACAGCCCGATATTTGTGAAAATAGTAAATAAAACTGTCACTCGCCTAGCAGCTATTGTAGTTCCTTGACGATGATCTCCGCTTCTAAAGGTCATTCTTAATTACTATAATGCAGAAGTAATTTTGTATTCCTCAAGTCCAATCATCGCACCTGTCCAACTAAGAACGAGACAAAGAAGAGTCACCACCTTGAGTTTAATAATACAAAGATGTTGTTTAATAAGAGAATGTTTAAGTTTTATTCAAGCCTACAATAAACAATTGCACCTGATGAAAAATATGGCAGAAAACGTACTAAATATTTCAACAAATTAGCTGATGTAGCTTTGTCAAAACGGCGGGGCAAATTGGTTATGGAGCAATATTTTGAAATTAGAATATTCTTCAGCAGGCAGGATGGATAAAGACACTCTTTTATCCATCTTTCATCCATTCAATCATACAATCGAACTTCTGGGATGGGAAACATGACAATGACAACGATATATGCACCAAACACCATCGTTTTAAGCACACACCGTGCTCCTTCATTTATATCAATATATCACTAGCATGGTTGGAATGACAAAGCATCGTATGTCTGTATGCGATATTGATAATAGCAATTCCGTTGTTTTGGACAGGGCCTCATTGGGTTCTTTGATCGTGCAATTTGCCTTATGCGCGTAATCATGTTACTCCCGGTTAGACAGAATGGTGGGAGGAGAGAGAATGATTACCGCGCCCACCAGAATAGATGCAATCCACACCAGCTAAAGACAATGCACGTGGACAAAACATGCTGTTGTTAACATGCTCGGTGGTGGTTCTTCGTACGCAGCTCATCCAAAAAAAAGACCAGGCATCAGAATACAGGCGAAGAAATAAAAAGCCGCAAAGCAGTTCGCTTTAAAGGTTATCCATATATGCTTTACTGAAATTTGCTCAACAGTGTGCAAGATGGGAGAAAAGTAGTGTAGAATAGATTGAGTTGTAGACCTTCTCCTCATACTCTATATTGATATCATGCAATACACGAAGCAAACATCGAACCATACATCACTTAAGTTAACAGTGACCAATGATTAGGATATATATATATATATATATATATATATATATATATATATATATATATATATATATATATATATATATATATATATATATATATATATATAATATATATATATATATATATATATATATATATGTGTGTGTGTGTGTGTGTGTGTGTGTGTGTGTGTGTGTGTGTGTGTGTGTGTGTGTGTATGCGTGTGAGGGCATGTTTTGTATGTGTGTGTGTGTGTGTGTGTGTGTGTGTGTGTGTGTGTGTGTGTGTGTGTGTGTGTGTGTGTGTGTGTGTGTGTGTGTGTGTGTGTGTCTGCATGTTTTGTGCCTGATGAGTGTGCGCTCTTGATTATGGCAGTTGTAGTGCTTCACCATTTGTTCCATATCCAAACCTCACTCCCCCCCATCCACCCCCCTCCTCCCCAACACACACCACAGTCCCTCGGTTCCCGATGCCAATCTTCCTAGTGCCGAGCCGTTTCCGGCGCTCGGAAGGTTAGCACCGGTAATTGAGCGTCTGTGGGGGATGTGGTGTTTGAATGTGGAACATATAGTGTGTGTGTAGTACAAAGTCGAATAAAGAACTGTCAGCCACCGCACTGAGCTCTTCATGATGTCGCTAGCTGACATCTTATACAAGACATGCTGATACATTGAGTAGCTACATATTGCATGAACGTATAGTCACCATCAGCGCCTGGCAGCCGTTTTGGCCTGGTTCTACAAGAGCTGCTTTCTCAGCGATTCTCGAGACGAAGTGGGTAAAAAAGTAGCGATCAACTTGGCGAGTGGTAGGGGATTAGTTCTACTCTAGGTATACGTGAAGTCGACTGTGATAAGGTAGTCAGGAGCATCAATGATCAGGTGATACTCGCACTGGAGCTTATTGTGAAAGATCAAGCGATCAAAGGCTTTTCACGTCGGGTATAATTTTGACTGGATTTCGGAATCACCAGTGATTGACGTGTTGTGATGTACGACGGATGCTTGGTGATAAATAGCAGCTCGTGATCCCACCCACACACGCCCTCGTGTCACCCCCATGCCGCTAAACCCCACTAAGGGTGAGAAGCTAGGGTCAACACACTGGCGCTGCAGCTGACGCGGTTGAAACCAGACGAGCGCTACACGACGGGACATAACGGCTGCTGCACTTGCTAGTCAAACACCTACCACAGCCGTCGTTCGTGAGCCGCTGGGTGGGTCAGACGGATGGTCAGCGGAGCCGACCCCAGCCTCCTACCAATCCAACTCTCTCGCACTCTCAGTTCGTGATAATAACACATCTTCAGCGGGGTTCTTACCCACCACTCATAGACTTGGAAGGAACAGCGTATTAACCGGAAGTCGGTGATATGGAAGCATTGATACCCCGGAAGACGCGTGGACATGGTCGGCGTTGGCGTTCTCGGGTCATTGCCTGTGTGATATTTCTAGGCGCTTCTCTCTTTTTCGTGTTATCACACTTCACGAATGAAGGGACGTTCCTGAAGGGATCGTCATCGAAAGCTTCCGACATTTCCCGTAAGTTGACCCCTATTATCGTCTTCGATAATCCAGTTACATGAATGCCTCACTGTGGGACTAACAGACTAAGTTATATTGCGAACTATATTACTACATATCCATTCAATATGAACACACCACACCACTACTGTCAGCAATAAGGTTCGTTTGTCATTACATACAGTTCTAATAGGGCCTAATATTGCCAGGTGACAGCCGTTTACGATCGATTACCTTTTCAAATGCATGAGATACCTTGCTTGTCATTGAGATGGGTGAAGTGATCCCGTTGAGTTGATCCCATTCACTCTTGTTTCATTCGGAATTGATATAATACTCATCACACGTGAATGGTAAATACACGCGGTGGTTGTTATATTCACGGGAGCAGACGCACAGTGCTTGTTGATGGTATAATCGCCACGAGTTAGTCGACAAAAGTAGTCAATATTGCACATATTGAACTAGTGGGAACGATTGCTGTTTCATTGTGACCTTGCTGTTTCATAGTGACCTTGATACAGTTGCTTGACCTAAATGATGAATAAGGTATAATTGTAGGCAAACTGTTAGCATAAATGGCATCAACGCTTGTCCGACTCGGTCTGCCACAGCTGTATGACACCACCCCACTCCCCTCCTTCGTACCAGCAATAGCACTTATTCACACATAGCCTACCACTCACATCGCAAGCAGTTGGCGGTAATTAGGTGGAATTATATAAGAAATGACCCCAGGGAAGATATTGGTTGCACACGCAAATGATGGTATCTGTCGCACCTGCCCGCCCACTGGCTTCCCGGCACAGAGTGTGACCCGCTTGGACCTGTGTCATCGCCATCGAAGCGTCTCATTATGATCAATGTATCTGCGCGTCCGCCCATTCGTCAGTTCATGCCATGCTAATGTTAACTTGCATAAAATGACTGCCGACTCTCATATAGGGACCAATGATGACACATACCTAATTAATTATTCATGAATATCAAAAAGGATATTATGGAAATTGATAGAGTCGACATTGAATATACACCTAGGCTTTACGCATGCGTGCGGCATGCAACATTGCACGAGGTTTATTCTGACAGCGGTATTGGCTTCATTGGATTTCTTCTTTTATAAATCATCATACTAAATCTGCTTTGACCGAAAAGCAGATATTTAAAGCACGTCCACAATCGTGAAACAATTTGGTTTCATTTCACTCATATCGCGCATCACATCAAATCACAACTATTACCTGACTTCAATTATCATTCCGAATCGCTAGCTGGGATAGTCTCTATTTAATTCCTATCGAAAAATTCATCTGTGGATTAGCCCAATATATGCAGTTATAGAGGATGTTGCTAGCAGAGAACTTTTGCCCCTGTCAGGGCAAGGGAAAAGCCGCATTATATCACGGCAACCACTAACTGCATTTATACAAAACACGCATTCGATGAATACATGATGACGGTCGGTTGGTGTCAACCCGCTAATATCCACCTCTACCCAGCTGCACGCCCCCACCTTCTCCCCCGCACCACCCACCTCGACTCTAGATACCCTGTGTTATGTTGTGTGATATCCTGGTCCATTTGTTTTACCCAACGACCACTACACTACACCACGCCACTCAGTGTTACATGGCGGTCTTGGTCTGCTGCGAAATACCATATTTGGTACTTGTTTTACCATGTATAAACTAGCATTGCTCTCTGTCAGCTGCTGTTTAACTGATGCTGATGGTTGTAGGGGATACAAGCTGTTGCTGGTTGGCTCTAATGTACATTTTAATGTGAGACATATGTTTGTGTCATTAACACACGCATTGATCTCTGAATCATGTTTTGACAAAAATGAATTGAGCAGTTTCAACATATCTAAGCTGTCTATAAACTTTACCTGATCTGCAACAAATTTACAATTAACCATAGATACACCATAAGTTACGAAGGTCCACCAGTGACAGTACTCGCATCACCGCTATTTGTGGACTTGGTGACTTGGAAGTCACAGCCCCGAGATAAATATAAAATCATTAAGATTTATTTATGGGATGAGGCAGGTTATGTACAATTCTACATCAGAGGTACATCATTGGTCGAGAAGAACCGATAACTGAGTATTGTATTTGTGAATTAAAGGAAGGCACAAGGTTCTCATTGTGAGAACGGAGAAAATACGATAAAGAGAGAGTGAGAGAGATTATATTAAGGAATATTACTGCAACACACACGTTTCACTGCCTTCCATGTGTACATGGTCAACGTTAGTTGTTCTAAAATTAGATTTCAAAATCAAACCTTGTGGCGTTAAAAACAAAAGACGGCATGTTGAAGCAGCACCATTGCGTGTGGGGGGGGGGGGGGGTGGGGATGTCGGTGCTGCTGGATGTTGTGGGCGGGAGAGTGGTTATAGCAGCGCAAGGGAGTGGCAATTCTTTCATAGACTGATTACACGTGAGTCTTATGACATCATATGTCTCCTTTATCACAATTGTATCCATTCAATACGAATCTTCACATTGTTATAGTTTCTGTGTTATGCATGATCATGGCGTATGATGTGTTGTTGTTACCATTTCTGCCAAGCCCCACCAACATCCACTTCTATCCGCGCGATTCTGCATCCAACATCGACTAGGTTTTTGCGTTGGGCAAAACATAACAGGCACAATACGAGCCGAAGCGCCCTTTCATTGTATTTGTGACATTTCTTTGTACAGGGAATATAAATATCTTTTAGATGTAAAAACAATTATCGTATATTTGACTGCGGCGTCAATGTAATATTAATGAACGCGTTACTTCGGTATGCATGTTATCGCAAAACGTGAACCTCCATACCGTCGTTATATTGGCATATAACATCATATTATTTCCAGCAATAATCATGATTTATTCCCGTACGTAATTAATTAATTCATGATGCCACACTGCGTTAATGCTGAAAATGTTATGTTGCTGTTTTAGCGTCATCGCGCCACCTACTGGCCGTTAAAGAGAACTGCACGCCAGCTGCCATTGAACGATTTCCTCACGTGAGTCTCATCTTTAATCAGGACCAGCGTCGGGACGGAGCCGTCATTCTGCACATTGCTATTGCTGCCTATATGTTCCTGGCACTTGCCATCATATGCGACGAGTACTTCGTTCCAGCCTGTGAAACAATGGCCAGTAGTAAGTTTCTAGCGTTTACAAATCCACGAATTGTGTTATGTTTACCTATTCATTTTACCTGCTAGTGAGATCGCGGTCAGCTGTCACACTCTTAACCAAATATAGTCAAAATAACTAGCTAACCTGGTCACCCAGCAATTGGAGATAGTCAAACACTTAACCGCATGGCACTCTACTCTCAGCAAATCAGAGCTCGAGAAAAAGCTGGGTCTTTTTCCCATATCGCCTCAAACGCTCAGTTAGCCGTGCGATAACTGCGACCGTGTCGCAATATCACCTAGTAGCAACCAGATTTGAGAAGGTCCTTCACAAAGCACCACTGCTCTAACATGGCAACACTGCGGAGGGTCTTAATATCACGCACACCTTGCAAGTGTTATATCGAAGGATTTCTTAAAAGTCATTTGCTTACCAGCCGCTTATCTGGTTGCGTATAACTCAAGTCACGGTATTATTCCATCTCCCCGGAATCCACGCTGAGGCGCGAAATTCTAACACCTGTCGAGCCGCTTCTACGGCGGTACAGTGTTGCCAGCGCCTAACGAAGACAAACGCTGCTGGGAAGTCGGCGGAGCTCTGATTGCCGGAGTTGGCGATATTCTACAAGTCTCACACAACAAATTATAGGAGCATATTCCAATCAAATAAAAAACAGTCGAGCCAGTGGTCTAGTTGCTGGAACGATGGTCAAGTGGGTGATATGGGGAAAGAAAACGAGGACGCGGAGTGTCCGAGTGTCCCGCGTCCGAGTGTCTTTCCCCATATCATCCGCATGACCATGCGATAACATACTTCACGCGATCGTGATGGCATCTACGCGTGATAATCACGCGCACGACCCTCTCTCCTAATATGGATAACTAGTATGAACCTAGGTTATGTAAGGTATCTGTCTAGGACCTGTAACTCATCTGCTGCTGTATGAGTGAGAATTGTCTGAAGCCCAAATCCATGTTTTCATTGAGGGAACATCTGTTGGAGAAGCTGTGGATGTAATAGAGGCAATAGACATGCTGATGGCTGTCATTTATGTGTTTAATATGCCTTACCACATATCGACCAAAAAGACGTTTCGGTATGATCAGAAGGTTATGTTGGTCGTTGATGAGGCTAAGGACCCGGTCGATGCGAAGCTTCTTTGTGTCACGGCTAGTATTAACAAGCCATGCATTTATGTGTTTATACACTATACAGTCTTCTTGTTTTGCATGTTATGTTGTCTGTTTTTACACTAGTTCGCATTGTTACTTATTGGGTCAAATTTATTTGTACTTATACAAAATGTATGAGGCATATTCAACTCGACCTTCAAAAATAGTCAAACTGACATTCAAACAAAGGAAAACTGACCTTCAATCATAGTCAAATGACCAAATCTTCAAGTCGGTCTGACTAAGTACAATAGTTATTACTACTAACGCTGTGGTCGATGTGACTAGGTAGATTATTCGTTTTGACTACATTTACTTGACTAGATAGATTAGTCGTTTTGACAAGTGACTTACTGCTATAGTCAAATTGTCTGTAACACTAGTCGTTTGGTGGACAGTCAATATGTCCTCTTTAATTAGTCAATTAAACTAGATTTCATTAAGAGTCATTTCCCAGTCATATTACCGCGATCAGTGTTATAGTTTGACACTAGATGGACCAACCGAGTAGCAGCGATATAATCTATCGCGTTATTCCGCTCACTTGCACTCGAGTCAATTCATTCGACGAGCGCGTTCGGTAGTGTTCGGTTTTTATATATATATATATATATATATATATATATATAGATATATATATAGATATATATATATAGAGAGATAGAGATATATAGATATATAGAGATAGATATAGAGAGAGATATATATAGATATATATAGATACTATATATATATATAGATATATATATATATATATATAGAGGATATATATCTCTCTCTCTATATATATATATATATCTATATATATATCTATATATATATATATATATATATATCTCTATATATATATATATATCTATATATATATATATATATATATATATATATATATATATATACTATATATATTACCCCGCTCGGGGGTATTGACTTGAGAGCCTGTGATTATGCTGATGGGTGGGCACTTTGTTTGTCGGGTTGGTCAATACTGACAACCTGTCGCCACCTCATTGACAAATGGAAATAGCCCTGAGCAACTCATTAAGACTATTGTGAAGCCTGTTGTCTGATCACTCTGTTTGAGTTCAGCTTCTGCATCATCATATTCTAACTTGGAACGTGTATGCAGCATGTATGCACAGAACGCCCAATATCGACTACAGTCTAGCTCAATGCATTCCAGTCGAATTCACGCACAGACGCACACAGTTATTCGCTCAATGAAAATATCCCACCAGAGAGCGGGAGCTATCTGTCTCATATCCTTATTGCAAATTGCTTAGTCAGTGTAGCGACCATAATAAATCGACCTCCCCGATATATAAGCTTTCCATATTGTTAAACAATATCCTTCGCCAATCAAATTCGGAGATTTAAAAATTCAAAAAACAAATTTTGAACATTTACTTTGATTCGCGACGTTTTTCGATTGAATGAAAGATAAAATGTCACATATTTTACGGGACAAAAGTGCCTCAACAAAACTAAATACTGCCTTGTCTAAAAGCATGACTGTTATTTTATGCCTGCCCAGGTGGATTATAGTCACTATAGGGAGCTTTGTGAGGAAGGCGTTACCGGCGTCGTACACTTGCCTTTCTAATCATGAAGGTTACCCTGATATATGACGGCGTTGAAACGCGCTCATTTCCTGCACATTGCGCTTGCATCGCGACCCATCACAGCGGTCAGTGCCATAGAAGAGAGGCCTCTGCGTTATTGTGCGATCTGTATAATTAGGTGTAGAGGCGTGGTGAACGTCACCAGTTACCATGAACATTGATTCACGAGACAACATAATCACGTAATGTTTACCGACATAAAGGCCACCAACGCTACGCTTTCCAATTGGCGGGTTCAACTTGTCAATGAGCGGAAGTCCACTGAATATGGTGTGTGGGGGCGGGTCAACTGAGTGCTTTCTTTATGTGTTTAATATATATACATCCACAAGGCTGGCTTCAACCGAACGCCGATTTAATAAGCTAGAAGTGCTTCGCTTTTACCGAATCCATGGCACTATTTCCGGTGAACCGCAATTGTATATAAATCCACTGCCAACTTTAGCATGAGCTATTTTACAAAGATATTGTTTTGTTAATCCGACGACAGTTTCAACAATTAAATGAATATATGCGTGCGATTAAGTGGCGTTCTATGTATGCGTGGACAGGTCTGAAATTACAAGAAGACGTTGCTGGGGCTACTTTTTTAGCAGCCGGAAGTTCGGCGCCGGAATTGGCCACAACCATCATCGGCGTCTTCGTCACCAAGGTATCAGATGAGGCTCGTGCGCAGAGCCATCTCAGTTAACATCGTGCGTGCTGGTATTTGGGACAGGTTAAAGTTCAAGAAACGCACAAGGAAAGAGCTTGGGTGGTGACATAATCATATCATTTTGGGTCAAGTCGCCTGGATTGAGGCAAAGCACAAAAGTGGAATGTGTTTGTTGATTCTGGTAATGGAACAAAGGGACTTCAAATGTTATTTGTCCAGATCTCACGGTTTAGGCATCTGTATATCTGCTATTCTTGGGTAATGGAAATATATAAGTTAGTCAGGTTTCGAACATGCTTCAATTTTCAAATATCCTTCAATGTACTTATTTATGAATTCAAGGAAAGGTCATCTGGCAAGGAAAACGCAAATCCAATATTGTTATTACGAAATACTTGTCAATCATGGCATATTGCCATTTAGTCGCATAAAACTATAGGCAGCAGTTTTTAGGGCAACATCACCATGCCTGATAGCGAATGTGCTTGGGCATGGTGTGACAAGGATTGGCAAATGATGTGTGGTCTCTGCCCGTTGGTTTAATGAGCGTGTTGTTTGTGACAGGATGACATCGCCCTGGGAGCTGTGGTTGGTTCTGCTGTGTTTAATGTCATGTTGGTCCCTGGTCTGTGCGCTTTATGGGCAACAACAGTAAGTATTAACAGTGCACTTCACATGCCAGTTCCGCACTATTATCCCGAATTGATATTATTAGACTCCAATTAAAGTTATCATCCCATTAGTGCATAATACAACCGTTCATGTCATTGTGCTGTCAACTATGCCCGGGGGGGGCACTTAAGTGTATAGAGGTAGTATATATGTGCCGCGCGACGGGGTATGCTTTTTCGGCCTCTCGACTTGTACGACGGGTTTTTTGACCTCATACTTGTACGACGGGGTATGTTTTTCAGCTTCAATCTGTACGACGGGTTATACATTTGCATAATACCATGTACGACGGGGTATGTTTTTGGCCATTTTGACCTTGTACGACGGGTACGGGTTTTCGAGGTCCCGCGGCACACCCCTATCCAGAATAAGGCCAAGTGCCCCCCCCCCCCGGGCAACTATGTCATGGTGAGAAATCAGCTTGTTGAGTATGCGTATCCCTAGCCTTTTGATGATATTGACACTGCGTGATATGTTAAACAATACCAGAAAGAGATACTTTCTACTCGTCTTATGGAGTCTCAGTTGACTGAATGTATCATGAACTATTCTTGATAATGTTCCAATCAGGTGGTGTATCTGAGATGGTGGCCACTATGTCGTGATAGTTTCTTCTACATGATCAGCATCATAACGCTTGTACTCGTCATCGCGGACGGGGTGGTCATGTGGTGAGAATATGTTGTCATATTAAGATCCCTATCTCCTTTTCTGATCCCGATCATTAATGTAGGATAGATGACTTAATCATATTAAACAGGTTTTAGGTTTTACCGATGTGTAGTTTTCCCCTGTTTCCTTGCGTTGTCAGGTACGACGCCCTGTCTCTGGTCCTTCTTTACGTCATCTACATCGCCTTCATGTTCTTCAACCCGACCCTTGATGCCTATTTTACCAACCGCTGTACATGTATGCCAACTCCTCATGACCCAGAGGTCGTGCCTCTCAAGGTCAAGGGACTAGAGGAGGAGCATCATCATTATAACCTCGTGGAGTCGGAAGATGGTGCGTATAACCTCAAATCAGATTGCAGTTTCCAATTTTTTCTATTTTTTTGGCCTGGTCGCTTTGCATTTTATGGAATGGGTCACAAATGCCGGGATAGGGTGAACTAGTTGAGAATGCTATGGTGATCTTGAAGCATGCATGAAGTTAGTGGTGTGGCGTTATCTATTGGCTTTTTCTCTATTAAGATGTGTGCTTATTGAGACATGCGAACTGCGCTGGCCATTACTCCGTATGCTGTGATCGTCAGATAAGTGTTTGTGCGGCGTGTTTTCCGAATCGGAACACATTCAATTGTTATTTTGACATTTTCTTGGCTCTGTTCAATTAATCACGAGAATATGCTGTACATGTTTCGCAATTATTTGAGACTTGCGGAGAGATTGACAGACGGACGGACGAACAGGCTGGCGAACGGACTGACAAACAGCCAAGCGGATAATTAGCAGATCTGAGGACCTATGTTTGACTCGGCGGCTGTCTAGCTTGCACGCTTGGGTAGCACATATAGGTATTTCGTCCAGAAACGTAAATAGTGGGTGCTGATGTACATCATAGAGAACTGAAACAGTACACTATTCACTGAGAACATTCACAGAGAACTTACAGTAGTATACCATTCACTGAGAACATTCACAGAGAACTTACAGTAGTATACCATTCACTGACAACATTCACAGAGAACTTACAGTAGTATACCATTCACTGAGAACATTCAGAGAGAACTTACAGCCCTATATACCATTCACTGAGAACATTCAGAGGGAACTTGCAGCAGTATACCATTCACTATACCATTCACTGAGAACATTCAGAGCCCTATACCATTCACTGAGAACATTCTATACCATTCACTGAGAACAGTATACCATTCACTGAGAACATTCACAGAGAACTTACAGTAGTATACCATTCACTGAGAACATTCAGAGAGAACTTACAGCACTATACCATTCACTGAGAACATTCAGAGGGAACTTACAGCAGTATACCATTCACTGAGAACATTCAGAGAGAACTTACAGCAGTATACCATTCATTGAAAACATTCAGAGAGAACTTACAGCCGTATACCATTCACTGAGAACATTCACAGAGCACTTACAGCAGTATACCGTTCACTGAGAACATTCAGAGAGAACTTACAGCAGTATACCATTCATTGAGAACATTCAGAGAGAACTTACAGCCGTATACCATTCACTGAGAACATTCAGAGAGAACTTACCGCAGTATACCATTCACTGAGAACATTCAGAGAGAACTTACAGCAGTATACCATTCACTGAGAACATTCAGAGAGAACTTACAGCCGTGTACCATTCGCAGAGAACTTACAGCAGTACACCATTCGCAGGGAACATACAGCAGTACACCATTCCCAGAGAACATAGCAGTAAGCATTTATCTGTACACCCAATGACATTTCCGAAATTGGCGAAAATTTCAGTATATACCACATTACATGCCTAAAACATGAGGCTGTTCAGTTCGGCCCAGATCAGCTGTGGTTGACATTAAATTGATTGAGTGAAAAGCGTTCATGTTATCATGCTCCACGAATGAGTACGTATGGAACACCAGTTTGAGCTACCGATAAACCGTCCGTCTATGCGATATGCATTGCGAGAGGGGGAAATGGGGTGAGAGAGGAGTATGGAAATGAGGGGGAGGTTAAAGAGATGGGGGCGGGGGGGGGGGGGAGACGTTCCATTAGCATCACACAATGCATCACATCAGCATCGTACAATCCATTACAGGCTGTAAGTAAGGCCTGTCATCGTCGTCCAGCTAGTATATACGTTGTGTTCGTCATTAATCATGGTGGGGCATGGTCATGTAAATACAACACGCTTTATGTGTTTCGTGTGCTGTCAAATGTTGGCTTAGTTGCATTTTTTGTGTCCATACGTTAAAGAGTTCGACTTTTGACTAATCACATGTAATTAGTTAGATCGTCGTCATTTCGATGGGGCGGGAAAATGTATTATATTTGTCATAGCCTGCCGTTCACTGTTATTGTTCTCATTGATATTTTGCAATAACTAATTCGTGAGTTTATTCGACCATTTAATAAATCTTGATGTATGTAAGATTCCATGTTTTTACACTAAATCAGAAGCTGCAGTATGACGTAGCATTCATGTGACATTTAGCGCTGTATCATGTGACTTGAACGATGTATTGCGTCATACGTTATGTGTATTCCGCGCCTTGTACACGTTCACGTGATTTATTGGCGGTTTCCCTTTGACCTCACCCATCCCTGGTGAGTGAGTTTATTCATTTCAACCGGTTTTTCCTCTGCATGACACCAGAAGACACTGTATTCACCAGTTTACTCTCATCATCTAACGGCGACTTGGTGGTGGTTAACGGCGTGGAAGATTCTAAACACAACGAGCATGAATATGGTACAGACGCACATTTGCATATCATTATGATATAACAGTAAAATTGAACAAAAAATCACATTTGTATACATTTTATCATAAATTCACTGTTGATATTGATAAAAACAAACCGAAGGCTCGAATAATGATAAAAACCACAAACCTCTGACATGAATGGAAATTACTTTTTCACTGTCAACCGTGGTTACAGAGAAGAAGCCTATCGAGGAGAGGAGGAGGAGGAGGAATCTTCTCTATGTACCTTTCCTAAGGGATGCTGGCCACGCACTTTGTGGATTGTTTCGCTACCTCTACAGGTAGTGCTCTATGTGACCGTGCCAGACTGCCGCACTGAGCGCTGGAGGAAGTGGTTCGTCTTCACCTTCGTCCTCTCTATGTTTTGGATCGGGGTCTTCTCCTACATCATGGTCTGGATGATAACCGTCATTGGTGAGAAACCATGTGCAGAAATTACGTAACGCTACGGGGTGGGTGGTGGAGGTGTGTGGGCTAGTGTTACGGTGCGTTATGGGAGGTGTGTGGGCTAGTGTTACGGTGCGCTATGGGAGGTGTGGTACGGCTAGTGTTACGGGTGCGCTATGGGAGGTGTATGGGCTATGGGAGGTGTGTGGGTAGTGTTACGGTGCGCTATGCGTTGGGAGGTGTGTGTGGCTAGTGTTACGGTGGGCTAGCGGTATATGGGAGGTGTGTGGGCTAGTGTTACGGTGCGTTGTGGGAGGTGTGTGGGCTAGTGTAGTGTTACGGTGCGCTATGGGAGGTGTATGGGCTAGTGTGGTGCGCTGGGGAGGTAGGGTGTTACGGTGCGTTATGGGAGGTGTGTGGGCTAGTGTTACGGTGCGCTATATGGGAGGTGTATGGGCTAGTGTTACGGTGCGTTATGGGAGGTGTGTGGGCTAGTGTTACGGTGCGCTATGGGAGGTGTATGGGTCGACCAAAAAGTTACGTGTTTTGGAATGGTCCCTAACGTAGTTGTCTGTGGCAAAATGAGTGTAATGCAAGAAGGAGGTGGCGTTGATAGATGCATCGATTGGATAGAAGTCTATGAGTGAGCCATCGAGAATATGAAACATGAGGCGAATATATGAATTCAAAGCAGGGAGACTGGTTTTAAGGGTGCCTCCAATGGCCTCACTCGTCTCTAAAACCATTGCATATGGGTGACAGGTCACACGGCCGGTATCCCTGATACGGTCATGGGACTCACCTTCATAGCGGCCGGATCCAGCGTGCCGGACGCCATCGCCAGTCTCATCGTCGTCAACGAAGGTAAGAAATCCAACCCTCTGCCTCTACCTACACGCCCAGCCAAATCACCGTGCTGTCACAGGCATCACCGCCCCCGCGGCACCCCCCCCCCCCCCCCCCCCCCCCCGGGCTCGGCGTCAGCTGTTCGTCACTACTCATTCACGTTAAAAAAATTCTGCTCACGTATATGGCGCGGTTGGATTGGCAGCTGTGACATATCTATGCCGGATGTTTTGTGTGAGCTGTATAATGTAGATGTTTTGTGTACCAGGCCACGGGGACATGGCCATGTCGAACGCCGTGGCCAGTAATGTGTTTGACATCCTCCTTTGCCTCGGTCTGCCCTGGCTCATACAGACCACATTAGGGGACGCGCGTCACACCGGCATCCTAATTTACAGCTCCGGTAATCATGATTCTCCCTCGACGTTCTTGCTATATACACGTGTGGTCGTCCACATATCATCGTAACTGTTCATTGGATGCCACTTAATGCGCTGAAATATTTGTAATTGTTGACTACAGTTTGTGTAGACTGAGCTGAGCGTGGTGTTGGTTTCTTGCACCCGTGCTTAGTACCGTAATACATTTGTTGATCCAGGTCTCATGTACTGCGCCATTACACTACTCTCTACCGTAGTCTTTCTTCTTGTGGCGACTCACCTTAACGGCTGGAAACTTACCAAGCCCTATGGAGTCATTCTCGTTTGTATCTACGGCCTTTTCAACTTGTTCGCTTCACTGTATGAACTCAACGTCTTCGGATACGTCCACCCTCCAGAATGTCCCAGCGACCTCTAGTCGCGTGACCAGGTGCACGAGGGCTGTGTTAGAACTATTACCTGTTACCTATGTTGAGTTCCCTTTCATGACCTGCTATCAGAGCAAAACAATCTCTTCCCATCTTTGCTCATTTATGCACTTCCATGGATTGCCATCATTCAAAATCATGCATAATCATAAGATATCTATACATACATATTTTTATATGCATGCTGAATTACTTGGTTATTGTTTCCTATTGCTTGGTGTGTATTTAATGGAGTACAGGGATATACAGTAATCGTTTGGTCTGGGATTTTCCTATGATATTATGTGACTCAGAATGAGTGTTGTTCCGCACCACGAGGCTATGCAATGATTAATGTGTTATGGTTTGCCAACTTCAGTTGAATTGGTGACAGCTTTGAACATCTGTGATGCTCACTTGTATTGTCTGTTTAATGTGAGTATAAAGATGTTTATTTTTCCTAATGTTCTGTATTGCTTTATATGACGTCACCTTACATCGTTTGTATGGCTGTGGATGTCCATATACAAGCCATGGATTCTTCCAAAACACGACATGAACGATTATCCAAATGATTAATCACATACGAGGATAACATGAAACATTGGCTATTGAATGATTTCGTTTGTCTGGTTTGATTCATTATTGATAATCTAGTGCATGTTAGTGTAGTCCCAGGTAGGTTATTGTACAGGTAAAGATATGTGAACTCACTACAACGAATGTGTGCTGGCAATATGCATTTCCAGCAAAATCAACGCGTATCATCATGCACACCTGTATTCAGTATCATCAGCCAGTTTTGTCCGTTCCGCCTTCAATTTCCTAGACACTTCCAACCTCTGATGGTGACAGTGAATTAGTTGTGTCAGTACCACTGCCTCAGTCGCCATCTTAGACTCTCCTTACCGTTTCGGCCATGATGGCTATGCTTCCTCACTCTTATCACTTCTCAAGCATCATGACGCACCATGCCTCACAACAGGATTACCCTTAGACAAGCCATCGTTTATCAGATAAGGGAAAATATCACCCTTCATATTTAAATATCACCTGCTGTTCAATGTCACTTGATACAAAGTTATTGCTACGCGGCGCTGCGGTCTCTGAAAATAGATCCTTACTTCGGCTGTCGCCATTTATGTTGTCGGAAATTACTCCTCCTGCTTGTCGGTCTAATTTTAGCGCAATGATGCCAACAACTTTAATAAGTGAAGATTTGATGAAATCTATATTTTGTAACATAAGCGGATTTATAAAATTGGTAGTGAGGAAGTAATGGAGCGCGTAATGATTTACAGCTATCATTCGTGTGGTTCATCGTTTTAACGAGGCACCGTTATCGCGACACAACTAAATAAAACAGATTTCTACAGTACATCATGAATATTTCCAGTAAAATAATAATGTTGATTATTTATCAGCATGATTTTCGATCAAGTAAAATTTGCGGCTCAAATTAAAAGATGGCATTATTTTTGTCTGTGTTAAACGTAGTATGTATTAACTAAATGATCCCTGAGTGCCCGATATGAGGCCGAATAGCCTCTTTAATTCACATGCATTGCTGTTTTGCGGAATGACATTTGAGTACAACGCATCAATACTGTTTCTCTAAAGACACACTACGTATGGTCATAATGCATCCTGCCAGCACCATCAACAGACATCTAGTCCGTGTCACCCTCGTCGTCTCTCCCCATGTATCACCCAGTGTATCATCAGCATCCTATAGGGACATATTCATCCGGGCGTTCATAGCGCATCAATCTTACTCGCCCATCTCCCGCGACAAGTCTTTATTCAAGGCATCTACTTAAATATGCAATGCTTCGACGAAGCTTTATTTTCTTACAGACAACCGTGTTTGATATTTCTTTGGACTGATAAATTGAATAAATAACAATACCTGATTGGAAATGAATATACTTGACGATTGTATTCAAACCAAGCCATCAGCAAACATTAAACCCTACAATCAGCGGCAATAAGCCGTGCAGTGAACGGGAGATATGAATTTAAATGATGCAAATTTTATATTTATGACCTGGGTATTGCTATTGATACTGTGCCTAAGCAGATAGGGACGGAGACCATATTAGCTGTAATGGTTCCCAAATAAGGATAGGAATATGAATGGAGAGAATATTGATTCGCTGAAGGCAGGATATAGTGTGTATCATATGAACCGGCGAACAATGTGTATTCACGTAAAAAGGGCAACCTTTATTTGACAAATTCGGACATCTGCGTCAGCTAACTTTTCGACGTAAAAACTTTTTGAATATAAAAGCACTTGACAGAGCAATGTTAACAATAACCAAACCATAAATGTGAAGCGCTATTGACTCCATCGTGCTGTACGTTGTGCGTGACAATCGGCAGTACGCGGCACATGTCTGTGGGTGTTTGGAGAAGCCATTCGTTGCTGGCGTTATGATAAGCCTAGTGCGTGAATGTCGGCACTCTTTATGGTCGTAGTGAAGAAGACGAGACGTCATTTTGAACGGATGTTTATTTCTGAATGTGGGGGCACGGATTCCGTATAGCGCAAGTCCGAATATAAATTACAAAACTGTGGTATGGAGTAACTCTGGTGATGTCCGGAAGCTACTGCTGAGCTGGAATTCCTAACTGATACGTGCTGTACGGAGTCGGCCTTCCAACTTGGTCGTCGCCCGAATACTGAATGTCAATTTAACTCCTGGGGATGGTGGTGTTTATACAAGTGTGTGTCGTCGTCAGCAAGCGTGGAGGTACAATTACCTTTAGCTTTAATTGGAGATCAAACGGTCTGATGTTAATTGTTATGGGAATTGACTGGTTTGGAATGTTTACTTCGAAGGGCTCTACTTGCTACACCGGGGATTATCTAATTTGGAAACTGACCCGTTTGGAACATTTAATTCAGATATGAAGGTTTGGTATTTGAGAGCCGGGGGGATTATGACTTCACACTGGTTGACGACGCTTATTACGGTTAATACATAAGATCTAATTGATAAAGACAGTCACAATACTGTGAACAGACAGAAGACAAAGACCATGCATGTGTGGCCGGGTTCAACATGAGTGTGATTTTGGTGATGGATGTTGCATTGTTGCCATGGTTTCTGGCTTCATGATCACACCTTGTAGTTCATCAGCCAAAGGTGTTAACCATGACATCAGTAGCCCTCGCCTGGTCGTATTCTAGGTTTTTATTTACACCATATGCATACACATCGTTAAACCCAACCGTAGCTGTACTTTTTCTAATAAGAATAGCACTCGTTGGTGAGGTTATGTTTGAGTCGATCTATGGAGATAACCCCCCGAGTCCCTCGCGTTCATCAAGGCATTGATAGGGATGTTAAGGAGTAATGTATCGGCTTAGGTACAGGATGTTGCAGAGTAAATCGCAACGATGCCATATGATCGCTGACAGATGATGCCAACCAATTAAAATTAGACTAAATCCTAGGTTGATTATGACGCACATAGGAAATGAAAACCACAGGTCGTATGAAGTCGTCGGTGTGATCAATAAGGCCAAGGAACATCTGGCAATCTGGAGAAGTTATGAATTATGCCCTTCACAGAAATATTTTTGTACAGAATATCGTTATTAAGTATTAAAACCATATAAATGTTTGACGCTGTACGTGGAAATCTATTTCCAAGATAATGTGATTTGTTCTTCCAACCTCTAAATCTTCGCCCTTCACCTGACTCGTTGCACCTGTTCACCCTTCTACACGAAAACGTCCTCTGTTGGTGATATATCATAACTCGCACTCTATTGCGCATGTGCCCTCTATATAGGGACAGGGCTGGCTTCTTACAGATACCTGGCGTCGTGTCAGGTACTAATGTAATAAGAAGAAGGAGCACCTGTCTGATGACGGCGTCCCCACTCTACGACGCGCTCGATTTAAGTTGCACGTGATTGCGGACGGGTTGTCCCGCATGCGTGTATTTGGATACCCAATGTACGTCATGGTGCTGATTGTTAGAGACAGCGGTTCACCTTTGGGTTATCAATGTGTTGTGAAAAGTATATAATGAACCCTCGAGCGCGTGGATACATAAATGCATGGTTCGACATGACTCGATTTTTGCTTCACTCGTGAGTGAGAAAAGGCCAGCACCACGCTACGTACCACCAGGGTCGAGAGGTACGACATGGAGCAGGATTTTACCGGACTATGTCAAAGCCGACGAATGTAGTCACCCTCGCAAGATCAATTAGAAATGCCCTCAACCATGTATATATATATATCGATAAAACGCAGAGTTGGTCGTACACGAATATTGAGAACTGCTGGTGATTATTTTGGCATATAATATATATATATATATATATATATATATAGTATATAGTATATATAGATATATATATAGAGAGTATATAGTATATATATATATAGGTATATATATATATATATATATAATATATATAGGTATATATAGGTATATATATATATATATATATATATATATATATAGGGCATGGGGTATTGTCTATCTTTTTGGTTGTGCTTAGAGAGAATGATAGTAAAGTAGAGAGAGGTTGACAGTAAAGAAGGTGGTAGATAGGTTGACAGTAAAGTAGGAGGTAGAGAGGTTGGCAGTAAAGTAGGAGGTAGAGAGGCGGACAGTAGAGTACAAGGTAGAGAGGTGGACAGTATAGTAGGAGGTAGATAGGTTGACAGTAAAGTAGGAGGTAGAGAGGTTGACAGTAAAGTAGGAGGTAGGAGGTAGAGAGTATTGACAGTAAAGTAGGAGGAGATAGAGAGGTTGACAGTAAAGTAGGAGGTAGGAGGTAGAGAGGTTGACAGTACAGTAAGAGGAGGTAGAGAGGTTGACAGTAAAGTAGGAGGTAGAGAGGTTGACAGTAAAGTAGAGAGGTAAATAGAGGTAGAGGTTGACAGTTGACAGTAAAGTAGGAGGTAGAGGGTTGACAGTGAAGTAGGAGGTAGAGAGAGGTTGACAGTAAAGTAGTAGGAGAAATAGAGAGGTTGACAGTAAAGTAGGAGGTACACAGAGGTTGATAGTACAGTAAGTACGAGGTAGAGAGATTGACAGTAAAGTAGGAGGAGGTAGAGGAGGTAGAGAAGTGGACAGTAAATTAGGAGGTAGGTTGACAGTAAAGTAGAGAGGTAGAGAGACAGTAAAGTAGGAGGTAGAGAGGTTGACAGTAAAGTAGGAGGTAGTTAGAGTTGACAGTATAGTAGGAGGTAGATAGGTTACAGTATAGTAGGAGGTAGAAAGGGTTGACAGTAAAGTAGGAGGTAGAGAGGTTGACAGTAAAGTAGGAGGTAGAGAGGTTGACAGTACAGTAGGAGGTAGAGAGGTTGACAGTACACTAGGAGGTAGAGAGGTTGACAGCAAAGTAGGAGGTAGAGAGGTTGACAGTACAGTAGGAGGTAGAGAGGTTGACAGTAAAGTAGGAGGTAGAGAGGTTGACAGTTAAGTAGGAGGTAGAGAGGTTGTCAGTACAGTATAGTAGGCGGTAGAGAGGTTGATAGTAAAGTAGAAGGATGAGCATTTTTGAAAAGAAACCGACAAACATATTGTGATAGTCAAATGCATTAATTCTTTTTTGGACCGCAAATTGAAACCTGTAACCACGAAACCCTCTTGATACCTACACTTGCCTCACATCTTACACATGTAAATATTGCGGGCATTTAAAAATGGCTGATTTATAAATGTCAGGTACATCAATCTCAGAAATTGAAATCGATTTTACTCTACATTGGCTTAGATAACAGGTGATGAATACCATACACTCATGTAATGACTGCGTGAGTCAATGTTACCTGTAGCTGGTGCCCGTGGTTCGCTGGTTCTATTCGCTCCAGCATTTTTGCGTCGCGTGTGTGATCTGATCAATCAAACAGACAGGACTCTCGGCCTCTTGGTGTACGGCTCCAACTCACAGGCGGCTTGTGTCACGCTTTATTATGTTAGTAACACATCGATTGAGGTCATATACTTTAATCTAAGTTTTCTGCTTCGCTTGAAATCTAGTTTATCGAAGGGTAGATATAAGAGGAAGGGATGGAATTTGGAATCAAATGACTTCAATAGATACCGACTTAGTCTTCATTGATCTAACATCCGTCTGATCATTCATCAGGTCGTGGGTGGTCATTCATCAGGTCGTGGGTGGTCATTCATCAGGTCGTGGATGGTCATTCATCAGGTCGTGGGTGGCAGACCTGCAATGCAAAATAATGAAGCGCTAGAAACAAGACGCCACCCGATTGAGGTCCAACAAAACCTGATAATGAACATCCCCACTACCCCCTCATACCAGTACTAGTGAGGCAGACGTAATTGATGTACATTACCGCAGGGGGATTGTTTAGCAATTGAGAGAATTGTGTATGGATGAATCCCTTCAATACAGGTTCATTCAAGGTATAAACACAGATACACCCAACAGACAGGACTGACTTGTCTATTATTTGTCTTGATTTAATGTCTCGCAATCTCTTTTGAATCGGCGCGCCATGTGTATCATCAGCATCCTAAAGGGATATGTCGATCCTGGGGTTTATAAAACTTTAATCACACTTGTCATTGCGTCCACCTCCCTCGACGAGTCTTCATTATAGGCGTCTACTGAGTTACACAATGCCACGAAGAAGCGTCTCATTTCCTTACAGAGAGTCGTGTTTGAAGCTCCTTCAGACTTGAATAATCTCCGGGAGAAATTTTTGGCCAAATGATTGGCACAATTCATTCAGTGCAGCTATTTCCCGCGCGATCCCTGGAAGCTAGTTCACCGTGCGGAATGCTTAGAACGGGTGTGACTAGTTCACCATGCGGGATGCTTAGAACGGGGCTGCTTAGAACGGGTGTAACATGCTGCTTACTGTTCCGCGCTTCACAATCACCTCCTGATGGACTTTTTCTTTACCACATCTTGTTATTTAAGAGTGTGATTGAGGAGGCTTGCTCTTATCGTCGACGTGATGTTACTAGTGTCCACGTCATATGCCCATCACAAATGTTGTCATATCTTTCAGCTTAAAATAGAGTAAACTGGCGATTATACGCTAAGGGTATGAGCTGAATAGCAGGATAATTCAGCGAAAGGAACTTATTAAATCTTGGAGGGTGGTGATATATTTCTTTTAACGGTGACCCAGTTGTGTGTGGGGAGGGACCATTCGGGTGTTACAGGCGGAAGTTATTGCCCGAGGGGACGAATATAACCTCTTACTCATTGCTTACAAGCCACCCGGGCCAACATATTTGTTACAACATCCCTAAGGAACTAGTTTTTCAAATGCCACGAACTTGTTTCGTTATCGGGTCCGAGATTGCTAAATCACCCTCAAACAAATTATTTTGTGGAACGGTGGGCGTATACTCCTGCTCAGCCAAGTCCAAGCATTCTCGTGTTACTTGTACCAAGGCGGGTTCGGTTTCAGAACATGCTTAGAATTGCAAAACGTACAATTCGAAATCCTACAATCAAAAATGTGTTCATTAAGTTGCGCATATATGACATACATATGTGAAGAAAGAAAGATATAGCAAATCGAAATATTTTATGCTACAAAGTAGAACGAGGCTGTGTACGCGTGCGTCAGTTCAGATATTTCTGCAGTTTCGCGCCTGACGACCTTATTTGTTTAGTGATGACACGTGACAAGACTAACGACAGAACACACACACCTGGCGTGACGTCAGGTACTAATGTAATATAGAGAAGGAACATCCCGCTGGCGGCGGGAAGGGAGATGATCAAATGATACACGGCTGAAATATAGAATAAAACATAATGCTGGCCGTGTAAAGCAATCCTGTCTATGATTGATGAAGTGTCTCCCAAGTGTGACACGTCATGACTTTTGAACGGCTTCGTCAACATCTCTTGTGGGTATCCATCTTGAACAAGAACGCTATTTATAGACTCCTGTTGTCTCGAAATGCATTCGGCAATCATATATCGTAGCTAAACCTATTGGCGTGCAGATATGAAAAATAAGACTGCTATATATATATATATATATATATATATATATATATATATATATATATATATATATATATATATATATATATATATATATATATATATATATATATATATATATATATATGATATGTGTGATGAAGCTTGTTTAATATATATGTCCATAGAGATGTATAGTGTTTATTACATCGATCAGTTCAGTCTGGCCATCTCAGTTGTGCAGCAAGCCATAGAAAAACGGGTGTCCGGTTCTTTAACAATTCCGCAGGAAGCTCATTGCTGGCATGTTATATGTATATGCTCTAATCCAAGAATGTGGTCTTTCTATTGGTGTTAAGCCATGTCGGTCATAGCTGTTTCTTTTTTGTTGCTATACTTGAGTTCGTAGACGATAAATAAATGTTTTCATCAGATACAGCAAGCTGCTCGGTTGTTATCTGACATGCAAGACGTCCTATTCTATCGATGCTGAACAATCTGGATATAATCTGGAAAATGAGAAAACATAATAATAATGAAAATAATCGAGAAATATTTAGGTATATATAAATATTTGAAAATACTGTTATGACCATCACGCTTATAATGACGTAACCTGACAAACCGAAATATGCAATCCACGTTTAAATATATATAGCATTTACCTGATGGAGATGATAAAGGCTCTGATAATTTGGAGCTGTTAAGTGAGTCAATGTGCAGCGAAATGTTAGGAAACTTCAGTATTTTGCTGATGCTATATATAATCTATAAAGCGTTCGACTTTGTTAATGTCACCAGCAGTGCGAAATGTGATATATTGATCTTTGTTCTCAGAGATACTTGGACATTTATTCTTATGGTCTATATGAAAGGTGTGCTAATAGTTGAACAGATGTCGCACATATATGCCAGTTATAAAGAAGCTAAAGCTACTAATTTTGCCATCTGCTGCACCACAACGGCTGGTATTCATTTCAGACTGTGACAAAACACCAGGGCCATGTGAACTGCATTGTACTGGATCAACGACCGACTTGATATCAATTCTAGAGGGATTATTCTTACTTTCTACATTTTTGTGTGCAATGGTTCTGTTAAAATTACCTTCAGTTTTTAATATTGTTATTTCCGCTATCAATAAAAAATAATGCAGAATAAGGGGGAGCTCTGTGGCATGTTGTGACACTGGACTACGTCTTTCCGTGTAAATTTTACGTCCAGCTACTATAAGCTAATGTTGTAGATACCGGTTTAGGATTGCTATCTCATTGTGTCATCCACCTTGCGTGATTCAGTATTAATAATCTTATACCTTATGGAAATATCGCGGTATGTTGCCGCGCAGGTAACCATGATGGCAGTACTTCAGGCCTATGATAAGGACACCCTTAGCCATTACATAGTCCACTATAATATCACCCAGCTATAGAAATATATTATAGTTTATTATCACATGGTGTAGATATATTACTACAAATATTATCATATTCTTACTCAACTAACAAATAAAGCACTAATCTATTTTTAATTAATCTTATGTCTACTTAATGGTGCGATGCAGACGCTTGCCAGCGGCAGTTATTAGAACAGGTTGTGGGAAGTGGACCAGATGTCCATTTTTGCTATTTGTAATAAAAACAATCAAGTACTCAAAACAAATCACCATCCAATTGATTCCTTAAGAACAGCGAAACCTCGCAATAGACATTTCCCTTTCCCCCACTATCAACTTTACTGAGTTTGGTGGATTATACCCTCATTATTGTAGCAGATCTCATACACACTAATACATTTACAGTAAATTAATATATTGCCAACAGTTCAAAACTGGTCCTCGTATTCGTTCAGTTCCGTCCTAACCCCAGACCGCTCACTGCTCTGTTTGCTCCCCGGGCTGTCTCTGCCTTGATGTATCACACCACAACCCCTTTCATACTGTCTCGACATATGTATCAACAACATCCTGCTAGGATATATCAACCCTTGGGTCTATTGCACATCAATCATACCTGTCATAGAGTGCCTCAAGAAGTCTCCAGTAAAGGCATCTTAGTTACACAATGCCGTGGCCAAGTGTTTTCGCTTCTACTTAGAACCGTGATGGACATTCTTTGGACTGAAATGGGATTCATGATGTTTTCCACAACTAATGATAAATAACTGAATATAAATAGAACTGAAGGTTGTCAAATAATGGCTGGCAATTAGTGGCAGTATTATCGTCATTGCGTGTAATAAAGATCAACATGCATTCTTGTGAGTCGTTATTGTTATTGTTATTATACTGTGGCATAACAGAATGTTGACATCTAGGGAGATACGCTGAAAGTATGTTAAATAGTGGCATTATTTTAAACATTCAGTAACCTCCATGGATAATGTGTGTTTGACTAGATATAGGACGTATTCGGAAGCATACTTCAGCTAACTTTTTGGTGCTTATTCGGAGACACCCTGATATATACAGAATTTAGAATAATGGCTGTGACTGGCCGTTTTTGAAGAGCTAATCTTTCCTGGCGTTATGATGCCCTGGTCATGTGATACTGCTACCTGGCAGCGAGCAATGGCTGCCTGTTTGCTGCTAGGTTCACCGTGAGTGACGCCAATCGTAAACCTTAGAATGGTGTGGCATACTGCTTATCGTTTATGGCTTCACGATCAGAAATAGCCTAATTTTATCTTATCAGAATATTACTCAGTGGTGAGGTTATGTTAGAATGGGACTTTAACGCAGTACTGATGAAGAATATCTATCAGCTGATGCGTATAAGAGATTGTCCAATAATGCTCATGCAGAAATATATTAATTATTTCATAAATTACTAGCTGTCAACATTTGCAAATGTGCACTATAACCCTGGTAGTAGATATTCGGTTTCGCTACATGTGCTTAGTAACCAAGCGCATGATTGATTAAATTTACCACGGGAGAGTGACATGACCTGTCTTTTGAATTGCTTCCTAATCAACTCTTGTTGGATTGCATCCCGCGGGAGGAAGTTGATTGTCACTGAGAACACAAGTTTGTTAGACACTTGGAGGTCATTAAGTGCATACGAGTGTATTCGGATATTGTAGAAGTGTATCTGAGGGTTGGCGTTGAGTCCTCTTTCGAGGACCGTTGCTTTCATGTAGTGCAGTCGTATGTAGATGGGATGTCCGGCAGGCGTGTCATTGGATACTCACTTGACGTCATGACACTGATTGCTAATGACGTTTTCGCCTTTCAGTCATACAGTGTGTCTTGAAAGTTATTATGTGATCCTTGACAGCGAGCATACATATATGTATAATTCCACATGATATGACCAATATGCTTTCCTCAGAGCATAGTAAAAGCCGACAGCAAATTACTTATCACCAGCGCCTTAAGGACAACAAAGAATAAGAGTTGACACGACTATATTTTTGCCTGCGGATACAATTAATAAGGCGGAATTGCGCAAATGCCGCGTTGACATGGATAGATAAAACCTCGAGTTGGTTGTACATGAATAATTGAGAATGCTGGTGATTTATCTGACACTGGGCGTTGGCTGCCATTCAGGTTACGCACGATGAGGTAACCTAATGGTGAAAGGATAAATATATTTTAAGAAGTAAAAGACAGAGAGTCAAATGCATTCATGCTTTTAAGCAATACAAATTAAAACTGTTTGCCATAAACCTCTTGATATCTATCACTTTTGTCTCAAATCTTACACATATAAATGGAGGAGAAATATATGTAAATGATTGATACATATCGGGATATGTCAATAAGGTTGCCAGATGGATAGGTCAATGAAGATGGTCAAATGGATAGGCCAATAAGGTTGGCCAGATGGGTAGCAGATGGATAGGTCAATAAGGTTGGCCAGATGGTTAGGTCAATGAGGTTGGCCAGATGGGTAGCAGATGGATAGGTCAATAAGGTTGGCCAGATGGATAGGTCAATAAAGTTAGCCAGATGGTTAGGTCAATGAGGTTGGCCAGATGGATAAGTCAATGTGGATGGCCAGATGGATTACATAATAAGGATGGCCAAATGGATAGGTTAGTCCCTTATGCCATTGCCTGAATGGGTGGTAATCTTGTACCATCCATATGTACAGAAATGAACAGTCTTTTGCGTTATACATTTGAAAGAAGTCTCTACGCTTCTGAGCTGCGCGTGAACAAGGGTTGGGGAAGATCAACTGGCCAGTATACTAAACGATGCTAGATTTCGTTAGCTTCGAAGAGAGCGAAGATCGTCATGGTAAAACACGATTCATTATGTAAGCATTTCCCTTTCCAACTTGTGTTAATCATACTGGCTCGGGAGCGCGTCATGTGCAGCGAACATCATTGAGGTGCATGTTGTGTTGGGAAATATTTGGGTCTGCAGCTTCACCGATTCCAACTTTTGGCTATTATATGCATTAGCTGACATGTTTGTACAATAACATGGCATCCATATTTGAAAAACGTGAAAACTGTACATTTCATTGAACTAAATGCCACTATAGCTGGTATGTATATAGCTGAGGGCGGGGGTACATGTTTAATAGCGAATGTTGTGTGAGTGATTTCTTTTGTTTGAATTCCCCAAAAGCTTTCTTAAAGGATAGAACAACTACATGGGGCATTATGTGAAGCTGAAGTTCGATCTACTAGTTCCATAACTACGTAATAATATTGTCCTGATATGCTATGTATTCCTGTACAACATGGCATGATGCAATGCCCACCGACAATGCCATGTACTCATTATACTCATTGAAAAGTATATTTCTGGGATACCACCTCGTTGTGCAGATTAGTTTTGAAGGGGAATTTAACGATAAGGTATATATTTAATGCTTAAGAATCGTAGTCTCTAAATCGCTTACATTTCGAAAGCACCCCCCACTATTGTGTAGGAGAGTATAGCAATAAGTAGTTTTATGTCTGAGCACTGGATGAATAATAGCTAGGTAGTCAGGCGGCTCCAGATGCATAGAAGCACAACAGAATGGATGAGCTGTTGTGCTTGTCATTGATTCCTGGAGACATGTGTTATTGAAAGGCGTAGCTGGTAGCACATGAAGGAAGACAGGTATTATTGAAACGCGTAGCTGGTAGCATATTGAGGAAGACAGACTGCTTTGATTAAATCGTTGTTTGCGGAAGGAAGTCGTCGACATAGGCAAATAACAAAGTGGCTAGGTGCGTGTGTGTGTGGTTGGGGTGGTGGGGTGGGGTAAGTTTGGTTATGGGGGGCACGTTCATCAATAATGATGGTATGATTAATTGTTGATGAGCAGAGAGAAGGGATATTCAATGTTGAATGGAAGATCTACAAGTGCTAACGGGCAAATGAATGAAGATGGTTGAATGGAAGATCCGGCATAGATTGATTGATGGGATGATGGGAATGATAAATGGGATGATGGCTTGATTGCAGGGATGATTGATTGAATTAATGATGGATTTATGATTGTAACGACATGGTAAAGATAATAAGATCAAAGTATCACAAATTATAAAAGTAGAGGCTCTGGTTCCTTCATCATTTCTGTACATCTGTGTTAAACAAGGTTTAGACAGATAATTGGACTCTGTTAGAATTCGTTAGCTTTGAACCAAATGAGCGAAGATCCTCATTGCTAACTGGTGAGCGATGAGCCGGAAAATCCATTTGGTTGATCGATCGAAACAGGCTAATTAATTAAGCGATGCAAGATGGATGGAAGAACAGGTGGACCCGTGTTGGAATTGAATATGTGTAGATGGCTTGATGAATTGAGCGATATATGAGGATGAATGCATGGATTAATTGACAGATGGATTGACGGTCGGATGGATGAATGATTAAACACACATAACGGAGATAATATAAACATCTTACAATATGCCTAGTTAATGTTCATAAAGCGAAATATAGTATTCACAATCACACATAAAGTGAATACAAAACTCCACAGCGATTGCTCTAAGCCGAATGAATGGGTTATTTGTGATGTAATGTTGTTTCTTTGTGGGGATAAATGGCCGGTCTTGTATGACTTGACCAACAGGGTCCGGTAGCACTTCAGGTTATGTTTACCCAAACTGTAGTTGTGCCTGCTTCATTATGTCAGCCTCCCACGGCCTGGTTGTATCTTGCAGCGTGATTCAATATGAAGCGCTGATGTGACGTCACAATTGTTTGACGTTTTTTGTTAGTCGGTACTAAATTGTGGTCATTTAGATCATCCTCAATCATGGCCTATTTTTACAAAGTTTTACAAAGAGAGATGACACAAGAACTTCTAATGGCAAATGATCAAACATGCAGCAAGCCATGGATGCTCCCACCCATCGTGATTGTCGACGTTGTACTCCGTGAGCCAGCACATTCCTGGTGACAATATGCATTTATCAAGTATATGCTAGTTTATAGTAGCACATTACAATGTTAACCTATTCCGCAACCGTCGCTTTGTCTAATCCTCACCCTGTTTACCCGCTTTATCACATATATTATAATATTTTTGATGGAGAAAGGTAGCCACTGACTGGCTGGCAGTAGTGATTAGATCAGGTCGTTGGAAGAAGACCTGATGTCCATTGTTGCTATATGTATTGCCAAACTGTCAAGTATTTGCAGCATGTGTCAACTTGTGACCCAGTGTCATCATTGCAAAGACTGGCAATAAATACACCATTACCTCAACCAATGTAACCAGGGTATGTTATGTCATTACTGTAATTGATTGTTACTGCCCAATAACTTTAGAAAACTAATTAGTATGGTCGGATCCGATCAATACTTGTGTACTCATCAGCCTGCACACTCCCACAAAAAAGCCCTGCTCTGTCTAATGTGTGTTATCTCTGCCTTGATGTATCACCTCACAGCTCTTACAATCAATCGCGCTATAAGTCTCTTCAGCATCCTGCTGGGACATGTCCATCCAGTTGGCTACAGCCCACCCGTCATCTTTCATTGCGTCCACCCCCCTCGACAAAGCAATTACTTTGCTACGCAATCTTACGGTAGTGTTTCGTTGCTCATTAGCCTTGTCAATTGTTTTTGTTATTAAAAAGGGGAGGTTACAGCCTGCGTAATATGTATCTCATACTATTTAGCCCGAGGTTCTAGAAGCTACGGTTGCTATACACTTGTGATGAACTTAATGAACAGAAATAAACGAATGAATATAAATATACTTGAATAGTGTTTATCAGTGACACCTATCGACATATATATATAATTTTGAATTAATATGTTGTAGCAATCTGCGAGCAGCTGATGAATTTAGATGATGCAGATTTAATATAAATGGTTAAAGCTAATGATACATCAGCATAAGCCAAATAAGGTCGAGATACTTATAATATTGATAGGAAAGGTTCACACATTAAGACCGGAATATGCCTGGGGGAATGTTTGATTCATCAGCGGGTTGTATAGCGTCATTTTATAACTCACTAAATTTGGCTCATTTGTGATGAAAATCGCCAGAGAATCACAATCCCGTTAGGTTGACGAAGTTTAGAAAGACCGAACAAATGTTTGCATATGCGTTCGCCACCTCTTAAACATACAAGAAGTACGGTGCACCGCTACTATAAAGCTACTACTGACGTGAACTACGCGTGATCAGATTATGCGACAGGTCAGCAAGTTGTAGGGCAGCCGGTTATCTATGGCTGTCAGATTCATGTGTTTAGCTCTGCATTTCATATCCCCATCGTTGGTGGGATCATAATGGCGTGGTGATGAGAAAATATATCCAGTCAGCGAGCAATGGCCGTCGATGAGTTGCTATGTTCTATGTGAGTGATACCAGTCATGCACCTCAGAACGGTTGTGACCTGATGCTCCTCATGTATTGCCCCACTATGACCCTCTGCAACTTTTGTTATACATCATCCCATAATGTTAGCCCTTACTGCGATTGCGCATCTGTTCTATTATCCCTCAAACGTATGAGTGTGTTCAACTATAGGTGCATTTTTTAAAAATAAGATTATTGTTTGTGGGTTAGGTGGTTTTTGAGCCTATTGTGTGGCCTCAGGATTGATCCAATAGTTCATTTCACTTGTCATTGTAATATGCTACATTAATTCGCATGGAGGTATAGATGGGAAGACCATAGCTGCTCAGGAAGCCATAGCCATTCAGAATACCAGTCGTGGCGGTTTCAAATAGCTGCTGCAGTATATAAATAATCCATCTCAATTACATTTCTCTGATACACACCGGAAGTGAGGAAAGTGGAAGAAATACATGTCATTCTGAATCAGAGTAAGCAATATCTTGTATTCCAGAGGGTGATTTAATTATACTCTTCACTACGACCACTGTGATGGGAAAGACAGTTAAAGTGCTTCAGGCAGAATTTATTTAAGGCTTACCAAACACTAAACTTAGTAACTTTTATAATGTCTTAGGGAACTGTTTAAAGCTTCTTTCACTTGAGCTGTTTAGTAGTTAGGTAGTGTCATGCAGTTAGACGCTGCCTCATCAATAGCTCATATTCTTACTCCGACAAAACCAAATCATTCAATTATTAGAAAGGTTGGATAAATTATGCCAGACCTATGACATGGTCAAATCGTGTGGTAAGTAAACAGTTACAATATTATTCGGATTCACAAAGCCATGCGTGTTTTTATCCAGTCAATGGTAACGTACATGCATGACAACCATATGTACAGAAAAGAAGTAGCAAATCCATGTATAACGCGACAATGTAGGAATCGGAAATTTTCAGCTTGTTGTCACTTTTGGCGTCGGGCGCTTATGTTTCTTAATGCATAACGGAACTTTAAAGCCATTTACCGTCATACCAATATCTCTACAATCGTGAGTATTCTTCATGTTGTGACCAAGCTGGCTGTACTACTAGCGGTTCATGCTGTGCCTATCGTGCATCTCGTGCTAACAGAGGAGACGATGTGTGTTATGGCTGGCCACAAAACACACATTTGGCGTGACGTCACCTACCTATGCATCTCAAGATGACAGAGGAGATCAAAAAAACACACATGGCGTGACATCTAATGAGACAGAGGAGATGATTTGTGTTATTGATGGCCACAAAACACACATTTGGCGTGACGTCACCTACCCATGCAGTTTCAAGAAGAGCACTTCTCTCGCGTCAAATGACTACTCAAATGAAGCTCACAGAGATGAATGCCTGAAAGCGTGAACTATTACCCAAACTCTAGCAAGTTAGACATGCACCGTCTTTTGAATGGCTTCCTAATCAACCCCTATGGGTCTGCATCCGCTCCAACATTGTTGACCTACATTGACAACACATGTTGTTCATGCATTGCGCACGCATATGGACTCTCTCGACAGTGGATAAGGATTGTTGTTGGCTCTCTATCCTCACCCTTTGTAAGTGACAACTTAGCTATCAACGTAACGATGCTTTTTTACGGACTAGTGAATCGTTGGTATACTATTCCATGGAAAGTGTAATAAATGCTTAATAATAATCGCTGGGATATTCCAAGGTGATTCCTTTTCCCCAGTCGCTTTCTGCCTCCCCATCGCCCCCTGAGAGAGGCTTTCAACCCGATCAACCACGCATTCTACATGGATGACTTAAAGATAAGGACAGACCCTAGCCAAGCTCCAGCGTTTCATTCGACGTGATTCAGAGGCTCTCGATATCCGCCTCGGAATGGATGAGTGCGCTACTGCTAAGCTTGAACGTTAACGGAGGTGCCCAAGTTAGAATACCTGAATGGCTGCGAGTGCTAGAGATGGGGGACTCCTATACGCACATGGGGTTTCCAGCTGTTTGAGGTTGACGAGAGCGAGTTGACGGTCAGACTGTACGATGAGTTAAATGGCTTACGTCGAACGGATATTCAAGTAAAAGCTAAATACCCGCGACCACGTTAGCCTACAACTGGCGGGCAGTAGGCAAAGTGCGATACACGCTGCCTACTGGCGCGTGGAAACCCCAAGCAGCTTGACGCGTTGGAAATCGCAGCTAAAAAAGTAATGTCCGACAACTGATCCTGGTTTCTCGGAGCAATCGCTATTTGACGGGGTAACAGGATGAATGGGGTTCAAGTGCCTCGCAGTCGAGTACCAGGTGGCTTTAGCACCCCTGTTTAGATACATTTTTGGGAGTTTGCACCTACTGATACGTGACATCCTGGAGAACTAAGTTTAGCGAGCAAAAAAGGTGCGGAAATCTCAAGGACCAGTACAAGAATCGGGAGTCATTCTTACCACCAAAGCGCTCAGAGAAGGACAAAAGCAAGAATGGCTAAAGCTCAAAAGCTATATGCAGCATGGCGAGTTTTGCATGATATGTTCATCGGACAGCACGTACAGATGGTTAAAGGAGGGGAGAGTCGACGCTAGGTCAACAGCCTACATTCTAGCTGTTCAAGACCACGTCACTCGAGCAAGAGTGCACTGCAAGGTGATAGGGGCGCACCAGGGCTCAAACAAGTGCAGGGTGTGTAAAGAGAGCCAAGAAACCCTCGATCACATCTAAGAAATCTGCCCATCCAATAGCTTTCACTGTACAAAGAGAAGCATGTTGAGGTATGTAGCATGGTTCAGCATCAACTAGCGGTAGAGACGGGGGCAGTCTGTGAATCATAGGGACTAGGACAGACCTCCCAGATGCAGTGGAAAACGATCGGTTCAAACTGGTCTCGGATATCTCTAGCTTAGTTAACGCGGAAGGGATGCAAAGAGTTATTGTATTTGTCGAGTTACTAAGGTTTCACTAGACGAGAGCCGAACAATGTGGGACAACGTGCGAGGCCCACATTGTCATGAATGAATAGGCTTTATGCCTTCACATGTAAGTGTTCGCCCCAGCTTATGTGATCTGGTGCTCTTGACATTAATTCACAACAGAAAAGGAGCAATATATATTTCATCCACAGGAGGTATAAGCGTTGCGGTATTGCCACTGTGTTGCTGTGACCGCCAGTTGATGCAAACAAACTCCTTGTGGTTCATCAGATGCATTTTCCTATCGATAAACGATTATCCATGCGGATGCTGATAAATAGAACAACAACTAAGCGGTAATGCTTTCGTGTGGCAATGGATTCATGAAGGTATGTACTATTGAAACACGGTAAACATGATGAATGAAAATGGTGATTGATTATTTGGGAGGATTCGTTTTATTATGACTTGAGAGGCGGTTAAGAACAGAAGGGTTGTATAACCGGATAGGCAGATAAGGAAATTGTTGGTGGTAAATGACAGGGGGATGGTGGCTGGTGCGTTGGTTGCTTGCTACAAAGACAGGAATGACCACAGATTGATGTCTAAACGTAAGGATGGAGCATAGGTTTGGACATATCAACTGAATCGTCGAATGATTCATCGAGTTATTTGATTTGTTGTTATCAAAGGGTGAATAAAATATGAACGATGTGTAAAACCCAGATAAACACAAGCTTGAACCTAATAGTTTGCCAGATGGATTGACCGATTATTGAGAATATATGTGTGGATTGATTTATGGATTGATGGATGGATGATGGATTATAAACAAACAGATTGAGACAATAAGATCATGACGATATGAAAACTATTCATGACGAAAATTGACATGGCGATATATGGTATTTATCATCATGCTTAACTTATCATCACTTATCACGTTAAAAATACGAACTGAGAAGAATTTAAAGCCACCAACGATGAGAGTATTGACTGAATTTAATAGATATGGGTTCTTTTTATCAAATCTCCGGGCAAACACTTGATATTTGATTAATTTCTTACTTTTTCGGCGAAGTTCCACTCCGAATTCTGGTAGTTGTCAACAACCGGTCTCTTGCATGACGTTGTCGTAAACGATCGTGCAGAATTTTCTAGGTTTTTATCATACCATCATCTGCCTGATAATACATTTCACACGTGAGTCAATTTATACTAGATTTATACCTTATAACTTTCCAACCTAGTTTCCATTTAATCTCCTTTAATCAGCATCATAACAAGTCCGTTTCCATCCGACTTACGTTGCGCAATCTCGCCACCATATTGGAATTTAGTCGGAAAAGTTAATCGCCTCGCACATTTTAGGGCATTATGCATATTTACAAGATGTTGCTATTCCCGAGACTCTAATGCGCTTCATAATACTGATTGCTTATTAAATTGGACTTGTTAAATCTAGTTGATATCGTGAGGGTAAGGTTTAATCATCGAATTTTCTACATTGGAAATGCCATCTTCGAGAACCAAGAGGGAGCGCAAGCTCCACTTGGTTCAAAACAGCTATCACAGGTAGCCGATGTGATAGCTGACAGTTTGAAGCAAGGGGAGGGTCCAGTTAGGGTATTCTGGTCGAATTCATTGCCTCTTTACGGAACACTCCGACCAATAGCTTTGTAAACAAAAATCCTACCCTAGGGTACTTACTACCTCAAGATGGTGAAGCTACTAGTAAGTGGGTGGCGGTCAGGTAAACACAGCTCAGATCCGTCTGAATGTGGGAGCCCCTTCAGAGCATGCTTATTTCTATGACCTATTTCAGTCATGGTTCAAGTATATGCACAACATATCGGGAAGCATACTTCAAGTTATTCACCTTTTGGTGGCTATTGTTCCATGAAAATTAGGTAATATTCATCCACGTGAATCAATTGACCAACAAACAGGCAAACACGCAAAGATGACGAGTTCGGACCCATGCGAAGCCATTCAAAAGACGTGCCGAGGTTTTCTCTTTCGTTAGTGAAAGTGTTATTGCTTTGACATCATGAGATTCATGACAGGCATTGCTCACCTCGCTCGTGGCGCCACGTCGACCATTACCATTACTCGTAGGTAAACTACAGCATTGCAACCGCGAACAACACAGGCGAGCATCGTTGGGTTAACAGTGCTGGAATTTCAACGCCATCCATTGTAAACCTAAATCGCCAGGTGTACAACGGATTCTGGTCTCAAATCAGATGTAATTGTATGTATTTGAGCCGCGTACGCTTGCTTTTTTATTTCGATTATGTCTCCAAATATCCCGAGCGCGTGTGCTCAAGATTTGTATGATGTATCTCTCTCCTAGGAAACATACCGCAGACCTGACAGCTGGTGCAAAGGATCTGGGAAAGGCGAGCAGGGAAATCATACCGTTTCGACGTGATAAACTGATTTCCATCGATACCTCGATATCAGAGATACGGGTCTGGTAGTCAATGGGGTACGTATTGCGTAGTCATACGTCGTTCTGTAATTCTTGATCAATACTGCCGCCGAAAGCCAGAGCAGGAAACATGCACAGCCTACGGTTATCTACACTGCCGTTTGCTGCATAGTAGCATAATCTATTAATTTGCATAATTAGTTAAATGAATTAACAACGTCCTGGCAAATATCAGACCTTATTTATTCTTCATTATGTAAGATCCTTTTGTCGGTACAAATCTCACAACATCCGCGCCATGATATTACTAATACATCTAATGACTTCACAAAGGGCTTTGTTAATGTCAGCACCGCTATAACCTGGGATCCGTTGAAATATCTTGTTAAAACGGTTAAGCAATAATATGACATCCGCTTTTACGTTACAGGTATATGAAGTGTATGTGATGTGCTTCATATAGGGCAATATATATATATACTGTGCTAGCAGGTTGATAGATATACCATAAACGTGGCAGCTAAAATGAATAAAAGCTTAATTCAATTTCTGTACAAAGTTGCTAATTAAGAAAAGGAGTAAAGGACGGGGTAACGCTTGAGAAAATGAAATCGACATAGAAGATAGATTCTCGACTGGCGTGTGCGTGAAAGAGTTAAAAAGGACTCCTATCTTACCGAAGTTCCATGAAAGAACAAATCACAGAATCGGGGCTCTCATCTTACTGAACGTAAGTGAGTAATATATAATACGGTTGAAAACACCCCTTAAAGACTCTCTCCGGAATCCATCACAGGTTGTGAAGTAACATCAATGTCCATGATTGTCCACCCACCTGATATATTTACCACGTGGTATTACTGTTACGTTATATGTACATCAGTAAAATAATACCAAATTACAAGAAAAGTTCTTAATTCTTTGAACGCACGAACCTTTAAGAATCTGATAAGATGCACATATTCTTAATGTGAGCTATTTCATAGATGAAGGTTGCGAAATAACTTTATTTATTGTTACTTCAATAGTATTCCTTGCATCCCGCACAAGTGTTCGCAACGAATATATGTGTTATGTTAATTATTGCAACCAATCCCAGTCACAGTCTTAGTGATTTATGTGAGCTTCTCTATATTCTAGATCCGTTAGTGTCCTACCCAGAGAGTTTGGTCCCCGTCAGGTACCAAATTTGAAACTGGGTTATTCCACATTTATCTGATTTAATTTAAACACGTTTTTAGGTGGTTTAGGTGGAGTTATTTTTGGCTTTGTTCATCCATTAACGTGCGAATTCGACGTGTTTTTTGTAAATCTATAAAAGTTCAATATCCATGGTTCGTACATCAGCCTAATGCATTTTTTATAAGATAAACATTGTCAGTATCAGCAAATATTAAGATTCATATAAATCTGGAAAAGACACACTGCAGGGGTTGATCGATCGGAACAGGCGAGTTAACTAAGGCATGCAGTATGCATGGAAGAACAGGCGGACCCATGTTGGAATAGCAAGAAGGCCGGAAGGATGAACCGCTCAATGATGATAAATGTAAGGATTTATTGACGGATGGATTGATGGACGCATAGATTAATTGACAGTTGGATGGATGGATGGATGGATGGACTAATTGACGGATGGATTGATAGACGAATGGATTATTGACAGATGGATTAATGGAATTACTATATACATATGGTGGAGAATACATAACCATAACGAAATAGTGCAAGTTAATCTTCCTACAGCGAGATACATTATTCATCATCACACATAATGGGTATGAGATCGATGACGATCATTTACATCGATTGCTCTTTGCAGAAAGACTGTAAATCAATGTGATGTTGTCTCGGTGTAGGGATACATGACTTGTATTGTGTGGCTTGACTTTTAGAGTCCGGTGCAATCCAGATGATGTTTATTCAGCCTACGGTAAGGTATTGGGTTCCTTGCAAATGTGTACCTGCCTGCGTTTAACTTATGAACATGAAACTGATCCTGCTATAATCAATTGCATACACAGACTACGTGAGCTCCCTCGTCAGAAGCTGTGGCTCCTTGGAGGGCTTTGAGGTACGATCCAAACTATATGTATGATAACCGATTCCCATTCTTCTGCTACGATATTCTTGTTAGTTCTCCCAGTACTTTTGTTCGGTTATTGCAGCGTCAGTAGATTCCCTTATATTCAGACATTGCAGCGCTCGCAACACAACACATAATAAGTGTTCAAATGCAGTGTCACATATGTGTCCTTTGGCTGCATGAATATAAATAGGTATGAACGATGTGCTGCCCTCATGAGTCTGAAAACCCCAACACCATGTTACATGAAAACAGCGGTTAAAGAAAATAAGATTCGCCGCAAGTAAATTTCCCCTGGCACCCACGCGTTGACAGCGAGGAAGGAATTGCATCAAATTAAAAGCGAGTTTCAGTAAGGCACGATTATTATATTGCTCCAGGTTACTTTGCAACATAATGCAATCCAAGCAAGGAACCCAATGAGCACTGGCAAGGACTAGTTGTTTGGCTTTTGTCTGGTCACTGGCATCAGTCGATGCGATGTCAACAGTGAGAGGTGATTGCACAGTTGGGCCTCATAGCTTCATCATATTGTTCATCAGCAAGGTGGATAACAGAACCAAATTGGTGAGGTTATATTCAGTTGACTGAGAAGGGCCGGAAAGAGAGGTTTTATTTTGACTCACTAGACGAGAGGTACAAAATGAGTCAATGAATGAGGCCGGTATACGATCACTTAATGCCTTTAATTGATACGCGTCCTGACTTCGTATACCAGTGTTCAATCCGAGTTATGATACCAACTGAGAGATCTGTTGCTTTTGACATTAGAGCAAAACAGAAAAAGACAAATGCGTTAACTATGAGGGGCAAGTAAAAGCGTTATATTGTCGTTCAGTCTGGTTATCAGCCACTGAGCCAGTCTGGCGTCAACAAAATACTTTTTATCAATCAATTGGGTTTTTTCCCCCTGATAAATGAGCACTTAACAGATTGTGAGCCGTAGGTGATTTTAATTTCTTTCACTTGTCTGGTTTCAAGTTGGCTTTTAACCTCACAGTAAACAAACAGACAAGGTTGTGCGTGGGGTGGTTAAAGGAAACCATATCTGTTCAAGGAGAAAAAGTAAATAGTGACGATGTCAAATAACCAGGATACTGTTCTGCCAATCGTCTCCTATCATATCGGACTGCATGTGATACACACAGAAAGTGCTAAGACTGATTGAGCTAATAGTTATGTTGAATTACAGGAAAAAATATATTACAATCCGGGTAATATTATGCCCTTCACTGTGACCATAAGCTACCACGAGAGGGGCCATTGAAGTGCTTCAGGTAGATTGTAGTTTCGTGACCAACGGCATGCCTTAGCGAAATTGTTGCATTAAGCAACCTTTTTAATTGGAGCTGTTATGGTTGTCAAGATGTGCCAGGCGACCTCACCAAAGTTCATTAGTGGAACAGGTAACCTATATTCTTATTCAAACCAGTCTGCGCATGTGATGTGTACAAACGTGGGTGCATAACATACTCTGACATTTTGTTGTCATGGTTAATATAAGAAATAATGCGAATGCAAGAAGCCAGGAACGGTTCACCCAATTAAGTCATTGCTCATGCATGAAGAATACATTTACAGGAAGATACTTGCAAATTCACAGAAGAATCAGTACATATCACGTTAGCTTCACACTCAGTTTTGCTTTTGGGCCGCCAAATTTGGCTGTGCATTGCCTAACAGTGCATTGCATTAACTATCTTTGTAAACGAGGTTTGTAACACTGTAACAAGCTGCGAGTAATGCAACCGGTCTACTTGGCGTCGGGTGCATGGCTATTAATGCATGTCATGAATCTCATGATCGGGGAGGGTTTGCCACAGATATCACACCTGGCGTCAGGTAGCAATGCAGTCACGAGCGGAAACACCTCTCTGGTAAAGTGCCAAATAGCGATTGAAATAATGCCCAAAAAAATAAAAACTAGATATTGTATTTTTTATCCTAGACATATAAAGGCCTTCTTTTTAACCCGTATCGCTTATGCTCGTGAGTCTTGTTTCATTGCACATTCAGACAAGTCACGTGCATGATTGATTAAGGTTGCCAGTTTGACGTGCCACGCCTCTTGGCATAACCCGTATTAGACTGCATCCGGCATCACCATTTTTACTGTCATTAAGCACACATACTTGTCTGCGAGGCTTTTGGTTTCTTCTTTTTGCTGCACTCTTACATTGTGTAAGAGGCACCTTAGCAGTTAACGTGACAATGTGTTTACAGACAGGTGTTCGCCTTAAGGCTACTTTTATTTCATGAAATATACTTAATAATGCTGATGGTTCGAAAATATTAACTCATTCAAAGAAACATTACTTTATTGCCTTAAGTAAAGAGTAAAACAGCTTTTAGCATTCCAATCAAGTGTAGCTTCATATGAAATATGTTCTAATATCAGCGAACATTGAGGCATATTTTTCCCTTTTACAGCAGTACTCTTGAACCACATCGACAAGCGCTGTGTGGTTAGTGAGGTTTTTTATGTAAGACCCAATCCAAAATGTGCCAAGCAACCACCTTATTTATTCTTGTCATGTCGCGTATCCCTTGACAGGTCCGCCGATTTCTTTTTAAATAGATCACCCGAAACGTATATTTCCACCAAGAAGCGATCTTAGAACATTTAAATCTATTGATGTCTTGTCTACACACTTTATCTAAGCATGCACTACAAATGTTCAAATGGATTTTCACATTGGAAGTGCATGCTTATGACAATACAAACTGTTCGGCAACGTTGTGCTTGCATAATGGCTTAGAAAGACCCACTGCCATTTGTCATGTTCAAAATGTTTGAAGAATCTCACCGATCAGTATGTGTCTGCTCTTCCCTTGGATCAATAACATGTTCTGGTTAGGCGTGTCTTCACAAAATGCGTAGCCGGTCACAGAAAATAATTAAGGGATATATAAAAACTCTCCAAATCACGATTGACATGATAATTTTGAGGCAGCATTGCCTGTTGAATACAGCCGTGTTGCGCTTATTGTGAAGCTGAGGTTCATTTGATTGCTAAACAATTCCTTAAAAAGGTCACGATTGACAGAATATCTGCCCGTGGTTCGGATTGAACGCCATGTTTGACCGGTTTATAGGCCACCATACTCACTCTGGAAATGCATGCGTATGCTTGCAAAGATAAACCAATGATCTTGTTTTAAACAAGCATACACTCACTCTAGATACGATCGGTGCCATTGATACGGTCAAGAAATATCAAAAACAATAAAGCTCTAATGGTAATAAAGCTAATGCCAAAATGTGATGATCTAAATAAAGACAGGCATGGATAACATTAGCAGTTGAAGTTCTACAAGCGTATATCCTATTGCGGTGATTCAAGGCACAAAGTTAGATCATATTTTTGATACCTGGAATGGAGAACATTGAAGGTTTATAAAAGAAGACGGATAAAGGCTAGTAGCAAATATTTCATTTTTTTGGGTTCCCCAAGGTACTAAACAACAACATAAGGCAATGTCTAGGGCATTAGCTCTGATATCAAGTTCAACTAGTGGTAAATAGCTGTGATCATAGTGCTTTGATATAGAAGTGATTGTCCTAGACAACAGCCAAGCGACCTATTGCGGGCACTTGATATTGGAGGAGTAATGTAAATTTCAACAATAGGAGCGTCACGTTAGAGCCTATTATAGTATTGATATAAAAGCTACTGTGACCACAACAGCATCACATAATACCATTTTAATGCTGGACCCAATGTTAGGAACCGATTACATATCCCCTTTCTCTTATCTTCTATTTAAGTTAAGTCTGACTGTCTGGATCCCTTCATCGTACCTTACTTATTAGCAGTCTACCTCGGGGGTTTACTGTTGGAGTGGCCATAAACTGGCCCTTCCAGGCTTTTCGCTTCTGTACCTGATCAGGAGGCGCGTTTTCCTCTTTGACGAGGTAGGAAATTTGTCGGTCCGTTATTGCAGACTTCTCTGGAAGTTAGAGGACTTGTCAGGTCAATATTGGATGCGGATTCTTTGGCTGGGGGGCTGGTTTGAGCTGGGCAGTGTATTCCTACTCAGATGTGAACATCCCTAGCCTCATCCGGGCCGAGAGTCTACGTCATGGACCAGTCTAGTTAATTTGTTGTTCCAAGATACCCTAACAAGTATAACACTCTATGCATCTGCCACAATTATCTTATCCAAAAATAATTTCATTCCGCGGTACTGGCCTCACTGATGGAGATCAAAAGTTGAAGATGTATCATTTTACGACTAACACATTGGAATGCAAAGATAAAATACCACTTTTATACAAATTACACAAACGGCACGCGTGCTATGTACGATCAGACATTCTTGCTGTCTATGGGGCATGATGGGTTAACAGACAACATGCACCTTGCGTCAGATAGTGACATAGTGCAGGTTGAAAGTTGTGTAAAACAACGGCACTGATTTACAACGGGAAATTGAATGCCGTCCATAACAAATCTGACTAATGGATACTCCAACGACATACGGCTTCATATCAAATGGTTGTCACCAAGAAATCTAACACCTTCTTATTCCTAACGACTTGATCGAAGTAAATTACGCTGCCGTAATCCCCGCCTAATTTTACCGATTCGGAGAAGAATGCGTCAAACAGTGTTAAGGTAGATAGATTGGTTGTGATTCAAAACGCTCGCTATCTTTTAGGCAAGTAAAGAACCTCATTGCGAGGTATATCAATGGTCTGAGCAGTTTCCTTTAATTTTGTGTCGCTAACAATGGAATGGGAGAGCGGTCTTGAAACGTGAATCCACCTCCAACTCAGTGTCTTAGTTATGTCGTTTAATTATCGATGCGGATATTATTGAATGGTGGAGCGGGGAACACATGTTATATCAATATTGTTTATGGATAGTTAGGTGTTTATTTCGCCTTAAAGATAAAGGGGTTATATTTGTAGTAAACCCAACTTTTAAACCTTACTGCAATTGTCTCAGCCTTTTGAGTTCATCATAATGTATGTCTTGACTTTTTTTTATATACCAGTGATGTATTCTAGCACTCTCACATTCAATAGTGTGCTAGATTGTTGGGTTTCATTTCAGTTACCGAAGACGTATTTCCCATTCTCTTTTCAACTTAAATTACTTGTATGTATATCGTTTATCTCCTATCTTCGTCCTCTTCGATGAGCGTATGTGGGTCTGGAAGGCAGATTACGGGTCAGCTCCACATTGGAGGTTGATTCTTTTTTTGCCAAAGGAATACATTAACTATTATAGTGCGCGATATGTCTGCTATATCTATCCATTCACAAACCAACGAATTCCGAGGACCCGGCCTCGTCGAGGGAGTTGAGTTGGATATTGATCAGCTGATGATATAAGCCTTTAATACATATTGTATAACAGGTTCATGTACAATGTACGCTCGAAGCATTCCTACTATCACAGGGCAGAGGTGACACTCATTACTGGTAGCGGATATTGGAAATGAAACTGGTACGTGGGTCACAGGGTATGTGACCGTGTGCACTGATGCTAACAGTGACCAGGTGAACGACAGCTGTGTTAGAACTATTACCTGTTGCCTATGTGTAGTTCCGTTTCATGGCCTGCTATCAGAGAAAAACAAACTCTTTTCATCTTTTACATATTCGCGCACTTCCATTGATTTGCATTATTCAAAATCATGCATAATCATAAGATATCTATACATACATATTTTTATATGCATGTTGAATTACTTGGATGTTGTTTATTATTGCTTGGTGTTTATTTAATGGAGTACAGGGATATACAGTAATCGTTTGGTCTGGGATTTTCCTATGATATTATGTGACTCAGACTGAGTGTTGTTCCGCACCACGAGGCTATGCAATGATTAATGTATTATGGTTTGCCAACTTCAGTTGAATTGTTGACAGCTTTGAACATCTGTGATGTTCACTTGTATTGTCTGTTTAATGTGATTATAAAGATGTTTATTTTTCCTAATGTTCCATATTGCTTTATGTGACATCAACTTACATCGTGTGTATGGCTGTGGAGTTTCATATACAAGCCATGGATTCTTCCAACCACGACATGAACGATTATCCAAATGATTAATCACATACGATGATAACATGAAACATTGGCTATTGAATTATTTCGTTTGTCTGGTTTGATTCATTATTGATAATCGAGTACTTGTTAGTGTAGTCCCAGGTAGGTTATTGTACAGGTTAAAATATGTGAACTCACTATAACGAATGTGTGCTGGCAATATATATTTTCAGCAAAATCAACAAGAATTAGTTTTTCTTATTTAAAATTAGGTTAGCCCCAACTCTCGCGTTCCATAAACACATGTATGCAGTAGCATCACCCATTCCACCTTCAATTTCCTAGCCACTTCTAACTTCTAATGGTGACAGTGAGTTAGTTGTGTCAATCGCCATCTAAGACTCTCCTTGCCGTTGCGGCCATGATGGCTTTGTTTCTGGTCGATCTTAACACTTCTCAAGCATCATGACGCACCATGCCTCACACCAATATGACCACCCTAAGACAAGCCATCGTTTATCAGAGAGGGGAAAATATCACCCTTAATATTTGAATATCACCTGCTGTTATATGTCATTTGGTACAAAGTCATTGCTACGCAGCGCTGCGGGCTCTGAAAATAGATCCTTACTTTGGCTGTCGCCATTTATGTTGTCTAATTTTAGCGCAATAATGCCCACAACTTTAATAAGTGAAGGTTTGATGAAATCTATACTTTGTAATCTAAGAGGAAGTATACAATCGATAGCGAGGAGGTAATGTAGCGCGTAATAATTTACAGCTATCGATCGTGTGGTTCATCGTTTTAAGGAGGCACCGTTATCGATGGAACGACACAATTAAATAAAACTGATTGCTACAGTACATCACGAATATTTCCAGTAAATTAAAAATAATGAAAATTTATCAGCATTATTTTCGATGAAGTAAAGTTTGTGGCTCAAATTAAAAGATGACATTATTTATGTCTGCGTTAAACATAGTTATGTATTATCAAAATGATCCCTGAGTGCCCGATATGAGGCCGAACAGCCTCTTTAATCCACATGCATTGCTGTTTTGCGGAATGACATTTGAGTACAACACATCAATACTGATTCTCCAAAGATGCACTACGTTTGGTCATAATGCATCCTGCCAGCACCATCAACAGACATCTAATCCGTGTCACCCTTGTCGTCGCTCCTCATGAATCACTCAGTGTAGCATCAGCATCCTATAGGGACATATTCATCCGGGCGTTCATACCGCATCAATCTTACTCGCCCATCTCCCGCGAAAAGACTTTAAGGCATCTACTTAAATATGCAATGCTTCAACGAAGTGTTTATTTTCTTACAGACAGCCGTGTTTGATATTTCTTTGGACTGAGATAGCTCACGTGATAAATTTAATAAATGATAATACCTGACTGGAAATGAATATACTTTGCCATCAGCAAACATTACCCTACAATCAGCGGCAATAAGCCGTGCAGTGAACGGGAGATATGAATTTAAATGATGCAAATTTTATATTTATGACCTGGGTATTGCTATTGATACTGTGCCTAAGCAGATAGGGACGGAGACCATATTAGCTGTAATGGTTCCCAAATAAGGATAGGAATATGAATGGAGAGAATATTGATTCGCTGAAGGCAGGATATAGTGTGTATCATATAAATCGGCAAACAATGTGTATACTCGTATCCATAAAAGGGCAACCTTTATTTGACAAATTCGGACATCTGCGTCAGCTATCTTTTCAACGTATAAACGTTTTAAATATAAAAGCACTTGACAGAGCAATATTAACAATAACCAAACCATAAATATGAAGCACTATTGACTCCATCGTGCTGTACGTTGTGCGTGACAATCGGCTGTACGCGGCACATGTCTGTGGGTGTTTGGAGAAGCCATTCGTTGCTGGCGTTATGATGACCCAGTGATGTGATATTTTCACCGTGAATGTCGGCACTCTTTATGGCCGTAGTGATGAAGACGAGACCTCATTTTGAACGGATGTTTATTTCTGAATGTGGGGGTACGGATTCCGTATCCCGCAAGTCCGAATGTAATTTACAAAACTGTGGTATGGAGTAACTCTGGTGATGTCCAGAGGCTACTGCTGAGCTGGAATTCGAAACAGCTGCGTGCCGTGCGGAGTTGGCCTTCCAACGTACGACGGTGACTATATCGTTGCCCGAATACTGAATGTCAAATGAACTTCTGGGGATGTAGGTATTTATACAAATGTCGTCAGCAAGCGTGGTGGTACAATTACCTTTAGCTTTAATTAAGATCAAACGGTCTGATGTTAATCGTTATGGGAATTGACGGGTTTGGAATGTTTACTCCAAAGGGCTCTTCTTGCTTCACCAGGACTATTTAATTTGGAAACTGACCCATTCGCTAAGTTTTCTTCAGATATGAAGGTCTGGTATTTGAGGGGCGGGGGATTATGACTCAACACTGGTTGAAGACGCTTATTATGGTTAATACATAAAATCTAATTGATAATGACGGTCACAATAATGTGAACAGACAGAAGACAAAGACCATGTATGTGTGGCCGGGTTCACCATAAGTAATGCCTGTCGTGATTTTAGGGATGGATGTTGCATTCTTCCCATCGTTTTTGGCTTCATGATCACACCTTGTAGGTCATCAGCCCAAGGTGTTAGCCAAGACATCAGTAGCCCTCGCCTGGTCGTTTTCTGGGTTTTTATTTACACCATATGCATACATATCGTTGGACCCAACCTTACCTGTACTTTTTCTAATAAGAATAGCACTCGTTGGTGAGGTTATGTTTGACTCGATCTATGGAGATAACCCCCCGAGTCCCTCGCGTTCATCAGGGCATTCTGGGAGGCCAAAGAGTAACCTGCATAGGCTTAGTTACAGGATGCTGCAGAGTAAATTGCCATGATGCCATATGATCGCTGACAGATGATGCCAACCAATTAAAATTAGACTAAATCCTAGGCTGCTTATGACGCACATAGGAAATGAAAACCGCAGGTCGTATGAAGTCGTCGGTGTGATCAATCAGGCCTAGGAACATCTTGCAATCAGGAGTAGTTATGAATAAGGCCCTTCACAGAAATATTTTTGTACAGAATATCGTTATTAAGTATTAAAACCATATAAATGTTTGACGCTGTACGTGGAAATCGGTTTCCAAGAGACTGATTTTTTCATCCAACCTCTAAATCTTTGCCCTACCTATCACCTGACTCGTTGCACCTGTTCACCTTTCTACACGAAAATTGCCTCTGTTGGTGATATATCATACCTCCCACTCTATTGCGCATGTGCCCTCTATATAGGGACAGGGCTGGCTTCTTACAGATACCTGGCGTGGTGTCAGTTATCAACGCAATAAGAAGAAAGAGCACCTGTCTGATGACTGCGTCCCCACTCTACAACGAGCTTTGATTTTAGGTGGTCGTGATTGCTGATGGGTTGTCCCGCATGCGTGTATTTGGATACCCAATGTACGTCATGGTGCTGGTTGTTAGAGACAGCGGTTCACCTTTGGGTTTTCAATGTGTTGTGAAAAGTATAATGAACCCTCGAGCGCGTGGATACATCAATGCATGGTTCCACATGACTCGATTTATTTGCTTCCCTCGTGAGTGAGAAAAGGCCAACACCAAGCTACGTACCACCAGGGTCGAGAGGTACAACATGGAGTAGGAATCGACTGGACTACGTCACTGCCGCCGAATGTAGTCACCCACACAGGAGCAATTAGAAATGAGCTCAATCACGTATTGATAAAACGCATAGTTGGTCGTACACGTATACTGCTGGTGATTATTTTGGTATAGGGTACCTTTTTGGTTGAGTGTAGAGAGGTTGAACATTGTTAAAATGTAACAGACAAACATATGTTGATAGTCCAATGCATTAATTCTTTTTTGGCCTGCAAATTGAAATATGTTACCACAAAACCCTCCTGATACCTACACTTGCCTCACATCTTACACATGTAAATATAGCGGGCATTTACAAAATGCTGATTTATAAATGTCAGGTACATCAAGCTCTAAAATTGATATCGCTTGTACACTTCATTGGCTTAGATAACAGGTGATGAATACCATACACTCAGGTAATGACTGTGTGAGTCAATGTTACTTGTAGCAGGTGCCCGTGTTTCTTTGGTTCTATTCGCTCTCACTTTAATCTTATTATGCATATCGAATAAGGCACATAGAAATTTCCATTTAATTCGCTATGAAAATGTTAGGAGCATTGATTTGATTGATAAGAAGGATAATTGGCTGGAACATCGTATTGCTCTATGGGTAATGTATCGAAATCGCAAGACACATCGGTCATCAATGCACAAGAGGGTATCATAATGACACCCTCACTGCAGTGAGTGATTGGTATATGTCGCTGTATGTTGTAGATTATCGAACATTTCAAGTTAGCTGAACTCAATGAGTGGATAATGATATATTTTATCTTGAATGTGTAACCGTTGAGGATAAATAGATGTGTGCTCTATCAGCCGCAGCAGTTGTAAGTAATGGGAATCCCCCTAGGTTATGAAAACATCCCTGTGGCTACGTCTTCTTTTCCAGACCGCATTTGTCTGTCAGGATGTTGGCAAGGGTTTAGAAATGATCGGAATAGAAATACGAATATTTGATCGATCAGAGGATCTAGTTTATCGATTGATTTTCAAAGGGTAGATATCAGAGGAAGGGATGGAATTTGTTTAATAAAATGACTTCAATAGATATCGACATATTCTTCATTAATCTAACATCCATCTGATCATTCATCAGGTCGTGGGTGGTCATTCATCAGGTCGTGTGTGGCAGACCTGCAATGCAAAATAATGAAGCGCTAGAAACAAGACGCCACCCGATTGAGGTCCAACAAAACCTGATAATCATCCCCATTACCCCCTCATACCAGTACTAGTGAGGCAGACGTAATTGATGTACATTACCGCAGGGGGATTGTTCAGCAATTGAGAGGGTTGTGTATGGATCAATCCCTTCAATACAGGTTCGTTCAAGGTATAAACACAGATACACAGTTTCGCAATCTCTTTTGAATTGGCGCGCCATGTGTAACATCAGCATCCTATAGGGAGATGTCAATCCTGGCGTTTATAAAACTTGTCATTGCGTCCACCTCCCTCGACGAGTCTTAATTATAGGCGTCTACTGAGTTACACAATGCCACGAAGAAGCATCTCATTTCCTTACAGAAAGTCGTGTTTGAAGCTCAAACTTAAATTATCTCCGGGAAATGATTGCCACAATTCATTCAGTGCAGCTATTTCCCGCGCGATCCCTGGAAGCTAGTTCACCGTGCGGGATGCTTAGAACGGGTGTGACTAGTTCACTGTGCGGGATGCTTAGAACGGGCGTGACTAGCTCACCATGCAAGATGCTTAGAACGGGTATGACTAGTTCACCGTGCGGGATGATTAGAACGGGTGTGACTGGTTCACCATGCGGGATGCTTAGAAGGGGTGTGACTAGTTCACCATGCGGGATGCCTAGAACGGGTGTGACTAGTTCACCTTGCGGGATGCTTAAAACGGGTGTGACTAGTTGACAGTGCAGGATGATTAGAACGTGTGACACTGGTTCACCATGCAGGATGCTTAGAAAGGGGTGTGACTAGTTCACAGTGCGGGACGCTTAGAACGGGTGTGACTAGTTCACCATGCGGGACGCTTAGAACGGGTGTGACTAGTTCACCATGCGGGATGCCTAGAACGGGTGTGACTAGTTCACCGTGCGGGATGCTTAGAACGGGTACGACTAGTTCACCATGCGGGATGCCTAGAACGGGTGTGACTAGTTCACCTTGCGGGATGCTTAGAACGGGTGTGACTAGTTCACCGTGCGGGATGCCTAGAACGGGTGTGACTAGTTCACCTTGCGGGATGCTTAAAACGGGTGTGACTAGTTCACCATGCGGGATGCCTAGAACGGGTGTGACTAATTGACAGTGCGGGATGATTAGAACGGGTGACACTGGTTCACCATGCAGGATGCTTAGAAATGGGTGTGACTAGTTCACCGTGCGGGATGCTTAGAACGGGTGTGACTAGTTCACCATGCGGGATGCCTAGAACGGGTGTGACTAGTTCACCTTGCGGGATGCTTAGAACGGGTGTGACTAGTTCACCGTGCGGGATGCCTAGAACGGGTGTGACTAGTTCACCTTGCGGGATGCTTAAAACGGGTGTGACTAGTTCACCATGCGGGATGCCTAGAACGGGTGTGACTAGTTGACAGTGCGGGATGATTAGAACGGGTGACACTGGTTCACCATGCAGGATGCTTAGAAAGGGGTGTGACTAGTTCACCGTGCGGGATGCTTAGAACGGGTGTGACTAGTTCACCATGCGGGATGCCTAGAACGGGTGTGACTAGTTCACCTTGCGGGATGCTTAGAACGGGTACGACTAGTTCACCGTGCGGGATGCTTAGAGCGGGCGTGACATGCTGCTTACTGTTCCGCGCTTCACAATCACCTCTTGTGGGACTTGTTATTCAAGAGTGTGATTGAGTACGCTTGCTCTTATCTTACGTGAAAAGGATTATTGGCCGCTGATGAGGGGATACTAGAGTACAGGATGTACCCTGTTGGGGTTGTAGCGTGTAGATCTCCGATTTGTGTAATGAAAGCCAGTTGTTCGGGGGTTAGACGTCGCCGTGATGTTACTAGTGTCCACGTCATAGGCCCATCACAAATGTTGTCATATCTATCAGCTTAAAATAGAGTAAACTGGCGATTATACGCTCAGGGTATGAGCTGAATAGCAGGATAATTCAGCGAAAGGAACTTATTAAATCTTGGAGGGTGGTGATATATTTCTTTTAACGGTGACCCAGTTGTGTAAGGGGAGGGACAATTCGAGTATTACAGGCGGAAGTTATTGCCCGAGGGGACGAATATAACCTCTTACTCATTGCTTACAAGCCACCCGGGCCAATATATTTGGTACAACATCCCTAAGGAACTAGTTTTTCAAATGCCACGAACTTGTTTCGTTATCGGGTCCGAGATTGCTAAATCACCCTAACACAAATATAGTTTTGTGGAACTGTTGGTGTATACTCCTGCTCAGCCAAGTCCAGGCATGCTCGTGTACCAAGGCGGGTTCTGTTTCAGAACATGCATGTGTTCATAACAAATTTATGTCATGTTGAAAGGATATTGATTTTCAAGTAAAAGTCAAGTTTGCATTGCAAAACGTGCAATTCGAAATCTTACGATCAATAAAGTGTTCATTAAGTTGCGCATATATGACATACATATGTGAAGAAAGGATATAGAAAATCGAAATGTGTTATGCTACAAAGTAGAACGAGGCTGTGCACGCGTGCGTCAGATCAGATATTTTTGCAGTTTCGCGCCTGACGACCATATTTGTTCGGTGATGACACGTGACAAGACTAACGACAGAACACACACACCTGGCGTGACGTCAGGTACTAATGTAATATAGAGAAGGAACATCCCGCTGGCGGCGAGAAGTGAGATGATAAAATGATACACAGCTAAAATATTGAATAATACATATGGTGGGTGTATATCTATTACCCCAATGATAAAAGTTCGTGAATACAGGCTTGACGTACACTGTAAAGCAATCCTGCCTATGATTGATGAAGTGTCTCCCAAGTGTGACACGTCATGACTTTTGAATGGCTTCGCAAACATCTCTTGTATTAGCAAGAACGCTATTTATAGGCTCCTAATGTCTCGACAAGGATTAGGATGTCATGTATCGTGGCTTAACCTATTGGCGAACGATATGAAAAATAAGACAGCTTGGGGTATATATATATATATATATATATATATATATATATATATATATATATATATATATATATATATATATATATATATATATATATATATATATATATATATATATATATATATATATATATATATATATATATATATATATATATATATATCTGTGTCTTTGTGTGTGTACATTCGCTTGTTTAATATACATGTCCATAGAGATGTATCACGTAGTGTTTATTACATCGATCAGTTCAGTCTGGCCATCTCAGTTGTGCAGCAAGCCATGTAAAAAAGGATGTTAACCAATTCCACAGGAAGCTCATTGCTGGCATGTTATATGTATGTGCCTCAATCCCAAAATGTGATCCGTCTATCAGTGTTAAGCAATGTCGGTCATAACTGTTTCTCTTTTGTTACTATACTTGAGTACGTGGACGATAAATCAATGTTTTCATCAGATACAACATGCCTCTCTGTTGTTGTCTGACATGCAAGACTTCATATTCTATTGATGCGGAAGAACCTGGATAGAATCTGGAAAATGAAAAAACATAATGATTATATATATTTGAGAATAGTGTTATGACAATCAAGCTAATAAAGACTTAATCTGACATAACGAAATATGCAATCCACGATTAAATTAATATAGCATTTATCTGATGGAGATGATTAAGGCTCTGATTAATTATTGAGCTGTTAAGTGAGTCAATGTGTAGCGAAATGTTAGGAAACTTCAATATTTTGCTGATGCTATATATAATCTATAAAGCGTTCGATCTTGTAATTGCTCCAATCTTACAACATCCGAGTCTGAGCATATATGTACATTGAAGTTAACTAAAGGACTTTGTTAATGTCACTAGCAGTGCGAACTTAGATAAATTGATCTATGTTCTCAGAGGTACTTATTTGAAGTCTATGTAAAAGGTGTGCCACAATTTGAACAGATGTCGGATATATATGCCAGTTATAAAGAAACTAAAGCTAATTATTCTGCCATCTGCTGCACCACAACGGTTGGCATTCATTTCAGACTGTGACAAAACTCCAGGGCCATGTGACATGCGTTGTATTGAATCAACGACCGACCTGATATCAATTCTAGAGGAATTTTTCTGGCTTTCTTCATTTATTTGTGCAATGGTTCTGTTAAAATGACCTTCAGTTTTTAATATTGTCATTTCTGCTATCAATAAAAAATAATGCAGAATAAGAGGTTGCTCTGTGGCGTGTTGTGACACTTAACTACGACGTTCCGTGTAACTTTTACGTCCAACTAATGTAAGCTAATGTTGTAGATAACGGTTGAGGATTGCTATCCCATGGTGTCATCCACCTCGCGTGATTCAGTATTAATAATCTTATACCTTATGGAAATATCGCGGTATGTTACCGCGCAGGTAACGTGATGGCAGTACTTCAGGCCAATGATAACGACACAGACTATAGCACATCAATCATACCTGCATAGAGTGCATCAAGAAGGTTCCAGGAAAGGCAGCTCCTTAGCTATACAATGCCATTGCTAAGTGTTTTCGCTTCTACTTAGAACCGTGGTGGACATGTCTTTGGACTGAAATAGTACTCCTGATGTTTTAAATAACTTATAATAAATTACTAAATATGAATAGAACTGAAGTTTGTCAAATAATTAATGGCTATTAGTGCGTGTGTGGTATGAGTAATAAAGATCAAAATGCATTCTTGTGAATCGCTATTGTTATTGTTATTAATACTGTGTTAAAACAGTTAGTTATGATGGCCATATTTGTTTCTAAGGCTCCTAGAATATGAATATCTATGGAGGTACTCTGATAGTATATTAAATAGTGGCATTATTTTAAACATCCAGTATCTCTCCTTGGATAATGTGTGTTTGAACAAATATAGAAGGTATTGGGAATGATATTTCAGCTAACTCCTTGGTGCTTATTCGGAGACACCCTGATATATACAGAATTTAGAATATTGGCTGTGACTGGGCGTTTTCGACGAGCCAATCTTTCTCGGCTTTATGATGCCCTGGTCATGTGATACTGCTACCTGGCAGCGAGCAATGGCCGTCTGTTTGCTGCAAGGTTCACCGTGAGTGACGCCAATCGTAAATCTCAGAATGGTGTGACATACTGGTTATCGTTTATGGCTTCACGATCAGAAATAGCCTAACTTGATCTTATCAGAATATTAATCACTGGTGAGGTTGCAATGGTGCTTTAATGAAAGCCTCATTCTATGTGCACTTATTGTCAAGAGGTGCTATGTCAAGGAATGCTTGGCCGGGCTAGGTGTAGGATGTCGCAAAAACATAGAAATGATTTCATATGGCCGTTGAAAGATGATGGCAACCAACTTCAATTTCTAAGACTGCTGATGATACACACATGATATGAGATGCCCAGATCGCATGAGCTGGATGGAGTGATTCATGAGGGACAGGAATATCCTTATGCCCACCACAGTAAACAAGTTCCGTAGGGGGATGAGCTTTCACACCCAAAAAACGCATACATACATGCATACATTTACGAACACATATTCCCACCTCCTCACCATCAGTTAGATTTACAACTTTTTGGTCACTCGGAATATGAAAACTAAACCAATTTGAGCAAATAAACTTCACCCTTTTTCACTCATAGTCAATTGTTGTCCAATTTACATTAACCTTTAGAATCCTCTGAAGTAAATGTTCCAAATTAAACAGCCCCGGTGTAGCAAGTACAGTACTTTGAGGTAACAGAAGATATACGTGGCAACAACAAAACAAAGAAGATATAAGCAACAACAACAAAACTCAAAAGATATACGTGACAACAACAAAACACAAAAGATATACGCGGCAACAACAGAACACAGAAAATATACGTGACAACAGCAAAACACAGAAGATATACGTGACAACAACTAAACACAGAAGATATACGCGACAACAACAAAACACAGAAGATATAACTACAACAACAAAACACAAAAGATATACGTGACAACAACAAAACACAAAGATATACGCGACAACAACAAAACACAGACTATATCCGAGACAACAACAATTCATACAGGAGATATAACCTGTCAACGAGCGTGCCAATCAGTGGAACGCTACTAAAGCTCAAATAAAACTTCAGTGAGTCTCGGGTTTTATCTACAAGGACACCAACCCTCAGATAACTACAATGACGGTGGTGACCTTATAATAATCATATCTCTCATCACCATCTTCGACTCAGCTACACTGACACCTGGTCATAGTGCTATCAAAGTGTATCTGGCGTAATGTATTGCTGTGTTGCTTGCAAAAACACCTCAAGCAATAGCTTCATGGTTGGTTTCATAAATTACTAGCTGTCAACATTTGCAAATGTGCACTACAACCCTGGTAGTAGATATTGGGTTTAGCAACATGTGCTTAGTAACCAAACGCATGACTGATTAAATTTACCAAGGGAGGGCGACATGAACCTGGCTTTTGAAGGTCATTAAGTGCAAACGAGTTTATTCGGATATTGTAGGAGTGTATCTGAGGGCTGATGTTGAGTCCTCCTTTGAGGCGCGTTGCTTTCATGAAGTGCAGGCGTATGTAGATAGGATGTACCGCAGGCGTGTCATTGGATACTCTCTTGACGTCATGACACTGATTGCTGCTGACGTTTTCGCCTTTCGGTCATACATTGTGTCTTGAAAGTTATTATGAATCATTGACAACGTGCATACATATATGGATGATACCACATGACAAGACCAATGTGCTTTTCTCAGATCCTAGTAAAAGCCGACACCAAATCACTTATCACCAGCGCCTTAATAACGACAAAGAATAAGAGTTGACACGACTATATTTTTGCCTACGGATAAAATTAATTAGGTGGAATCAAGCGCAAATGCCGCGTTGATATGGATAGATAAAACGTGGAGTCGGTCGTACGTGAATAATTGAGACTGCTGGTGATTTATTAGACACTGGGCGCTGGCTTCCATTCAGGTTAAGCACGAAAAGGTTAACCCTAATGGTGAAAGGAGAAAGAAACCTAAAACAATGTAAAAGACAGAGATCTTTTGTAAGTAAAATGCATTCATGCTTTTAAGCAATGCAAATTGAAAGTGTTTGCAATAAACCTCTCGATATCTATCACTTTTGTCTTAAATCTTACACATATAAATGGAGGAGATATATATGCAAATGATTTATACATATAAGGATATGTCAATAAGGTTGGTCATATGGATAAGTCAATGAGGATGGCCAAATGGATAGGTCAGTAAAGACTGACCATAGGATAGGTCAATATGGATGGCCAGATGGATTACTTAATAATGATAGACAGATGGATAGGTCATTGAGGATGGCCCCATGAATAGGTCAATGAGATTGGTCAGATGTATAGGTCATAGAGGATGGCCAGATGGATAGGTCAATGAGGATGGCCAAATGGATATGCCAATAAGGTTGGCCAGATGGATAGGTCGATGAGGATGGCCAGATGGATAGGTCAGTCCCTTATGCCATTGCCTGAATGGGTGGTAATCTTGTACCATCCACACGTAAAGAATTGAACAGTCTTTTGCGTTATATATTTGACAGAAGTCTCTAAGCTTCTGCTTCTGTTGGGGAGGATCAATTTATTATAGTAAACGATGCTAGTTTTCGTTAGCTTCGAAGATCGAAGATCGTCATTGTAAAACACGATTCATTATGTAAGCATTTCCCTTTCAAACTTGTGTCAATCATACTGACCTGGGAGCGCGTCATGTGCAGCGAATATCATTGAGGTGCATGTTGTGTTGGGAAATGTTTCGTATGCAGCTTCACCGATCTTTGGCTATTAGATGCATTGGCTGACGTGTTTGTACAATAACATGGCATCCATATTTGAAAAACGTGAAAACTGAACATTACATTGAACCAAACGTGAATGCCACTATAGCTGGTATGTTTATAGCTGAGGGCTGGGGTACATGTTTAATAGCGAATGTTGTGTGAGTGAATCCTTTTGTTTGAATTTCCCAAAGGCTTTCTTAAAGGATAGAACAACTACATGTGGCATTGTGTGAGGCTAAAGTTCGATCCACTAGTTCGATAACTACATTACAATATTGTCCTGATATGCTATGTATCCCTGTACAACATGGCATAATACAATGCCCACCGACAATGCCATGTACGCATTAATAAATATGTTACTGGGATACCACCAGATTAGTTTTGAAGAATTTAACGGTGAGAGATATATTTAATACTTAAGAATCGTAGTCTCTAAATCGCTTACATTTTGATAAGCACCGCCACTGTTGTGTAGGAGAGTATAGCAATAAGCAGTTTTATGTCTGAGCACTGGATGAATAATAGCTAGGTAGTCAGGCGGCTCCAGATGCATAGAAGCACAACAGGATGGATGAGCTGTTGTGCTTGTCATTGATTCCTGGTAGCTTATGAAGGAATACAGGTATTATAGAACCGCGTAGCTTCTAGCATATTGAGGAAGACAGGTATTATGGAAACGCGTAGTTGGTAGCATCTGCAGGAAGACAGACAGCTTCGGTTAAATCGTTGTTAGCGAAGGGAGTCGTCGACATAGGCGAACAACAAAATGGCAAATGTTAGGTTTGTTGGGAACGTGCGTGTGTGGTTCGGGTGGTGGTGGTGGAAGGAATTCAAGATGGTTTAATGAAAGAGACGGCATCGATTGATTGATGGGATGGTGGATTTATGATTGTAATGATATGGTAAAGATAATAAGATAAGAGTATCACAAATTATAAAAGTAGAGGATCTAGTTCCTTCATGATTTCTGTACGTCTGTGTTAAGCTATGAGGAAACGAGCGAAGATCCTCATTGCTAACTGGTGAGAGATGAGCCGGAAAATCCATTTGAAGATTGATCGATCGAAACATGCGAACTAATTATGCGATGTTGGATGGATGGAAGAACAGGTGGACCCTTGTTGGAATTGGAATATGTGTAGATGGCTTGATGAATTGAGCGATATATGAGGCTGAAGGCATGGATTAATTGACAGATGGATTGATGGTCAGATGGATGAATGATTAAACACATAAAATGGAGATAATATGAACATCGTACAATATGCATAGCTAATGTTCATGTAGCGAAATACAGCATTCATAATCACACATATGGGGCATAAAGTGAAGACTAAACTCCCCAGCGATTGCTCTAAGTCGAATGAATGGGTTATTTGTGATGTAATGTTGTGTCTTTGTGGGGATAAATGGCCGGTCTTGTATGACTTGACCAACAGGATGCGGTAGCACTTCAGGTTATGTTTACCCAAACGGTAGTTGTGCCTGCTTCATTATGTCAGCCTCCCACGGCCTACTGCAGGCCTATTACATACTTATGTATAAATTATTGACATGCGCCATGGCGAAGTACCTCATCACACTCCTACCTTAGGCGTGTGGTAAGGAAGGGACAAAGCGGGACCTGTTTGATAGATGATCAGATGAAGATCAACGACGCAAAAATAGGAAAGAACAACTTGCAAGTCACGTAGAATGACTCCAAGAAGGGGACGATATGGTCCCACGCGCAAAGTTGCTGGAGGCAAGCAACCGGCAAGGGTAGTCTACTGGCTCACTCATGTAGATTGTAGGTCAGTGGAAGGCTCAGTACGTTTTGAGGGGGGGGGATGACGGAAACAACGGAGGTGAGGTACAAACGGGTGCTATTCCAAGGTGATTCCTTTTCTTCCCTAGTCGCCTTCTGCCTAGCATTTAAAGATCTGGACAGACCCGAGCCAAGCACCAGCGTTTCATTCGACGTGTTTCAGAGGCTCCCGGTATCCACCTGGGAATGGATGAGTCCGATACCGCTAAGCTTGAACGTGGTAGTGTCGTGAACGGAAGTGCCCAAGACTTAAAGAGCTGCGAGTGCTGGAGAAGGGGGACTCCTATGCGTACATGGGGGTCCGATAGCTGTTTGAGTTTGACGAGAGCGAGTTGATTGGCCGACTGTACGATGAGTTCAAAACTTACGTCCAACGCATATTCAATTCAGAGCTAAATACCCGTGACAATGTGTTAGCCTACTGGCGGGCTGTCGGCATTGCCATACACGCTGGCTGCCGGCGTGTGGAAACTTCAAGCCGCAGTACGCGTTGGAAATCGCAGCTAGAAAAGTAATGTCCGACAACTGGGCTTAGTTTTTCGGAACGAGCAGAGACCTTTGCTATTTGACAGGGAAACAGGACGGATGGGGTCCAAGAGCCCCAGAGTCGAGTACCAGGTTGCTTTAGCAACCCTGTCTAGATACATGTTTTGGAGTCTGGACCTACTGATACTGGAAGTACGTAACATCCTGGAGAACATGTATGAAGTGTAACGAGCAAAAAGGTGTGGAAATCTCAGGGATCAGTCCAAGAATCTGGAGACATTCCTACCACCAAAGCGGGAGACATTCCTACCACCAAAGCGGGAGACATTCCTACCACCAAAGCGGGAGACATTCCTACCACCAAAGCGCTCAGAGAAGGATAACGCAAGAATGGCTAAATCTCCAAAGAAATAAGTGGCATGGCGAGTTGTGCAAGATATGATCTTCGGACAACACGTAGGGATGGTTGAAGAAGGGGAGAGTCGACGCTAGGTCAACAGCCTACATTCTAGCTGCTCAAGACCACGTCACTCGAACAAGGGTGCACTGCAAGGTGATAGTGGTACACCAGGGCTAAAACAAATGCAAGGTGTGTAAAGAGGGCCAAGAAACCATCGATCACAACATAGGAAGCTGCCCATAGCTCTTAACTGTACAAAGAGAAGCGTGGTGAGGTATGTAGAGTGGTCCAACATCAACTAGCGGTAGAGACGGGGTCGGTCGGTGAACTAACGAGACTGGGATAGACGCCCCATGTCTAGTGGACAACGATCAGTTCTGGGATGACTGTTTTGTCGACCACAAACAGACTGGTGCACCGAAGCCCAGATTTGTTGCTCTGTGACAAAGGATGGCGACGGATCTACATTGCGGATGTGGCTGTGCACTCGACGTATAAGTGCAAGATCGAAAACAAGAGTAGCGAGCTCGTTACTGCAAGCTCGCGGAGGATATGGCCCGAATTAGCTACTATACCAAACAGGTCAAGCATATTGTGATATTGTGCTATCACTGAACCCAATATTAATACCGCAATGGCAGGTTATTATCTTGAGGGCAGCAGTTCACACCTATGTTTTAGATGTCAGGAAGGGCTCCTAAGCAGGATATTATATGATTCATGAAATGGGGGTCAGTGTGTACTGATTGGTGGCGAAGACTGGTTGGTGGAAAGTCGCTGAGACTAAACGAGGTGAAGCGCAGTAATAGGAGAGCATGGTGGGTACACAGATAGGCGCTAGATTGGTCATATCATTGATGATCAAGATAGACAACAGAGTCGGCATTGTTAGGTCTAGTTTGTTTAACGCGAAGGGGATGTAAAGAGTCATTGTATTTCTTGAGTTACTTATGTCTCACTAGACGAGAGCGGAACAATGTGAGGCATCGTGTGAGGCCCACAGTGCCACGAACGAATAGGATTTATGCCTTCATATGTAAGTGTTCGGCACTAAATATGTGATCTGATGCTCTTGGCATTAATTCGCAACCGAAAAGGAGCAATATATATTTCATGCCTAGGAGGCATGAGCGTTACGGTATTGCCGCTGTGTTGTTGTGACCGCCTGTTTGGTGCAAACAAACTCCTTGTGATTCAAAAGATGGATTTTCCTATCGATAAACGATAAACAATTTGCCAGTGGTAAATGACGGACTTGGAGGGATGGTGGCTGGTGCGTTGGCTGCATATTGATGTCTAATAGCATGGATGGAGGATAGGCTTGGACATTTCAATTGAATCGCTGAGTGATTCATCGAGTTATTTGATTTGTTGATATCAAAGGGAGAATAAAAGATAGACGCTTGCCTGAACCTAATGGTTGGCCAGATGAATTGACCGATTAATGAGGATAAATGTGCGGATTAATTGATGGATGGATAAATGGATGGATGGATATGGGGATGGATGGATGGATGGATGGATATGGAGATGGATGGATGGATGGATGGATGGATGGATGGATGGATGGATGGATGGATGGATGGATGGATGGATGGATGGATGGATGGATGGATGGATGGATATGGGGATGGATGGGGATGGATGGATGGGGGATGGATGGATGGATATGGGGATGAATGATTGATTGTAAACAAACAGATAGAGACAATAAGATCATGGCAATATGGAAACTTTTCACGACGGAAATTTACATGGTGTTTATCACCATACATGCGGGGTATCGAATTGATGACATAACTTGACGGTTATAAGTTTATTGGTTCCTCGAGATCGGCATGATAGGTTATACTCTGACGCAGTGTGTCTGAATGGGTTATCCTATGTAAGATGGTGAGATACTGCAGCAGCGTAGGAATGAACAGACGCCCGTTGTAAGCATCTCGTACATCTCATAATGAGGTAATATACGACAGCGGGTATATAAAAGCAGATATCACCATTCTCGATATTGACCGCGTGTAACTGTCATCGATTTAACATCGCTACTGAGCAATCTATTTCGGATTGTACTATCCGTATTAATTCGATCTTAATGTGTAAACTATGAATTACTTTGGTGATCTCTCAAGTAAAATGAAACACGAACAGATGAGCTGATGGGCAAAAATGACCTATAATTATTTGGAGAAATATGACATGTTATAACCATCACCTACTCATCAACTAAGTATGACGCCGTTATATGGTAGATATGATAATCTATGGTGATTGGGTACAACATGATGACATTTATCTGTATTGTGTAGCTAAATTACACAACCAAACACGTCAGACGGCAGTTTACACATATTTGAAAGCTGAATGACATCCGAATTAATAATACATACATGCATTATATGGTGTGCACGATTAGAGCATGAACTGATTGTGTGGCGTCATGATTGGTCAGCTTGTTCTAGCCAGTTGTCGCCTAGCTGTGACGAAATGATTGGCCCTAGTTCACTATATATTCAATGAATGGTGAATTAGCAGCCATACCTGAATTTAATCATTTGGTGGGGCATTCGAGATGCGGCGATAGATGGTGCGACAATATTCAGTATGAATGAAATGACTAACGCCGTATTGAAGGCAGAGTTACAAACAATATTGAATGCAAAAGTTCACATATTATAACGGGAATTTGAACAGAGGAACGTGTCCATCATCTGGTTGATTTGCGACATCAGGTGAATGTCTTCACGCTGAATGCTACCATCTATAATAAAAATATTTAATCAGTAAAAATTCATGGATATCTTTTATCAGGAGCCGGAAGTTCCTGAATACTGAACAATTCCTTGTCTATGCGTTAACTACCTCTAACAAGTGGATTACACAAACTTATCTGAGATCATTACGGATGTTATTGGATCATAGTCCTTATCGCTTGGCATCGAGAAAAAGATCGGTATTTTTCTAATACCGCCTCAAGCTCGCATCTAGCCGTGCGACAGCTGCGACCGCGTCGCCATATCACCTATCTGCCTCCAGATTTGAGAAGGTCCCCCACAGAGCACCACGGCAGTAACATGGCAACAGTATGGAGGCACATTGCATTGTCCGGTTGACCGCTATCTCCTATGTATAAACGGAAGAGAGCGTTGTATGGAGGTGCTTAATTTCAGGTACGCCTTGAACGTGTTGAAACGGGGTTTTCCAAAGAGTCATTTGCTTGCGCGATATTTTAAGGGCCAAAGAAAGACAAATTCGACGGGGAAGGCGGCGAGCTATGATTGCCAGGGTTGGCAAGATTCCTCAGGTCTCACACAACATGTTATCGCAGCATATGCTACAATCAGGAACACTGAAATCCGTATCAAAATCATTGGCTTCGAAAAACAGACCTATAAGTGAACCCATCATCACAGGTAGCTGAGGCCGAATGGGGGATTAAGGGTATATCTCTCATATTGACAGGTGCCAGACAGATACCTCCCATAGCATAGGTTCAAGCTAATTTCAAGTTCACAACTAGGAAGCGGGGTCGTGCGTTTGATTATCGTGTGTTGTTGCCATCACGATAAATATGTTATCGCATGTTCACGTGGGTGATATGGGGAAACACACTGGGACGCTCCGCGCCCAATATCACCCACCTGACCATGCGATAACTATCACACATCACCAAGTTGGTGGGGTGGGGGGGGCAACCACCAATTTGCGACAAGTATACCTGTGCGTTGCTGTGCGCTTCAAGAACCTAATCTTTACTGACATTATGATGACTTGTTATCACACATCGAGCAGTGACCGTCTGTGTGTTGCTGGATTCACCTTGCGTGATACCAGCAATCAATTAACGGAAGTGCAATACCGCTTAACGTTGATTGCTTCATACGCAGCGCTTGCAGTTTGTCTACCCATTAGGTCCACGCTGACGTCAATATAGAGCGCTTGCACTTCTCCTAATGCTTCATTTATAACTCATGAGCATATAAGCGCGTGTCTTACATTACATACATTTTATCATATACCAATACTGTTAGCTGAGCAGGTCGTTGAAGGTCCCACGATTTGCTCTCTAAATCATTTAGAGCGCCGTGGTTGAGCCAGGCATTGGTGGTGACGTCAGATGACACGGACAATACCGTATGGTATCAATCATCCCCTTGAAGCCTACAGGTAGGTGTTTCTGGTCTGGGTAAGTGGGTAAAGGGCAGGTAAACACAGCTTCATCCGCTTGGTGCAAAGGATCCGGGAAAGGAGAGCAGGGTAATCGTACCGTTTGGACGAGATCAACTGATTTCCACCGAGACATTGGTAGTCAATGGGGTACGTAGTACGTAGTCATACGTCGTTATGTAATTCCCGCACAAGTGTTAGTGATTTATGTGAGCATCTCCTCTATATTGTATAGAACTCTGTGCCCATCAGGTATCAAATGTAAAACTGGTTTATTCCACAATTATCTGATTTAATTACAACACGCATTAAGTTGGTTTAAGTGGAATTATTTGTGGCTTTTGTTCTGCCATTAACGTGCGAATTCGACGTGTTTTCCTTAAATGTATAAGGGTTCAATATCTATTTGGTTCGTTTATCAGCGTAATGTAGTTTTTATAAGATAAACATTGTCAATATCAGCAAATATTAAGATTCATATAAATCTGGAAAAAACACATGGTAGGGTTGTTCGATCGGAGCAGGCGAGTTAACTAAGGCATGCAGTATGCATGGAAGAACAGGCGGACCCATGTTGGAATAACAAGAAGGCCGGAAGGATGAACCGCTCAATGATGATAAATGTTAGGATTAATTGACAGATGGATTGATGGATTGATGGATTGATGGACGGAAGGATTAATTAACGGATGGATTGATGGACGGATGGTGGAATTATTATACACATATAGTGAGGAATACATTACAATAATGAAATAGTGCCATGTTGGAATTGCAAGAAGGCCGGAAGGATGAACCGCTCAATGATGATAAATGTAAGGATTAATTGACAGATGGATTGATGGACGGATAGATTAATTGACAGATGGATTGATGGAATTACTATATACATATAGTGGAGACTACATAACCTTAACGAAATACTGCAAGTTAATCTTCCTACAGCGAGATACATTATTCATCATCACACATAATGGGTATGACGATCATTTACATCGATTGCTCTTTGCAGAAAGACTGTAAATCAATGTGATGTTGTATCGGTGTAGGGATACATGACTTGTATAGTGTGGCTTGACTTTCAGGGTCCGGTGCAATCCAGATGATGTTAGCCACCTCTTCTGCATACATAAGTGCTCAGAATCAGTAGGTCGTTCTAAAAACAGAATCAGAAATAAAACCGCATAACAAACTCCTCGGTAGAATTTCTGAAAACACACTTCAAATTCCCTGATATGCAACACAAATAAATTCAACATCAAACCTTGATAGATATACCGAAAACACACATCGATTTTTAATGGAATATATTGAAACATACAAAAATAAAAAACGGATCAAAGTGAAACAAACATCATAATACCAGGACCAATTGAAAGTTACGATAGTAGCTGCTCATTTCAAGGCGCCATGTTGCTGGGATAATGGTGCAGTGGTCATTTGGTACTGTAACCAGGCAAATACCATCAATGTGTTTACTACTTCTTAGTGAATTATGCTTGTGCGGCCTGCTGTTCAGCGTTTATTGCGTCATTAACCCATAAGATTATCTCTGAGTACGATTGAGCACGCCGGCTACTTTCCTTTCTGTTTACTTATATATGAGTGTGTTCATTGAGTGTTTACTTGCTTTGAGGGGAAAGACCATTAAGCTGTTTTGGGCCGAATTTATTGCTTGCTTACAAAACATGTCGTCCAATTGCGACGTGACATACATCATGCCCACGGCAACTTGCTGTTTCAATGGCCGTTTTACTGTAGTTGTTAAGTACCAGAAAGTTGTGCCACTCCTTATGAGGGCACTCCAATCAATTCTGAAGGGTTTGCATCCGGCCTCACCTAGTTGATTGTCGCATGTCGCAGTCAACGATGTACGCAGGTATAATGACCAGCTGGTGCAGCGTTGGTAAGTGTATGAGGATGATTGGTCGCTGGAGTAGTATAGAGACTGGGGGTACGAGCACAGCAATCTAATACAGCAACCCAGAAATCACACATATACAGGGTGACTCACATGAGCCACCGAACTGCTCGCACCTCCCCCCCCCCATACTATACCATATGAGCCCAGCCCTTTCAGCCCTTATGGTATAGGCCCACTAAAGAGGGCGACAGCAATGTCAACCATCTACAACAGGACCCTGATGAATAAGCTCTTCTAAACGACTCACGCGCTTCAAAAGGTCCTCATACTTCGATTCCAATTCCCTCACCTTCTCCTCTACACCAGGACCCTGAGGAATAAGCTCTTCTAAACGACTCACGTCTGCCTGCAGCTTGGCCACCCCCATATGTTCATCGGTGCTCATTCTATACCTCAGCCCCCCATATGTTCAACATATCGACGCGTGCCCATAGGCCAGAGTCTCTACACCACCTGGAGCTATCCACCGCTTTGAGTCAAAGGGGGAGGGAGACACCTTGTTAACGTGGAGCCCATATATTTTATGGCAGTCACTCCTGAGCATGTTCATTCCGTGGCGAAACTGCTTTTGGGCGAACAGTGACTCCACGTACTGAGAGTGTCGTAGATGCTTCTTCACCACCACCTTCTTCACACCTTTTGCTTTTTTGATCTCATCCCGACTCGACATCAATATCGAGTACATCTTAGGGTGCAGACCAACATACTCCTTGATGGGCACGCCGGCACACTCATCCTTCATCTTCCCAAGAACCTTCTTGTTCACCCTGCTGTAGAGACTACGGGAGGCATGAAAGTTGCTGGTGTCAAAGAGATGGACATCTTCCTTCATGTCAGCATACACGTCAGGCGTGCGTATCTCCATTAGCAGCGAATCCGTATCTGTGTACAACAAGCCAAGGTTCTTGCCGTATCTGGGCTTCATGGTACAGATACAGCTTGAGGTTCCTGTAGTGCACCACATACTTCCTCCTTTACAAAGCCACGGAGAGGTCCATCCAACAAATAGTATAGTACAGGTTCACCAGATTTAGTGACAGAGCTTCCAATCCGGTAAACATTGAGTGACCACACAGGGTCAGTGGCCCGCCGACGCTGGTCTTGCTCTGCCTCACCAGGCTGGTAGAGGTAGCGAACGCCAACATCAGAGGGAAGCTTTTGCTCTTTGACCCCCAGAGGGCGCCCTGGTACGACTGCAGATGGCTTTTGTGCAACTCGTTTTGCCTTTATAGCATCTTTAGGTTTTTTTCCAGTCAAGCGGGTCACCTCATTATTTATCGCAGAAACTACAGCCTGCAGTCGAGAAACCCACTCAGTCGATCGTTTTCCAGTATCCCTTAACTCTACGGCATACTGGTGACCAAAGAGTCGCTCAGCCAGGGTTCGGTTAAAGCGTTCCACTATACCCTGATCTCGATGGATATTCACACGGCCACGTCTGACTGATATTCCATGTTTTACTAACAGCTGATTTGCTGCACCCATAAACTCCCGTCCGGGGTCCACCTGAAGTAGTTTAGGCCACCCCAGCGGTCCTCGCTTGTATATCCTCTCGAGTGCACCTGCGACCTCCTTAGCCTCTTTTGTAGTCAATGGCTCAGCCGCTTTGTAGCGCGAGGCCACATCAACCAATGTTAGGGCATACTTGTAAGTGCGGCGCTTCACAACATCATGAGGAAGAAATAAGAGATCGGCTTGGTGCACCTCATTAGGGACAGGGACATCAAACTTTGGTCTGGGAATGTGTTTTGGCACTGGCAGGTAGATTTGCCATATAGCTTGCTTTGTTAGCCACCCCCTTGCAACTTCCTCAGAAACCCTCGCTTCTGTTGCAAGCTTCTTGATAGCTGTTATGCCTTTCCAGTAGCCCTTAGGACTATAGTAGATATTTTGCATTCGACGGTACATATACAGTAAACGCTCGAAGCTCCAAATAACCTACTTAGCAAGCCTGTATGCAACCAGCCCAGTCGCAGCCATACCCAGTATAATGAACGCCACCTCACGCCCCCTCTGTTCATCTGAGGGCTCGTAGAAGTCTGAAAGCTGCGGCTCAGAGCCCAACGGGACGACGGTTTTATTCGTAATCAGGGAGTACTCACACATAACCTCGTCCACATCCCTAAAAGTATGCTCGGCATGTCCCTGGCGGCGCAGTTGCTCATTGATGAAGTCTAAACGCTCAGTTCTCTTCTTAACCCATGCTGCCTGAGCAGATTGAAGCTGCTCGATTGCCATATCATGACGTTTACGTTCCGCGTCCACTTGGATGTCGCATAATTTAGAGAATAAAAAGTTGCTCCCAGAGAATGCAAGGGCGTTAACAAGAGCACCCCCAACAAGTAGCGCGAGTGTGGCCATTACTTCAGTATATCAACTGGTAAGATTCCTTGTTTAATTAGCATATCCTTTGTGGCCATAGCTAGTGATACATCGGCAACAACCATAGCCAGGTCCCGTGGGGTGAAATCAAGACGTGGCACCCCACCATCCAGAGCCATCTTAGCAAGCTTGGCATAACCTATTACAATACCGCAAACAACTACACCGGGGTACAGAGCGTTGATGAGCATTTTTCCATCAGTAATTGGTGTTGTCTTCTTATTCCATATAAAATGAGCGTCCGGAGGCTTTTGTACCACAACCTGTTTAGGGTGTGAGGCTACCATCTGGTGCCTGTAGCAATACAATGCTAGTCCAAACACGCCAACACCGCCGACAACCAAAGGTGCAGCCCATGTTGGCCATGCCCACCTTTCCGGAGGTTTGCTCGTTGATATTGGCTCGACAGCTTCGTCTCTACCATCTGTAAGCACTGCCTTAGCCTCTCGGAGCTCTCTCAGAAGCTTATTTTATTTGGCTTTTCGAGCTGCAGCACCCTTTCGTCCTGCTGCAACCCTTTTAGCGTTTTTTGTCACTGACGTTATTTCCACCGGTGTTGTCTCCTCTTGATTCGTGTTTGTTTCTTCCATGTTTACTTACTAAATTTATTTGTCCAATTGACAGCTCTTAGTAAGAACCTGTTATAGCGTAGCTAAGCACATGCTATAGCGGAGTTAAGCACATGCTATATCAGAGTTAAACACATACTATAGCAAGGAAGTGGTGTCTTCCTCTCCACCGGCCCCTGTTGTTTCGGTGCTTGTTTTTCCAAATTGACAGTGCTTAACTGTTGTTAAAGCCGCAGTTAAGGGAGCTAAAAACATACCATAGCGATGATATAGCTCACAAGTGGCAGTGCTTAGCGCGTGTCCAACAAACGGGTCCGTCTCGAGGTCTGTAATTAGCCTTGGCTGGTGTTCTGATGGTATTGGTAGAAACATACAAGCAATACCTGAGTATAGCTGTAGCAATGATTGACCTAGAGTGCGCGTCATGCTAGCGCCTAGGCGAGCCTCGTATCTCACATACAGCTTTATGATCTCTTCATCAGACATTGATTCAACCTGGTCAATTGTAATGCGCTCCAAACCAAGGTACTGACGGGCCTGACCGCCAGCTATGACGGCAGCAAGCCTATCTCTCTTAGAAGACATATATACACCAGGGGTGCAACTAGGTTCCGCTCCCCCAGACTTTGTCTCCACTAAGCTAGGCGAGTCCTGTTCAAGGAGTTTATCAATAATGGTATCAGGATCCATGAATATACGCATACTCCTTCGAGCTTCAAAATACTGCACCGCTACACAGATGAAGAAACCTAAATTGATTACTGAGGCAGCGGCTGCTATCAAGGCCAATATCACTTCAATCGACGGCATATGCAGTAGGCTGATCAGTCTTCAGCAGCAGTTTGGCGTGCTTGGTCTTTGCTAGTAGTTGGCGTACTGTGGCACGTTCCTCCTTTGTTAGAATTACATCATTTTCACGTAAGGCGTCTTCAAACGAGTCACGGTCCTTGGTGTGAAAGAGCACCATCCAGCGAGTCTGCTCACGTAAGTCCTTCAGCACAGAGTTGTACTTTTGGGTGAGGACCCAGACACTTTGCTGCGCATGGCGGCCGCTAAAGGCCAGTTCGGATAACATGTCTTTCTTCTTGGTTAGGGCCTTTGTTGCCGAACAGTCATCAATAATGTACAGGGTTGGCTCGCCCTTAAAACAATGGTAGAAAGCCCTCAGGTGGTCATGGAGCCGCTCCCCTGGATCAACCACGTACACCTCTGAATCATCCCACACCCATGACCGCGTCTGATAGGCCTCGTTGAAACGTATGGTAGGGCAGAGGATTACAATATGCTCGAAGGCACCGAAGAAGGGCCCTTCAAGTAGGTCGAGGATGAATGCGGTTTTCCCACATCCTGTCTGCCCACAAACAATTGACGAACAGGGACCATCTGGAAATTTAAACTTAGTAGACTGCGCTGACGAACCTGCCATCTTTAATGTTAAGCTGTGCATCCATTACAATATACATATAAACGTTCAATGCGCCCGCCGCCTCTGCCTTTTTTGTGATCTGTATGGTGATGCCCTCAGACGCATTCTCCACAGCCCTGCCACTACCGTGCAGCTGGTCGTCATCACTCGTCCTTAAGTCGAGCCACAGAGCATACTTACTGGTTAGGTACTCTCCTAGGGACACGTCTGACAATGCCAAGTCTTTTGCAGCTATTGCTACACTGGGGTCTCGTTTACTCGTTGCTGCAAAAGCTTTCTTCACCTCATCCCACTGCTGGTAGTCACGCATGCCTTGGGCATAGAGTTGGTTGGGGATGCCCTCAATGGTCACCTCAACTTTTGTAATCTTTGGGTTGTAGAACGACTCTGTTTTCCTAGCGAATGAGGCGTTTGTCGGGTCTTCAAAGAGCAGTAGGATGCCCTTCATGCTGCGAGCCGGCACGTTCAGGTTGATGTTCCACAGTGTATCTCTTTTATTGTATACAAGCTTCCTGTGACGAAGCACACGGTCATACAGAATCGAGAGTCGACCTGTGTACTGGGTGCGTATCATGCGGGCCAACTCTGTTTGGGTAACCATGTCATACTCCAGCGATATGCCATCAATTTTGTAGCTTGCAGCGGTGTCGCCTGTTGCGTGAATCACGCTGTTGTAGTCGTTAAATGTGAGCTCGTATTCCAGTCTGTCACTAAGCGCACTCTGGTAGAATGGCATGTGGCTCTCGAGGAGTTCAAAATCAAGCAGAACGTAGAACCTGTTACTATAAACATCGGCTACCGCCTTGTCCTCTTCCTCGGTCTCAACATTGTCTCCTGGCCCCACTCGTATCTTAGTTGCGTTTCTGTCATCTGATGTGTCAATGCCCTGATACAGGAGGCCCTGTCTCTCCTGTGCAGTCCGCCTCAAGTCGTGATAACAGTGGTACACATCGCTGTCATCAATAGACATGACCTCATTGCCAGAAATCTTGATTGTCATTTTCTTAACCACGGCGAGGCCCAGGTTTTGCACAATGCTGCGGTTAACATCAGTCGAGGTCAGCGTGATTGTAAAGGCCTGCCTTGCTGTCCCTGGGACAATGACGTCGTCTGCGCCTAGATTGGGTAAGCGAACCAGCAGTTGTTGGTTCTGGTCAATAGTGCTTGGATTGTTTGTAACGACTACAGACTGTCGCATGCCCTTTACCCCGAGCGGTTCGCGTATCCGGCGGTGTGGGTTTAGTTTGCGTCCGTAAGTACTTGTCATGTTGAATGTTTAATTACAATTATATCTTTAACACACATACATGGAGTTTGATAACCCAACATTTGACGATGCAGATGAGGAGGGGGCTATTGGAGGGGAGAGGAATGACACTAACTTTGATGATGAGAAGACTAACCTTATTGACGAAACTTTAGATACGTCGAGTACGAATAGTCCACCTTGGGCTATTACTGAAATGCCTGCGGGGTTAACAGAAGATCAGGTGGGTTCCAAAGAAGAAACTGAAGTCTTAGTTACGAGGTGGGAGAAGGCAGTGTCTAAGCATGGGCTGCAGGCCACTCTAGAGTTTAGATCGTCTCAACAAGGTGACCTTTGGGTTAAGTGGGGCCGAGAATGGAAGCTTCTGACAAGCAAATTCCTCTCTCCTAGGAGTATCCTAGATTACGGTGGTACACAGCTTGCTCGGGCTCTTGGAGTGACCCCTAAACTATCCACAATGGCAGCAAAAGCCCTACAAGGCATTGATCAAGCTGCTGCTAAAGCGGAAGCTGCACTTCCAAAGTTAGAAATGAGCAGCCCGAAGCCATGACAGAGCAAGGTGGTGTGGAAGAAACAAGCTTCATAGAGGGCGTTCATAACGCCATAGAAGACCTAGGCACACAAACAGACAACGAACTACCACTCAGAGGAGCTTATGGGGCTTGATAAGGCTATGCAGACCCAGAGGGGTGAGCTGGTCAATAACCTAGCTAAGATAACTGAGATAGAAAGGAATATAAAACAGCGGGAAGCTAAAATGGCAAGCCTGGAGGAGGAAGGGAGGGGTGATAGTCGAGCATGGAGATTCCAAGCAAATGAGCTTGCAGAGCTGCAGGAGCTGCGGCGTGTCCGTGTTGAGGCTGCCTCTGTAAACCGTGAACGTCTGCGAACCCAAATTAACCGCATCAGGGAAACGATGAACAGACTTCTTAACGAGGACACAACGCTAGCTGAGCGTGTACGCACTCTGTTCCGAGAGAAGGGTATAACAATAGCCTCCATACTAACTGCGATTGGATTGGCAATCTCGACCCTGGTAGTTGCTTTGACGGGCGGAGGGAGCACTAGTCCAACCCCGGCACCAACGCCGACACCAGCTGATAAGCCTGGTTTAAAGGAATGGATTAAAAAACAGCTGAACTCCTTGGCAAACGTCCTGAAGAGCCTAGCCGGTAAGGCAGCAGCTGCCCTTCCAGGAATCTTTGGCTCCATCGTATCATGGCTGCTTACGTCAGCTGCAAAGGTGGCTGGTTGGATGGCAGAACATGTATGGGCCGCAGCTGTGGCGGTGGGGGGAGTTATCCTCCTGATACTCTGTGACTTACTACGTAGCAAACCAAAGCACAGATAAGTCTATAGCGATTCCGCCTATAATAAGAGCGGTTTTCTCATCCTCGTGCGCCCTACGCAGACCGGTCTCGTCCATAGGGGCCGGCCCTGGAGAGGGGAGTGCCATATCTGTATCTGTATCTGGCGGAGGTTCAAAGCTTCCTCTATCCGGAACCACCGGAACCGAGTTGACATCATCATTGCTGCCTATCTGCTGCTCCTCAGTTGCAATGGTAATCAGATTGTTGTACCCAGCAACGTCTCCAATGGCGAGGCTCATATCAGACGGAGCCATGTACGGGCCCGTTCCAAACACATAATCAACCTTTGAAGAGGCATTCTGGAGGACGTTCTGATACCGTCGGATAGATGACGGAATATCCACTGGGGAGTTGATGGCACCCTCAACGTTGGCCTGAAATTGCTTTTGAGACGTTCCAACACCTGAGCAGGTCTGCGCCTGAGCCTCAAGAATGGCCCATACATAGGTCCTGATGCTGTCGTTAATTCGCTCAACGCCGGTTTGTGTAAAACCCTCAGACGTGTCCAGTATGAAGGTACTCCAGGCCTCGTCTGCTTCAGGTCCCTGTGCTAGATGTAAAACAGCACCCATTCTCTCCTGAAAGGATTGTAGGTTTTTTGCGTGAGCAAAACCTGGCTTTGTATCCTTTTCCCGCCTCAAAGGCCATCCGTGTAGGGTCATAACGAACGTTTCGACCAGCAACCTTGACGACACTCCCGTAACCATACGCATCATGTGCATATAAGTTACCAAGACCACTATTAGCTACGGTTGCCTTCTGGCGCCAGTCTGTGTTTGGTTGAACACCAAAGTTAGTGCAGAGTCTCTCATATGCTCTCTTGTCATATGTATTGTTAAAGGGGCCATAGGCATGATCCTCAGGTAGAGGCGCTTGCAGTTCTGCTAATAGGCGACGCACTGTGTAATAAAGGTGAAAGGTGTATAGAGCTTTCACGAGTGGAATCCCAGCCTCGAGGTGGTCGTGGGATGACACCGCAGCCGGATGTTGCACACCACACTGCAAAGTTTACATGGTTCTGCCAAAACTGCATTGGATTTGTCAACCAGTCTTTTACTACTTAACCCTCACAATTCCTGATAATGGGGCTGCACGCATATCAGACGGTGTGTTAAAAATGTTGGGTCTTGATGGCGGTCAGGGTAGGCAATTAATTCCTTCAGGTACTTACATAGGTGACCGGCCCATCAACTTTAGCATCTTTAACACAATTTATGTTCACCTCAATCAAGTCAGCACCACGCACAACATGCTAGATGGTGCGCCCACTACGCTTCTTGAAGTTGTTGGCTTAGAGGGTGGCTCGTTCGGTGATATTATAACCACGAACATCGCTAATCCTGTCTGTAAGCGTGTCACTAGCGGAACAGTGCATGAGTTAAAGGTTCAGTTATGCGATAATAAAGGAAGGCTATTGGATAACCACGACTTAACTGTTAGCGTTGTTCTTGAATTTACAAGATGTCAATAAAAACGAGTATTTATGGACCTAGGCAAAAACCGGCAAGCACTGTGCGTGGTGCTGACCTCTCGGAATATGCCACAAAGACTTATGTATCTATTGGTGACTCACAAAAAATAAGTGCCGTAGGGAACACAATGGAAGGGGATCTTAATATGGATGGCAACATGATCACGGGACTTCCTACGATAGGCCTTCCATCCTCTGGAGGACAAGCAATGTCATACCAAAACACAATAGATCTGGTAACTACCGCAGCCAATTCACGCTTTAGTAAACAAGGTGATGATATGTACGGAGACCTTGAAATGGGAGATAATAAAATCGTTTTGTTGGGAGACCCAATATCGCCTAAAGATGCTGCTAATAAAAAGACAGCATCGCAGGGACCTGAGAGAACACATAAGCTCCCAAACGAAACATCTCATTACTATTTGGGCAGAAGCAAGTGGCCCCCTTCGCAGAGGATATGAGTGGTCGTTTGGCCATGGGGCTAGGGGTCGAGACTCACAAGACTCAAGCTGTGGATATACCATGTTATGTAATGGCAAGATCATTCGTATGGGGTTGTCTTCAGGTGTTGGTGCTGATACTGGTCCTATAGCAGTCGTTCCTGTTATTAATGGAACGAATCAAGTGGTAGGAATAAGTAAGCCTGCTAACCAACGGGCTGTTGTAATAACTTTAGACCAGCCTTTACAGCTAGAACAAGGCAACGGTATTAACTTTTATACAGCCACACAAAACAGAGGGGCGACTTGGTCTGTAGCTTCACTCCTAATTGAACTTGATATATAGACTTATGTATACAAAGACAGTATGAAACAACAACCAACGACTGCACCGTTAAATCCGGAGCCTCCTCCACGTGGTCTGGGGCACTCCTATCGGCTAAATGAGATCAGTCTTAAGAAGCAATACCTTGAGAAAGAAATTGAAAAATATAGTGCTATGTACAAAAAATATAGGTGTGCAGTAAACTCAGTGGACGCTGTAGACACTGCTTTAGTTGCTGTGGGTATGTGTCTTGGCGCAAGTGGTGCAGGTGTAATGTCTACAGTAGTTGCCATTCCTATTGCCACAGTGTTGGGTGCTACTGGAGCCGCTTGTGGGCTTCTTGTAATTGCTGGAAAATTCATCAGTCGGCGGCTGACCATTAAGTTGAAAAAGCATGACCAGATCCGCATTCTCGCTCAGAGCAAATTGAATACCATCGTTGACGTTGTATCGGCGGCGCTTGAAGATGGGTATATCTCAGATGATGAGTTTAAGCTCGTTTCTGTCGAGATCACGAAATATAGTCAAATGAAAAGTGACATTAAAGCAAAATGTTTGAAAGCGGCAGAATCGCCCCCTAGACCTGCTGAGGTATGACCCTGACAGTTCATTTGAAGAGTGGGGGTTGCTAGATATAATGGAGGCGGCGATAAAATCTTTCTGCAACGATCATACTGGAGTCAAACAAAATACGGACCAGTGGGAGACCACGAGGAAGGGCTGCGTTGGAGGAAGTGACTACTCATCTATCATAGGGCAAAACTACTTCAGCAGCTGTAGCAAGAAGCTGACAGAAAAAACTAGCAACGAGAGTGTTCGCTTTAGCGCACCCTGCCTCTGGGGTACGACTTTTGAGGAGGTTGCAATTGCGGTATTGGAGAAGGTGTACGACACCAAGGTCTACGGAAATAATATCTATATTGAGGGCGGCGCAACGGCCTACTCTCCGGATGGCTTTTGTGTGCTCCCGATCCGGCGGGCTGGAGTGGATGCTGTCTGTCTGGGGCATCCTGAGGAGGTTGTACTGCTCGAGATAAAGTGCCCCTACACTCGGAGTCCTGGGAGGGTGATTCCGAATATGTATAAGCCTCAGGTTCTGCTGGGTCTGCACCACAGTCCGCTGGCGACCATCAGCGTGTTTGTCGACTGCGTTTTCAGGTTGTGCTCCTTTGAGGACCTGGGGAGGGTTGAGGTGTATAACCAGGTGTATCATAAGGATCAGAAGAAGTATAAGTAGACGGTGGCTTGGGGGTGGGTGTCCATTGAGGGGCTTGAAGACGGCGACTATAGTGTGAACGGGAGGTTAAATAGTTGCCTGGGCTTGGAACAGGAGCATCACGGTCCTTGGTTGAAAGACCGAGTGGGACCACAGAGAGGCCGACGGGGGCTTTCTACTGTTGGAAGCTCTTTACGATGAGATTGATAACCGCTCGTCCCGATCCCGACTTTATCGAGAAGGACGACGCTAAGGTTGCCCAGTTTATACAGGACCTCAACCGCGTGAAAAATGGAACTTACAGCAACGGTCGCAGATATTTATCACTCGATGACCTCTATGGTGACTAACTACTGGTGTGGGCCTATACCATAGGGGCTGGAAGGGCTGGGCTCATATGGTATAGTATAGGGGGGAGGTGCGAGCAGTTCGGTGGCTCATGTGAGTCACCCTGTATATGTGTGATTTCTGGGTTGCTGTATTAGATTGCTGTGCTCGTACCCCCAGTCTCTATACTACTGCTGGGGCTTTGTCTTAACGCAAGAGGCAACTAAGCAATCGCTCGACAAAGTCATTAAAAGTTACTCCAAGGCTACTATTGCTTCAGGAACGGTATTATAAACACTAAATGATATGTATGCCTCAGCCGGTGAAACACGGGTACACTGCCATGTGTAAGACAGTCCGGGTTCATAAAGAACCAATACTAGCATCAGCGTACGGTTAGGTATTGGGTTCCTTGCAACTGCCTTCATGTAAATTACGAACATGAAATTGTTCCTGCTATAATCAATTGCATACAGAGACTACGTGAGCACCCTCGTCAGAAGCTACGATATTCTTGTTATGTCCCCCAGCCCATTTGTCCAGATATTGCAGTGTCAGTATATTCCCTTATATTCTGACATGGCAGCGCTCGCAACACTGATGCATAACAAATGTTCAAATACAGTGTCACATATGTGACTTCGGCTGCATGGATATAAATAGGTAAGAACGATGTGCTTCCCTCATGAGTCTGAAAACCCAAACACCTTGTTACAATTAAACAGCGGTAAAGTTACAGAATAAGATTGGCCGTGAGTAAATTTCCCCTGACAGCGACGAAGGAAGTGCATCAAATTAAAAGCGAGTTTAAGTTAGGTTTTTATTATTATATGGCTGCAGGTGATTTTGCAAGATTGCCAATAAACTGCCAATATTGTAAATGTGTTCGGAATTTGTAAGCTCTAAAGTAAGGGAAGATTCTCATTGCAAAATTTGTGTATGTTCTAAGCATTCCTTATCAATTTTGCGTTAATAGCTTGGAGCGCGCATTTTATAATTTATCGTATAAACCCATACATCCAGGCGAACTTTGTATTGTTAAGTATATCTCATTCAATGTTGCTGACTTCAACTACAGTAAATCAATACACCGTACGCGCATACTGCCATCGACGGTAAGCACACATAGATCACTTAAAAAGTGATTAAATATGATTTGCCATGAGCCCATTCTATTCTCATTTCAATATCAGACCACCCAAGCAAGTGCCAAGAGAGAGTAATTTGCCAGCGAATTCCAGGGGTTATTTTAAGCGAGTATGAAAAGTAGAATTGCCCGAATCGAGTACCAACTATTCACCAGTGTCGTGAGAGGTTTTGCGAGTTATCATGTGCAACAAGGACATGAATATACCACAGTTTTGTGGAAATCGCTACATCAGTAGAAGGAGGTGCGGCCAAGGTTACAACAATAGAGGGTAAAGTTAATAAGGTAAACTTGATTCATATTTGTAATAAGCCTAGGCCTATCCATATAGATACAGATAGAGGAAACAGTGTCGCCATTTGCTGACACATTAGCTACTAATTCTAAGGACAGATTGAATTTGTTAGTTCATATTGCTTCTATTTCAGTGAAGTCCATTGGAGAGGATCGGAGAGCAGCTTTGTCTGGACGATAGCACTGCAGTACAGGATGACAATGATATCATTGAACCGAATTTAATTTCCGCTATGGCATGTTTTTATCAATGGGCGAGCAGTTCATGCCTGTGGTTTGGTCTTCAGGTGCGGTGAAAAGGTTTGTAATAAGGTGCTAATGGGTTGCATTTCATGGGGACGAAGGAACAGTGGGTAATGAGCGCTGACAAGGACTAGTTGTTGATCAGTTTGTTTGTTCGCTTTTGACTGGTCAGTGGCTTCATACGATGCGATGTCAAGAGTTAGTGGTGATTGCACTGTTGGACATAAGCTTCATTATATTGCTCATCATCAGGGTGGATAACAGAACCTTATTGGTGAGGTTACATTCAGTTAAGCGAGAAGGGCCGGAAAGAGAGGTTGTATTTTGTCTCACTAGACGAGAGAGCTAAAAAATGTGTGAGGCCGGTATACGATCACTTAATGTCAATAACTAATACGCGTCCTGACTTCGTATACCAGTGTTCAACCCGGTCTATGGTGGCAACTGAGTGATCTGTTGCTTTTGCCATTAGAGCCAAACAGAAAAGGACCAATGTACTAACTATGAGGGGCATGTAGAAGCGTTACATTGTCGCTTAGTTTAGTTATCAGCCACTGAGCCAGTCTGGCGTTTAATCAATCAACTGCATTTTGTTCCAGATAAATGAGTACTTTACATATTGTGAGCATCTGACCATAGGTGCTTTTAATTTCTTTCAGAATATTGTTCATTTGTCTAGTTCAGGTTGGCTTTTAACCTATGTGTTCTTACAATAAGAAAAACAGACAAGGTTGTGCGTGGGGTGGTTATAGGAAACTGTATCTGTTCAAGGCGAAAAAGTCAATAGTGACTATATCAAATTACCATGATGATATATTGTTATGCAAATCGTCTCCAATCATATCAGACTGCATGGGATACACACAAAAAGTGTAATCCGGGTAATATTATGCCCTTCACTGTGACCATAAGCTACCGCGAGAGGGGCCATTAAAGTGCTTCAGGTAGATTGTAGTTTCGTGACAAACGGCATGCCTTAGCGAAATAAATGCATTAAGCAACTTTTTTATTGGAGCTGTTATGGTTGTAAAGATGTGCCAGGCAACCTCAACAAGGTTCATTAATGAAACAAGTAATCTATATTCTTACTCAAACGTTCTGCGCATGTAATGTGTACACAACGTGGGAGCAGAACATACTCTGACATTTTGAAATAATGCTAAAAAAGAATAAACACTAGATATTGGATTTTTTATCTTAGTCATATAAAGGTCATCAGTTTAACCCCAATCACTGATGCTCGTGAATCTTCTTTCATTGCACATTCAGACAAGTCACGTGCATGATTGATGACGTGTGCCAGTTTGACGTGCCACGCTCTTGACATAACCCGTATTGGACTGCATCCGGCTCCCCCATGTTCACTGTCATTGAACACACATATTCGTGTCTACGAGGCTTTTGGTTTCTTCTTTTTGCTCCACTCTCACACTGTGTAAGAGGCACCTTAGCAGTAAACGTGACGTTGTTGTTTACAGACAGGTGTTCGCCTTGTGGCTAATTTTATTTAATGAAATATACTTAATAATGCCGATGGTTTGCAAATGTTTCAATGAAACATTACTTCATTACCTTGCGTAAAGTGTAAATCAGCTTTATACATTCCAATCAAGTGTAATCATATGAAATATATTCTAATATCAGCGAACATTAAGGCATAGTTTCCCTTTTACAGCATACATACATGTGTGTTGCTAACCATCACAAAAGTGTCCCTGCTTGAGTTTATTGCACACATAGTCTCGTAAAAGTCCGCATAAACTACTCTTGAACCACCTCGACAAGTTGTGTGCGGTTAGTGAGGTTCTTGATGAAAGACCCAATCCAAATGTGCCAAGCAACCTCTATATTTATTCTTGTCATGTCGCGTAGCCCTTGACAGGTCCGCAGATCTATTGCTGTCTTGCGTATATCCTTTATCTAAGCATGAACTACAAATGTTCAAATAGACAGTCACATAGGAAGTGCATGCTTATGGCAATATCAACTGTTCGGCAGCGTTGTGCTTCCATCATGGCTAAGAAAGACCCACTGCCATTTTCATATGCCAAACGTTTGAAGAATCTCATGGATAAGTATATTGCTTCTCTTCCCTTGGATCAATTACAAGTTATGGTTAGACGTGTCTTCACAAAATGCATAGCCGGTCACAGGAAGTAAATAAGGGATATATAAAAACTTATATTCTGTACTAGAAAAACTCACAAAATCACAATTGACATGATACTTTTGAGGCAGCATTGCCTGATCAATACAGCCCTGTTGCGTCTTATTGTGTAGCTAATGTTCATTTGATTGATAAACACGCATACACTCACTCTAGATACGATCGGTGCCATTAATATCGTCAAGAAATATCAAAAACAATAAAGCTCTAATGGTAATAAAGCTAATGCAAAAAAGAGATCAACCTAATAAAGACAGTCATGGAAAACATTAGTAGTTGAAGTTCTACAAGCGTATATTTTACTGCGGTGATTCAAGGCACATAGTTTGACCATATTGCTGATACCTGCAACGAAGGGCAGACGGATAAATGCTGGTAGCAAATATTTCATTTTATCGGATGCCCGCAGGTACTAAACAACAACACAATGCAATGTCCAGGGCATTACCGGTTAGTGCTGCTAGTGGTAAATAGCTGTAATCATAATGCTTTGACATATAAGTGATTGTCCTAGACAGCAACCAAGCAACCTATTGCAGGGCACTTGATATTGGAGAAGGAGTCATGTAAATTTCAACAAGAGGATGTAGGAGCGTCACGTTAGTGCCTATTATAGTATTGATATCAAAGCTACTGTGACCACAACAGCATCACATAATACCATTTTAATGCTGGGACCTCTTTTAGGAACCGATTACATATCCCTTACCCTTTTCTTCTATTTAACATAGGCCTGACTGCCTGGATCCCTTCATCGTACCTCTCTCATTAGCAGTCCACCTCTCGGGTTACTGTTAAAGTGGCCATAAACTGGCCCTACCAGGCTTTTCCCTTCTGTACCTGATCAGGAGGCGCGTTCTTTTTGATGAGGTAAGACATTTGTCGGTCCGGTATTGCAGACTTCTCTGGAAGGTAGAGGACGTGTCAGGTCAACATTGGACGCGGATTCTTTGCATGAGCCGGGGGGATGGTTTGAGCTGGGCAATGTATTCCCACTCTAACTGACACATTGGAATGCAAATTAATAATACCACTTTGATACATATTACACAACAGGCTCACGTGCTATGTACGATCAGACATTCTTGCAGTCTATGGGGCATGATGGGTTAACAGACAACGTGCACCTTGCGTCAGATAATGACATGGTGCAGGTTGAAAGTTGTGTAAAACAACGGCACTGATTTACAACGGGAGGGATAGCTAAACGGAATGCCGTCCATAACAAATCTGACTAATAGATACTCCAACGACATACGGCTTCATATCCAATGGTTGTCACCAAGAAATCTTCTTATTACCAACAACTTGATCGAAGTAAATTATGTTACCGTAATCCCCGCAGATTTTGAAAATAAAAAAATCACATTTGTCGTAATTTAACGATTCGAAGAAGAATGCGTCAAACAGTGTTAAGGCAGATAGATTGGTTGTGATTCAAAACGCTGGCTATTTTTTTGGCAAGTAAAGAACCTCATTGCGAGGTATATCAATGGTCTGAGCAGTTTCCTTTAATTTTGTGTCGCTAACAATGGAATGGGAGAGCGGTCTTGATACGTTAATCCATTATGCAGCTCAGTGTCTTTGTGTTTGTCGTTGAATTATCGATGCGGATATTATTAAAAGGTGGAGCCGGGAACACTATTTTATTTATAAAGTTAGGTGTTTATGTAGCCGTAAAGAAATAGGGGTTATATTTGTAGTATATACTACCTTACTGCAATTACCTCAGCCTTTCGGGTTCCTCGTAATGTATGACTTGACTTTTTTTATATACCAGTGATGTATTCTGGCACTCTCACATTCAATAGTGTGCTAGAATGCTGGGTTTCATTTCAGTCACCGAAGACGGAGTTCTCATCCTCTTTTCTACATAAGATTACTTGTATGTTTATCCTTTATCTTTATCTCCTATCTTCGTCCTCTTCGATGAGGCAGGTCGTATGTTCCACATTGGATGTTGATTCTTTGTTTGTAAAAGGAGTACTCTAACTATTATAATGCTCGATATTCCTGCTATATCTATCCTTTCACAAACCTACAAATTCCGAGGACCCGGCCTCGTCGAGGGAGTTGAGTTGGATATTGATCAGCTGATGATATAAGCCTTTAATACATATTGTATAACAGGTTCATGTACAATGTACGCTCGAAGCATTCCTACTATCACAGGCAGAGTTAAGTGGTTGTACATAAGCAACCCTTCATTACCGGTAGGTGGATATAGGAAATGAAACTGGTACGTGGGTCACAGGGTGTGTAAGCAGTTGTCGTGTTGGTTCATGGTTGTTCACATTAAAGGATTCCATGATTAAAACTTAATGACTAAAGAGAATGAGTTATGAATAAAATGTGAAAGAAAGAACTGCAATTTGATTGCTTATATCGGAATGCTTGTGTTATGGCGGAGCGAGTTGGTGGCGCCCTTTAGGAGCATTACGTGTGTGGTATGATATCTTCTGATTGATAGATGGATGGAAGATGACAAAGGATCAAAGATGTACTGCAAAAGATCCATTGCAACAGAGATCTTTGAGTAGGTCCAGTTGGTTGGTCGATTTTTAATGGACATAATGAAGAGAGCCAACATAGGTGGACTAACCGGTGGACTAGTTGGTGGACTAAGAGGTGGACTAGTTGGTGGACTAACCGGGTGGACTAGTTGGTGGACTAAGAGGTGGACTAAGCATTGTTTTACTCTAATTATAAGTAATTATTCCTTAATTAATGACACCGAATGCTGTCGTCTGCAATGGCGCATTCGGCGTACGCTTGTAGACTGCGCATACATCTACGCCGGGAATCAACTTCATCCACCCGGCCCGCCGCTCGAGATCGGCGCATCCGGCGCATTCTTCTTGCCTGGCAAGACGGCCATGGTTACAATATGTACTGCCAGTCATATACATAGTCCAGCATCACAGCACACCTTACTCTCGCTGAGGACCGCCATCCTCACAAATGCTGATTGTATTTCACCAAATCAGGTTGTTTGATGCAGTTCACATTAGCTACAATAGTTCGCAATACTATTCCAATATTCGACATCACCATATTGTAGCGGGCAGTAAGCAATTGTTGAGAACCTAATACTTGCCGGAGAGATGAAAACTTGGTGCAGCGAATTTGTGTCCAGGTTGCTTGCTATGGCCGTAAATATGCTGCCGAGTTCACCGCGAGTGTTATCGGTCGAAATCTCTATAAAGCTCGGCATGCTGCTAACCATTCGTTGCTTCGCCGTCACCTCCAGCACCCGAAGTTAACCCAGACTGTGATAGAGCACGCTTCATCTTTACATAATAATTCATTTTGAACAATACACTTATGTGCGCATGTCTAATCATAGGTGTGGGTCGAAAGGCTACCCAGTTTACCACTACGCCACGGGCACCGGCTCACAGCTAACAGAGAGAACAAGTCAGCTTTGACGATGTGAAATGACAAGGCGATATTTTGCCAAAGTCCCCAATTATCGGGTGGCGATGCGCGCAGACGGTAAGGGTTGGATATCATGTTGACTGTCTTACATTCTACAGGATTGTTATATCATACCCGTCACTGTGACTACTTGCCATGAGCAGAGATTCCATCGAGGTGTCTCCGGTGGAATGTGAGGCCTGCGTATGACGCATCTCGTTAAATAGCTCCGTGACAAACACCATGTCTAGGTTTAAGTCCTTTTGTCTGTTGCTGGGTTGCAGGCAATTAAGCACAGGCTCGTGAATGTCGATTAATGTAACAGTTGGCCTCTGTTTGAATCAGACTGGTCCGATGAAACTCATATCATTTACACAAAGAATGGAGCACCTTCTGAATATATTTACGGCTATGACGCTAGCCAGCGTTTAATGTGCCACTCTCTTGTTGCACATCTGCACTTGCACCCGACGGAAGATATGCCAATGTTCGTGTTATTTACTGGACATACGACAGCTGTAAATGACATAGATGGCATATATACCATAAGAAATATCAAGAAATTGAGAAAGGAGAAAACTGTTCTGGCAATATAGATTTTATCAAAATATAATGAACCAAATATAGACAGCTCTGAATTTAATAAACTGTTGAAGGTCACAAAGCATTCATTTGATTGAATAGAAACGGTTAGATGGTGTACGCGTGCAATGGTTGGGGAAGTGGTGTTGGTCTCCAAAGCACCCGTTGCAATAAGGTACAGCCATAGTAAAAATGGATCACATTATTAACTGATGGACGTGTTCCACATTTCCAAAAACAAATTCCCTTGTTAATGTTATGTGGCCTATCCTGTGACGTCAAAATCGTTCAGTGCAATACAAAGCGAATAACACAGATCATCAATGATAACCCACGAATTGGAGCAGCATTCGCAAGAATGGGTATTCATGACATATTGTAACAAGAACACCCGTGCCGACTTCTCTTTTCGTTATCAAGTGAATCAGATTGTTGACTGACCTGGCCAATTCCAAGCGACAATTTTTATTCTATACATGCTTGCGCTATGTATATAACATATATATGCTTCCTACATATACATAATAAAAGAACGTTACATAGAGTCGTAGAGTCGTCCATCCATAGAGTATATCTACATCAGAGAGCTAATAACTACTCGGAGAGGGCTCACTCTGACTGACTATGAAGTGAACGTTTCTAGCGCGCCCAGCGACAGGTGGCGCGACCAGAAAATCAACAAAAGTTCATGAGACCTTGGAGAACACGAGACATTATAGACTGAGGAGACATCTTATATGCTGAGGAGACATCTTATAGGCTGAGGAGACATCTTATAGGCTAAGGCGACCGATACCTCAAATTAACTAGGAATGTGGTTTTGAAATAGGCGTTATGACGGGAAGCATGCTGCACACAAGAGCTGTGTTCACAAGCTATAACTCTTTGTCAACATCTCGTGAAATTATTGAAATGGTAAAGGCCGAGAAACGTCTAATGATATATACTGTTTCTAAATGAATATCATTTTCGACCATATGACTAGTGGTTTTCTGAATGCAATGCGAATGACTCTCGTCTTATTGATTATTTGGGTTAGGTTGGGCCAGTACTAGCGCGTATGTTGCCCCCTGTCAATCTTACAGCCATAATGAAACCAGTTCGTTCCACAACTAGCGAATTTACTAGCGATTCAATTAAATACATCACTCTTGAACATGAAATTCGCATAAGAAATGACGATTTGTTTCAGCAGTTAATCTCAAAGAAGCGGACATTGTCACTCAATTAATTTGAAATTGCCTGATGCTATTTTACTTTTCAACAAATTCCATTTATCAAGTGGTGCTTTTGTTAAGATGGGAAAACAACCGAAATAAAGCAAAATAGATTTCAATTACATTCAACCCGAAGTACAATATACCAATATGCAGCAGCTATTTTGCTCAGATGGAAGGTTACTAAATATGCAACAACCCCTCTAAGCGTTTGTATATTTTAAGCATGTACCCAATTAACTATAATGATAGAGCCCAAGAGATTTGGCTACAGGTACAATGGTGGACAAAATGTCAAGTTACTTATCTGTTGTTTGTTACCATAAGCTTATAGGTCAACCTACTTAAGTGTACTTGTTGTTGCAGCCCTTAACGCCATTCTCTGAGCCAGAACACGCAGGGTGGTCATATTTTCTCCTTTACATGTTCAGAAATTAGAGGTTTTTCGCGCAAAACTGTGCGACCTTACTTCTTGTGTTCCTTAGAAACACCTCCCCAAAACGCCCACATTTATCCTCATATAGCAACATAGGTACTCGTAGGAGATAGCTACAATAGAGTTAGATTTGTATGGCAAACCGGATCAATACTGTGATAAGCCTCGGCTTCCTCCGTCAGCTTGTATTGTTTCTTCTTTCATTGTAGTCCCATGGATTGAATGGGGCGCAGCATTGCACAGATAACACCGGTGGCGTGGTTGTCTGCAGCGGGTGTGAATAGTAGTGCCACGCATCGTAACCTTGCTTCATGAACGATATTGCGTGTCAGACTGTGTTACAATGACACGAATACGCCATCGTTTGCCGACATGCTTTTTTAATGTGCGCGGGAGAAGATGTAATGTTAGCAGCTATAGAAAGTTACGTCAATTATGGCCATCTTATATATATTGTAAAAAGCTTTCGCGTTCCCCAACGGATGTATAATGCTGGCGGCGCCTATCGCTAGTACGTCATCGTCCACTTCTAAAAACTTCATTACACCGAACTACGCGATTTGAGTTAAGCCGAGTGAGTACAGAGTGGAATGGCGAAAGCTCGTGCTTGTGCACTCAGGTTTTGTACATCAACATTTAGGATAAACAATTAGGTTCTGAGGGATGGAACGCCGGGTGATCACGGAATAGTTGGCGGCTTGATGTGTTTGGTGGTTGGTCGCTGGCCATTACGGTTGCGAGGTACAGTGCTTTTGAGCTTTTAATTAAAACATGGAGGTGGGAGCGTTTGGGGGAAAAAAGATGCTGATGGATTATTTTGGAGGAAGGAAGCGCATCTATATGACTTAGCTGAGAGGCTACGAGATAAATATGGTTGGACTTCTGTCGGGTAGGTTGATGAAGGAAATGTACCTGGAATATAGCTGACGGGGAGGGTTAGTACCTAAATTCACGAGGTGTTCTAAGTGTGGTCACGGAGAGATACACGGTATGGGTTTAGCAGGGCGAGTTAGCGTTTGTCATTTGCGATATTCATTAGCTTTTTGTTGTATAGTTGAACGACCATAAACAACACCTGCTGTCCCAAGTGTGCTCTCATCAGAAGTGTATTGCCAGCAAGAAGTTCCTAATAGGAAAAAAATGATTTGACGTGGCTTGACTTGAGTGGTGGTATTAATAATTGCTGAGGGGGACAGCGCGGTATGACGTCACATGCTGCTGACGATAAGAAATTGTTGTTCTGCGTGACTGCATCTAGCGGGTATGAAAGCTTCAGACGTAATATTGATTTTTGCATCAATGTGTGAACACGGGAATCTAGTATGAGGTAGGATAACTGAAGTAAACAGGGTTCATATCAGTGCTGTCACCCACCATCTTATGCGGTACATCGCTTTCCTCTGTTGTCAGTTAACCTTCGTCACTGAGTATTACTTCGACTTAGAACTAATGAATTAGAGAAAGAGGTGGGCATGAGAACGTTTGTGTCACCACAGCAAGAGCGTGATTGGATGCTTACTATTCAACCAAGCAGGAGTGTCGTGATGGCTGGTTCTGGTTACGTAGGGGAAGCTGTTGTACAGTTGCATTTTGCGAGTGATGAATGCAGGTGTTTTATATGGCAGTGATTGCGTGCGACGTTTGGCCGGGATATAAGGTAGGTTGTATATTTGCTGATCACAGTCTTGTGACATTTAGGGTTCTGGCACGGAGAGGATTGATTTATGGTTGGTGGTTAGAGTAGAGGTTACACTTTGCTCAAAAGGACGTGAAGCAACGAAGAAAACAAACAGATATGGTTTAATGGGAGATACCAGAATAATTGATTAAGCTGATAAGTATAATAGAACAAGGGTGGTTCATTGTACTTACTCAACGATTCATGATGACATTTTGATGAACTAGTGTTTGTCTATGGCTATATTACAGATTTAAAATTACCAAATATTGCCACATGCGTCCCTGTATACATAACCATCCATTGGCAATATATATCATTGTTTCTGGTGTTTTGCATGATCTGACAATACTCAACACGATATATATATATATATATATATATATATATATATATATATATATATATATATATATATATATATATATATATATAGATATATATATAGATATATATATATATATATATATATATATATATATATATATATATATATATATATATATATATGGTGATATATATAAATATATATATATATATATATATATATATATATATATATATATATATATATATATATATTATGAGAAAGAGGGGTAATGAGATGCACAGAAAGAGACAGAGAGCGAGTGAGAGAGAGATAATGAGAGACATAGAAGAAGACAGAGAGAGACAGAGAAAATGGCAGCTGAAGAATGTTGCCGTTGGCAACTTGGAATATAGCGATTGTTTGACCAACATAACTACTTTCTGTTGTAGTCTATTACTGATATATGGTAGAGATACGATATGATATCATCCTGTCTGTCAACATTCGTGCTGGCTGATATCAAATGCACCGCCACCAATGCTCTGACAAAACATTTGTTGACAGGAAAAACTTTTCAACCGCTGGCAATATAACATGAATGAAGTTCATTTTATATGACACGACTGAAGTGCTCTCTTTGGCAACAGCAGGGAATAATTACACCGCAGTATGTTAGGACGCATCGCCTAGCGGACACCTGATGAGGTCGTAGAGCATAACGTCGATCATGTCATGTGCTGGACGTGCGCTATGTCAAGTTAACTCTTGGAAGCTGACCCGACAGTCATAACATCACATGGAATATATCCATATTGTGTAGACTAGTTTCCAAAGACTAATCCCGAGAGACCTGCCATAGTGGCGAGGCAAGAATAGCAGCTCCCAACCATAGAAGGTAGGGCTATTGAGATCAATATATACAATATATTATGTAAGGATTATTGAGATCAATAAAATGGTTACAAACCTTTGCATCACCTACGAGCCATGAGGCTGTGTCTGCCTGCTAGAAGTGCGCAGATTCTATCTCTCAGAGTGCATACAAACGGGTTATTCATTCATTTTGTTTTTGTTCCCACTTAAATGTATAACACGTAGGTAGTAACACATAAAATTGAAAGATGCTCGTAGCTTCAATCTTGTATTTGTGTCATCGGGGATGGGTTATTGGATGATGTGATATTGGATGATGTGATATTGGATGATGTGTTCTTGGATGATGTGATATTCATTATCTTGGATGATGTGTCATGATGTGATATTGGATGATGTGATATTGGATGATGTGATATTGGATGATGTGTTCTTGGATGATGTGATATTGGATGATGTGATATTGGATGATGTGTTCTTGGATGATGTGATATTGGATGATGTGATATTGGATGTTGTGATATTGGATGATGTGTTCTTGGATGATGTGATATTGGATGATGTGATATTGGATGATGTGTTCTTGGATGATGTGATATTGGATGATGTGATATTGGATGATGTGATATTGGATGATGTGTTCTTGGATGATGTGATATTGGATGATGTGATATTGGATGATGTGTTCTTGGTTGATGTGATATTGGATGATGTGATATTGGATGTTGTGATATTGGATGATGTGATATTGGATGATGTGTTATTGGATGATGTGATATTGGATGATGTGTTATTGGATGATGTGATATTGGATGATGTGTTGTTGGATGATGTGTTATAAGATGGTGGTTACTGGTTGATGGGTATTGGTTTATGTGTTATTGGTTGAGCGGTAAATAATCAAACGGTAATTGGTTAGTGGGTTGATCAGCAAGTCAAGTCTCAATCCCTATCTAATGGATCATGCATTTGACTGACATAAGTACTTTCGTCTTCACGCAGGGCTATAGCTACCGACAATGTGTGCAAGGCACGATAACATAACGAGAAGTGTAGAGCTTGAGGCAACGGAGACGTGTATTTGTGCTTACCTAATATACATAGAATAGAAGGGGTTTATTTGGTCGAGTTTTCTAAGGGTTCATCGGAAGAGCAAGCGACTTCACGAGAAAATTTGTACGGCCAGTTCCATAGAGATATAACCACATCGTCGTGATGAGGTACTCTTTGCATCAAGTAGAGTTCTCCCTATGTCTCTCGTACATGTGTTGCCAACATCTAACTATTGTTGATATCACCATACTTCATACTCTCGCCGTTTCCTACTATTGACAATGCATTTGACAGATCATTTGATACAAACTGCTCTCTACTAATAGGCCGGCCATATTGACCTCCGTATCTCGCTTGTGGATAATCTAATACTCCGGCGGCAGATATCGTGTTGGACAAATACGCTGTGCCGCTTGCTAAAGTCGCAAGATGATTGCGCAATCTTTAACGTATTACATACGATACGTGTGCTGAAATAAGACCCTTTTATCACCAGCAAGGGGTTGAGAGGATGAATTAAGATTATTGGAGTGACATGACTGAAATGCAGTCCGCAATATTTGCCGAGAGAGATCGCGGTAAATTGTCACATGTTGCCGACGAGAAGAGAACTCGTCTGAGTGGCTGTTTGAAAAGGGTGCGAAGAAACCCTATCCATGTCAGATATTGACTGTTGTCTTTGATCTTAACAGATATCTATCGTAAATATTGTCGGCCACAATATGCAAAACAGCCTCACTGTTAGGACACCGGCATCGAGTAGAAGGTAAGGTTACTGAAGTCAACAAATGTTTTCTGCTGAACCACAGAAACAGTTCCACATGAGAACGCTTGAGCCACCACAGTAAGGAGTACATGTTTGCTTATCATTCAATCAGACAGTCATTACTTGGTGCTTTGTTTGGATTAAGTAGCTGCTGGATATGATGCGCATGAACAATGCTGATGTTCTCTATCGCCGAGAGCTACGCTTAGCGATGTTATCATGCTGGGGATAATTAGGCCCGTGAGACAGAGAGAGATGACTGGTGTTGGGTGGGTGGAGCGGTGATTGCTTGGTGGCCCTAAAGGATGCGAGGCAGTAAGTTGAAAGAATGGGTTAAAAGATAGATTGATTTCCCCGTGGGCATATTGGATAACGGAGCATATTACCTTAGGTGGATCGCGGCAAATAGACTAGGATTGGGAGCAGATATTCTGCTTTAATGATCTTATTGAGGCAGATGACAGATTTGTCTCTCTATACGGTCGGCGGTGATTTCCTCATTATTGTTTTATATGCGGATCTAATACGCTAACCGATACAATGTGTACTACGAGACCAATATGTTGTGTTATTGGTACAGCTTGGTGGCGAGCCGGGAATTCCCCTTAAGTCGGGCTATAAAGCATAACATACGGCACCTACAATTCAATCTGCGCTCAACCAAGCTTTACTACAAGCAATAAGTCTTAATAGGAATAAAAACGATTTGACACAACATGACTGAGGCATTGTCTTCATTATTTGCTCAGAATAAGCGAGTGTTTCATGTTCGCGGCCAAGAGTAGCTACTTGGAGCGGGAGTCACTCTAGCCATATTCCACCACTTACTTTGCATCTTGACAGGTAAATGGCGTACATATGTGCTGCCACAGCATGGCCTGTATCATGATCGTGTGAACTCAGAAATCAAGTAGAAGGTAGGATTACTGAGTAAACAAGATTGATACGGGTCATAAGCTTGGCTGTCGGCCGCGCATCAAGGACGTTCTGAACTCCGATCCTTGGCATGCCATCTCGTACCACTCAGGCAAGTGATTAATCTCAGACACAGCGCATTGCTTCCGCTTAACCTGAGCGGTTAGCCTGTTCTGGAAGGAGGAGTCCAGTGAGAAAACACTTGTGCATCCGCATTAATCATTAAATATTAAAGGAATGCTGGCATATATATATATATATATATATATATATATATATATATATATATATATATATATATATATATATATATATATATATATATATATATATATATATATATATATATCTATATATATATATATATATATATCTATATATATATATATATATGTGTGTGTGTGTGTGTGTGTGTGTGTGTGTGTGTGTGTGTGTGTGTGTGTGTGTGTTTGTGTGTGTGTGTGTGTGTGTGTGTGTGTGCAGGAATATCCCAGTAAACCATCTGTGTTGTGGTTAAACCATCTGTGTTGTGGTACAATCGTTATATCTAGGCCCTGTTATCTGACTGGGATTGCGTTGGGAATCGATTATGCCATGTCAATGTAGCCGAGCGGCTAATGAACGTGATCTGTTAATTATTGGGCGGGACATAAAACTATGAATTTGCATTTAGGGAACGCAGATTGTAATTCTAGAAGGTTGTTTTTGATAATTTGGTCCAACGGAAGTGTCCAAGGCACGATTCCCTGTATCATATTTATCTGTTGATGACCGGTAACTAATTATATGCCTTCGTGTTTGTCCTTGTCCGTGGACAGCGAGACAGATTGCCATTGTCTTGAACAGCTTCGCAATCATTCCTTCCGGCACTCTCACTCGCCAGATTACGAATTTAGGCTACAACTGAGGACGTAGATTGTAATCAAAGATGGTTGTTTTTGTTAGTTATGACAAACGGAGGTGTCTAACGCGCGATTCCCTGTATCATATTAATCTGTTGATGACTGGGAACCGATGATATGCCTGCGTACTCGGCCTCTTCTTCCCGAATCTCTTTGTGATTTGTGGATAAACGCCGATATTAATCCTTGGAATTTCCTTTTATTCTTTGTTTGATTATGTACTTGTACTCGTGTAACTCCATTAAACAATTAAAACCATGATGAATTCCGCTTTTGGGATACAAAACATTGTAATTGCAGTAGTGGGATTCAAGAGAGTCGATAGGTGTTCCCATATCTAGCACTCCTCGTGTGTAGCGCTGTAAGTTACCTAACGATGTGACAATGAAGCTAGGCTGTTCGGAAAGATCGGCCAGGAATAGAAGAAACCCAGGTAAATGATAATTGTAGTGAAGTCTTATTAGACAAGATTGCGGCAAGAAGGTTATCGCACAAGAGGGTTTGCATCGCGGCGCATGGTGTCAAATACCTTAAGACTTCTGAGATTCGTGCTTTATACAACTGCTACGATGCCTGTTGTTAGAAGGAACAATAACTAGCTAGAAGAGAGAGTTATTGTATACAATGCTAATTTTTGCTTAAATATATGCAATTGGACTTCCGACCACATCTATCTGCCCAAGAAACTTACCCTGCTTGCCTGTATACGTCTTGTCATTAACAATGTGCCGCAGACTCTAACATGCAGACATTTAATCCATTGTGGACAGCCCCATCATAATTCGCTTCAGGTAAAGTTCAACAACGCCGTGCCATTCGGTGAAAGTCATTATCACTGTCAAACGCCTTGTCAAAAACCCCGTGAAAAACACAGCTTTGCACGAGTTTGGTATTTGATCAAAGGCCTCTTGTGTCTAGACTGTATTGAGAAGGTATGATGAAGGATCCATGAGAGAGTTTGTTGACTGGATAAAAACATGACGGCGATATTGATAATTGATCTAAACGCGCCTAAAAACCCCGTGAAAAACACAGCTTTGCTCGAGTTTGGTATTTGATCAAAGGCCTAGGCCTCTTGTTTCGGGCCTCAGAACATGCAAATAGCCTTCGATGAATGTTACCATTGTAAAGAGAATGATCGCAATTCGACGGCGAGAATCGTAATTCACGCAGCGCTGCATTTTCCCCCGGCATAACTGGATACTTTTGAGGACTACATTTTTGTTGCACCCTAATATTCGGCCTTTCCGTCAACATTCTCGCAAGCTAATATCCAATTCCTCGTCTCCAAAGCATTGGGAAAACTTGACAGCAAAAACTTTTCGATATCTTGCAACGCTATAGGATTGAAGATGGATTGACTTGACGCGACAGCAGCGCTCTCTCTATGATAGCGGCGATATGAGACGCGTGGGACCGTGGAATGTTGCGACATTGCATGCGATTGGATCACCTTAATCCTGGTAGATACTTGATGGGCCTGTGACCGTGTTATACGCTGGCCGTGCGATGACCTGACCGACATCATTCATCATTTGACGCTGCATTCACATGGAGTATGTCAATATTATGTGGACTAGTTTCCATCACTACATGACCCTGGTATGTGGGTAGTGGTAACACTAGACTTAACTTGAACCGGATTTGTATTGGTAACCAACCTTGATGCTCCTGTGGGAACATGACACAGTGACTGTTACCCCGAGACGCATCAGTTTCCAATTAACGGTTAGTTCCTCGTGCTTCTGGTTACGCGGAAGTTTAGTTAAACGCTTGTTGTTTAAGTTATTTTTGTTCATGTGTAAATGGTTGATGACCCATCGCTTGATGTGTTTCTCGTTGTGTGGCCACAAGTTGAGTGGTTGTCGGTTGATGTGTTTCTCGTTGTGTGTCCACAGGTTGAGTGGTTGTCGGTTGATGTGTTTCTCGTTGTGTGTCCACAGGTTGGGTGGTTGTCGGATGATGTGTTGCTCGTTGTGTGGCCACAAGTTGGGTGGTTTTCGGTTGATGTGTTACTCGTTGTTGATGTGGTTGCCGGATTACTCGTTGTGTGTCCACAGGTTGAGTGGTTGTCGGTTGATGTGTTTCTCGTTGTGTGTCCACAGGTTGGGTGGTTGTCGGTTGATGTGTTACTCGTTGTGTGGCCACAAGTTGGTGGTTGTCGGATGATGTGTTACTCGTTTTGTGGCCACAAGTTGGGTGGTTGTCGGTTGATGTGTTACTCGTTGTGTGGCCACAAGTTGGGTGGTTGTCGGATGATGTGTTACTCGTTGTGTGGCCACAAGTTGGGTGGTTGTCGGTTGATGTGTTTCTCGTTGTGTGGCCACAAGTTGGGTGGTTCGGTTGATGTGTTTCTCGTTGTGTTGTCTACAGTTGTGTAAGTGGTTGTCGGATGATGTGTTTGAGTGGTTGTCTCGTTGTTGTGTGTCCACAGGTTGGTGGTTGGTTCGTTGTCGGATGCTGATGTTACTCGTTGTGTGGCCACAGGTTGGGTGGTTGTCGGATGCTGTGTTACTCGTTGTGTGACCACAAGTTGGGTGGTTGTCGGATGATGTGTTACTCGTTTTGTGGCCACAAGTTGGGTGGTTGTCGGATGATGATGTGTTTCTCGTTTTGGTTGTCGGCCACAAGTTGGGTGGTTGTCGGATGATGTGTGTTTTGTGGCCACTCGTTTGTGTGTGTTACTCGTTGTGTGGCCACAAGTTGGGTGGTTGTCGGATGATGTGTTACTCGTTTTGTGGCCACAAGTTGGGTGGTTGTCGGATGATGTGTTGCTCGTTGTGTGGCCACTAGTTGGGTGGTTGTCGGTTGATGTGTTACTCGTTGTGTGTCCACAGGTTGAGTGGTTTTCGGATGATGTGTTACTCGTTGTGTGGCCACAAGTTGGGTGGTTGTCGGTTGATGTGTCATTGGTTGATAGTTGGTTGGTTGGTAATCAGTTGATCGTTTCTTGGTTTCTTGGTTAATAGTTGATGGGTTCTTGGTTGAGTGGTTTATAATTGATGGGTTCTTGGTTGTGTGGTAAATGGCTGATGGGTTCTTGGTTGTGTGGTTAATAATTGATGGGTTCTTGGTTGTGTGGTAAATTGTTGATGAGCTCTTGGTTGAGTGGTTAATGGTTGATGAGTTCTTGGTTGTGTGGTTAATGGTTGATGAGTTCTTCGTTGTGTGGTTAATAGTTGATTAGTTCTTGGTTGTGTGGTTAATAGTTGATGGGTTCATGGTTGAGTTGTTAATAGTTAATGGGTTCTTGGTTGAGTGGTAAATGGTTGATGAGTTCTTGGTTCAGTGGTTAATAGTTGATGGGTTCTTGGTAAATGGTTGATGAGTTCTTGGTTGAGTGGTAAATGGTTGATGATTTCTTGATTGTGTGGTAAATGGTTGATGAGTTCTTGGTTGTGTGGTCAATGGTTGATGAGTTCTTGGTTGTGTCGTTAATGGTTGATGAGTTCTTGGTTGTGTGGTAAATGGTTGATGAGTTCTTGGTTGTGTGGTAAATGGTTGATGGGCTCTGGGTTGTGTGGTTAATGGTTGATGGGTTCTTGGTTGTGTAAATGGTTGATGAGTTCTTGGTTATGCGGTAATTGGTTAATGGTTGGTGGGTTCTGGGTTTTGTGATTGATGGTTGATGGGGTCTAGCTTGTGTGGTTAATGGGTCGTCAGTCGATGGGTTCTTGGTTAAGTGGTCTGTGGTTGATTGGTTGTCAGTTGATGAGTTATTGGTTAAGTGGTCTGTGGTTGATTGGTTGTCAGTTGATGGGTTCTTGGTTAAGTGGTCTGTGGTTGATTGGTTGTCAGTTGATGGGTTCTTGGTTAAGTGGCCTGTGGTTGATTGGTTGTCAGTTGGTTGGTTGTAGGACGAAGAGTAAGCTGGCGAGGTAAGTCTCAGGCCCTAGGTAACATGCCACACTAGTAAGACTGCTGCCTGATCGCCGTGGTTACCGACGTACTGACCTTCACCTCATTATCCGATATATGCAGTAAGTCTACGGCGCATATCAACGTCTGCCTAGGTTCCGCTAGCGCTGGGTTCAATTAGTGCGAACGCCGTCGACAGCCATTACCAGTTGCTGAAAGGATTGAATTGCCACATGCTACTAATCCCGACGGATCTGTAGGATGTCCAGTCCGCGTTCACATCAGCAGGACATATGATATACATTAGCTCTTTTGAACCAAGTGGAGCTTGCGCTCCCTCTTGGGGTACCCGATCGACCGTTGGGCTAATATACATTAATGAGGAAGTGCGCATGTCGGTTGGCGCGTTTGTCCATCTTCTTCCATAACGCGCGCTTATCCAGGAAGTAAACTGGTCCGTAGAATCAATTTCGAGATAGATGTAGTGTGGTCTGACGGCGGCGATTAGGGTGGGATCATGGCGGGGATTAGGGTGGGGTGTCCGCGGGGATTAGTGGATCCCGTAATCAGCTGCCGCGCTAGGCCGGATAGCTGTGCCTTATATGTCTTCATGTACAACAATTGACGGACATTAATAGCATCCTGGGCAGCACCGAGTCAGCTGCTCGTCCCCTGTACCATACGTTGACCGAACTGGGGTCAATCACGCAAAAAGCTCGGTGTCATTCTAGGGGCTATGAATAATTAGTAGCTCCCTTATGTACTGATATATTATAAGCGAGCGCGTCACTGACATGTTGTTATTGTTGAGCGTCCATTTCCGTCGAAAGGCATACATCATGAGGACAAGAATCAATGCATGATTTATGCGGCGTGATGTAGTCTGAAATATCTTCAGGCCCCCTCGGCGCTTGACTATCAACATTACTGTTGATCCAGCTACCCCTATAGCTGTCACCTGGAAGCAGTGATGAATGAGTGTGGCTTCCCAACTCGTCTTGCATTCAGCCGACTCGCAAATAACACGGCCATAGCTAGCGAGTGTCAATGACTAGTCGTCATTGATAAGTAGACTCTCACACGATACGCTATTCGACATGAGTGGTTAGGTAGCCCCGCTAATATTGTGGCTAGATCACCTGCGTTGATGTTTAAACGGGAGCCTCGCGTGCCCCCCGTTAGAGCGAGGCGCCCCATGGGACGGGTGAGATGAGGCGACCACGGTGGTAAGAGAGACGGTCAATATTGACATCGGACAACGACTTGGATTGGTCATAAGGGCGGACGCAGTCTCTTCCATCAATTAGTACTTGACATCGGATCTGGATGGCTTTTACTTGGTTACAATGCACCTCTCAACGGGCATCAGACAGAAGATAGGCCAGTTATTGTAAGTTCTATAACCACCATCCGAATTCTTATGGTAATTTCACAGCGTATGGCTCGAACGTTTGCGCTTTAAATGACGTTATGAGTGTTTGTTGAGTGGGTTTAAGAAGAGAATAGCGGTGAACATTCGTATCTACAAGGCTGATATTGTGGGGACCAGTGTTATTTGCCTGAGT
>CM067351.1:6103167-6158167 GCA_034190875.2 Urechis unicinctus | reverse complement strand
CTAATAAGGAAACGCGATACTCAGGGACACTGGCGGGTTGGAAGTAGAATGGGTTGAGCTACTGGTAGCGTTCACTGCCGGAGTCTGTTTAGCAAGAGGCGTAGATGTTGGCAAACATTTGCAACATATCAATTTCAGCTCGTTAGTCGGCTACTACGGTTTCATCCAGAAGACAATGGAACAGGTCAGCATACCGACTAGCCAACTGATTGGCCCCGCACCTGCTGCGGAACACGAGCTATGGCATCGTTCTCATTTCCATGTTTCCGTATGCATGCTGTGAGCTGACATGTCAAAGATACTTCAGCACATAAGATTGAGGAGGGTTTCGTTTTTGCGCCTTCTGACGATGACCTGTACAATGTATGCTGTTTGTAGTCTCCTCAAGCGTGCACCGAATGCCCTTGTTTTGAAAAGAACGCGGCGGTAACGCGCGGTCAGAAGCTGTTACATTTTAATTAGAAACGCCGATGTAACTGCAAGTCATGGTGTACGTAATATCAGAAAACACCAGATGTAATATAATGGCGTGCTTACATTATTAACATATGACTATTGATGTCACCCTGGTTACAGAATCCGATATGCGATATGACGCCATGAAATATTTCTGCGGATGACGCCACGACTGTTGCTGGTGCTTTGTTTGCGGAGAGCAGTTGGCGACACTGCAGCTGTTAGGGCGGGGCTGTGTAGCCATATGGGGAAGATCCACTCGGAGACTGTCACTAAGCACAAACATTGGTTTGGGGCCATTCGGATTTGTGGACATCTCCATATGGTGTAGGATGATAACGGCTCACGACCTCGACCCCGCTCAAGTACTAGTGATGACCTTAACTCTATACCACCCTACCCCACCTGAACCCACCCAGTATCCCCAGCCCTCACACCCTCTACCTACAGACCCCCGCTTTTTTCCTTACTGTATTTGCTTTCATTCAACTGTTTGTGGCACTTTGTCACCGACCCACACCCTAATCCCTAGGTTAGGAGGAATTAAGAAATCGGGGTTTACTGTAGATGGGAAGATGCCGTGTGCATATGAGGAAAGACAAAAAATATTAGGCTCTGATGAGTTAGCCGGCTGGTGATATACACCGCCAGTGCTGCTATGTGGGCCGAGAACTGATGTATGAATGAGACACTGACAGAGGACAGAGAGTGCTGCTGGGTGGCCTGTTATGCAGGATCGGAGTTCTGATTCGTGCTGGTGTCAATGAGTTGGACGTGTGAGACATGGTCATACGTGTGAGATGCGTGCATATGTGTGAGATAACCCGATATATGCCAGCCATGCCGTTATGTTCCAGGCATGCGGATAGGTATGGTGCCGTGTGTGTTTGCGATACGAGACTTTTACGGTTAACATAATAACAGTGACTCGGCTACCCCGGGCTTATGCAAACCGCGCTACCCGCATTACGACAACTGTTCCATAATGACGAATGCACTGGTGATGCTTCTAAGTGCTTCAAGGTCTAGCGCTTAATTTGATACCATATTAGCATTTTGCTGGTGCGGAATCCTACACCGTCCACCCACGTCAAGCCAAGTTGTGAGCTACTGGCGATTTGATCGGTGAGCACCGATGACCAGTGTGCTATGAGGGGCCGAACTGAAGCGTGCCATCCCCAGCCCCCATGCCACCTGTTCAGGGCAGTCTTATTGATGTCAGCTTGTCCCGTGCATTGATGCAGAATCGAGTAACGAGAGGCAGCTTGTCATCGAGACTCGCGCTGCTCCCGTCCTTATATATAGCCGGCGAGGATTGGTCAGTCATTGATAAGTGCAATCGATAGCTGACTATTTATTCTACTTCCATGAGCCACCAGGCGCAAACTGACGACGGTAACTGGTCATTTTAGACCGTCCTTGGTAAACCGTAATAGACGTTATTACAATTTCCTCGAAGCTTCTTGTACAAAGATTACTGCCCCTATCTCCATAGAAAGGGCGTTCAAGTTATGAGGGAATCATTGCCAGTTTTTAAATGGGGGTTGTTTCATTGTTGGACGTGGGGGAAATAGAACAATGAGCTAATTGGAAGTGAGGTAAATATGGGTTTGACGACTGGGGGTTTTTATGGGGTGGGGGTGTGGGGGTGTGTGGTGGGAGGTACGTTGCAAAATTGGATCAGGATAAACAACGAAACACAAGAATCACGTAGCGTAATTATTATGGCTATGAGTATTGAGTTCTGAATGTCGACAAAGAAGCGATCTCCTACTAGACTGTACATTGTTTGAAGGGTAATACAGACGAATGACAAATGCATTGAGCACCCCTTCATTGTATTCAGTAGAAGCTTACGGTAGTGGATGCAGTGCGGCACCATTGTGCGCTTACTGCTGCGATGGCCGAGTAAATTACAGAAAGCTGATCGGGTTCTGAGTACCCGAGCTCGAGTTATCGCCTCTGTGAAGGCGTGATAGAGTTTGGGAAGGCCGGTCGGACAGCACTCGGGTGTAACGTCAGATAGTGCGTGTTTCGAGCGGGAAATGCAGCGCTTGGTCCCTGCGCGCGCTAGCATCTGTTAGAAGGTGATGTGCTGTTGATGTTATTGCTGTGGTGGTTGATAGAAAGATGTATACATCTGATGACACGGCTCAAACTAGCCATCTGATGCCAGTACATCCGTAGATGTCATGGTCGACAAGCTTAAAGCCCTTAAAACAAGGGTGTGTTGTGATCTAGTAGTCCCCGAGCTTCATTCAAGAAGCTAGCTTAATGGAAAAGCGCCAGTTGCCGTTTCCTTCCGGTCAGCAGGCGTCTTTCCGTGCTCGTGCTGTTGAGCAGGGCCGCCATGACTGCGTGTAGCGGCTGGACGGCGAGGACAAAACGCTCACTTCTCACGAACCAACAGCAGGGTCCGAAAGTCAACATGTGTCATGCGAACTCTCTACGTCGGCTCATGCCAAACAAAAAATAGGTCTATAAAGGCAAAAAGTGGATCACCGAGGGATGTTTCTTCCTTACTGCATTGCTTTTGTCAATTCCGGAACCAATGTTTCCATTTCAAACTGGTACTGGCGTGAAAGCGCCAGAAAATGGGGTTGGGGTCAAATGTCTTGGAAAATTATGAGATTAATTTTTTTTTTCGCGAATGCATCAAAAACTGTACAAATGTTGAATCTTTTCTCGCAGTTCGACTTGCTTCAAGACTCACGCGTCTTCTTAATTCTGTTCTTGTTGGTTGCATTGACAATGCCAGTTCAATAAGCGTTATGGCTTCCCTTGAACTGACACTTATGTAGCTAAATATGCGTAACAATAACAAGATGGTGTACATTCAAGCCATTTTCGCCGACTTTGTTGGAGCGGTTTTTTTAATTACACTCTCATTATTGTACTGCAGGATCCCCGCTTTAACAAGGAAGTGGACAAGAAGACCGGCTTCCACACGCGTAACATCCTCTGTATGCCCATCATTAATTATGAGGGTGATGTGGTGGGTGTGGCCCAGATCATGAACAAGACGAGTGATGGTGATAGCTTCACCCAGGCCGACGAGGAGGTGAGTGGAAACATTAGTCAGTGAGAGGAAAGCGCACCATCACCAACTGCCCTTCTCACCGCCATGCATGTCCTGTCCACCAAAAGTCTACTTGCCTTGTCATCAATTGCTATACACCTCCACGAGCACTATTGACCCGGCACTCAATACTGCGTTACTCACCAAAGGCCGCTTGCCTTACCAACTAGAGTAATATTCTCTCATAGTAAACCTAGCGCAATGATACGTAACTAGCGTACACAAACTACCTAGATTGAAATGTGATGATTCTAGTTACGTTCGTACCTTGGAGTGAATTATTCCAGACGCCTGTTCAATTAGCAGAATTGCTGCTCGATTGCATTGCATTGGTTGGAAGCAATATCAGACAGGATTAAAGCGGTGCTGCGCAGCCGGCAAGCGTCGTTCACCTGACTGAACTAACTCATAGCCTCATTGGACGATCGTCCCTGCTATTGTGCTTCGCAGCACTAAATTAGATCCATGTACTTTGAGGGTAGATGGGGTCGAAAAGGTAGTCATGGAAACTTCATTAGTATCAAGGCCGCGGCCTGGTCAATCACTGTTTTTAATGGTCGACGGAGGGTATGCGCTTGCATGCACTTTCAGTGCATCGTGCATCCCATCCTGGCGTATAAGCCACTTAAACATAGGCCCACCATTCTATTCTCACCGGAGCATTTGCCCCGTATCCATGACCTCCAATAGATAACATCCCTATGCCCATTATACATGCTGGTCGGTTTATCCTCCATTAATATTGTGGCAAAATTACTCATGCTAATATCATCAGCCCGCTGAATCCTTTACAAAGGAATAACTCAGTAATTGAGTTGGCGTAGCAGTTGCTGAGAGGGCCATGCGGATATTGAGTCGATGCAGAGATTGCAAATACTTAAGTAACTGGGCGCTCGTAGACGCGGCTCCATTAGAGGCGAGCTACAGCAGTTAGCAGTAGCCTACTCTGTGACGAATTAGCCTGGTGAAAATCAGGCATATCACATAGGGGGACACATGAGAAGCCAACTGTACAGTCAGCTGAAAGGGAGAGATGAGGTAGTGAGGGCTGAGGTTAGGGCAGACCACCCATGTGATGGGGCGTGAGCTGGGTGTGGGTGTGTGGGTGAATGGGTTGGGTGCCCCACATATGTAGAGGTATTACCTGGTTGGGGTGGGAAGAGTAACCTACCATATAAGGATGTATGAGCTAGGGTTGTGGTAGGGTGGGGTTAACTTACCATATAAGGAGGTATGAGCTAGGGTTGGGGTAGGGTGGGGATAACTCACAATATAAGGAGGTATGAGCTAGGGTTGGGGTAGGGTGGGTTTAACTTACCATATAAGGAGGTATGAGCTAGGGTTGGGGTAGGGTGGAGTTAACTCACCATATAAGGAGGTGTGAGCTAGGGTTGGAGTCTATCCTGTGGGAGTGTAAATGCAAACGTTGGTTTGTAGCACGCGATCGGCTTGAGTAAGCTATCAGTGGGTTGTGAAGACGAACTAGCAAACGCCTACAACTAATGTGACCCAAGTCAAGTAATCAATACCTAGCCCACCTGTACGACTGTAACACAAAACAAACAAACAAAGTTCAAACAAAACCTATCAACATTACAAAAAAGAAAAGTAATTAATGAATAAACCAAGCGTCAAGGCAATACAAACAGTATCACACATTACCATCCACCCGAGTAATGCCACACACCAACCCAAACACAGCACACGCACAGATACATGAACAACCAATAATCAAAATAGACAAGCTATCGTGGTGCTAGCGTCGGCGACTGTACGACGCATCATATTCGCTAATGGCATCGTGAACAAACTTGTCTCCACACAAAGGTTTTGTGTTATTTGTAGTAGAGCTTGGGCCAGCTATATATTGATACGTTATGGGAGAGTTGCTAATCTGGCACCACTCATTCCCATCTCAGCAGCAGGCTCTAATCGGCTCTCATGGTAGCTCAAGACGGCTCATACACGTTGCCTATCACCGTCCGAGTACTGTTATGACAAACAGCTGAGTGCAGGTCACGCGATCCCATCAAACCCAGGCGCCGTCGACCGGTCAACATGCGTCTACAGTGAAAACAGAAACCAAAAAAACGTTGCCCGTTTTCTAAGCAGTTGTCCCTTGGGCTGGTTCCGTCTTGTGTCAATAGTTACACGACTGATTATTTGACTAGATGTGTGTATTGCCAAGCGCAATTCCAGAGATTGCACTTTCAGTAAGATTCCCTGAGAAACATGTTATACTTGTCATCGCGGTAAGGTAGCTCCAGGCAATCAACGGTGAAAGAGGTCAGTCTGGCTTTAAGTCAAGTCAATATTGTGAACCCACATAACTTCATGTCTTCCCGAACAGTTGGACGTCACAACAAATCCCCTGCTCTCGGACAACTACCCCTTAAAGCAACCCCCAGCTCACCCGCAATCTACCCCTACCACCCCCCACCCCCCCACCAACCCACCACCAACTACCCTGAAGCCTTCTCGCCCCCTTAATACAACCAGCCCGTTGAAGAACTCGTCGTCCGTCGTCTACGCCTGATCGTATCGCGTCCGTTATTAACACGCTCCAAATCTCCGTCAGAGTACTGGTTTAGTGGAGATTAAATAACCTTACAATAGGTGTTAATCTGGTGGCAGTCGGCTTGCGTTAAGCATAGGGCACAGATTGGCTGGTGATCGGTCCCCTTCCGACGATCGCAACAACTCGAAGTATTCCATGGCACCAGCTCACATCATTCACACCCCATCACTTGTTTTACCAGGCCGTTATTTTCGAAGCTGATCGTTAATCAGCGACCTTGACGTAGCCTCCTACATTGCGGCCTGCACGGGCGGCGTAAACTCGACAAGAAGTGTGCATTATTCGTTCCTCCTCTGGATTATAACCAAGGCGTCCGCATAAACTAGGATGTAGCTTTTGTGAGTGTCTACTTTCCCAGTTAATTTGTGGCAATATGGAGTAGGGTTTATCACAATTGTTGGCGCGCCTAAGATTGCTGCACCCATGACGAGCATGCCTGACCCCGCAGAAGAAGAAGGTGACATGGTCAAAGTAAGTATTCCTAACGTTCAGATTACCCTCTCCCCACGATTCATGGGAGGCATTGTGTTTTCAGGTGTTCAGGAATTACCTGACGTTCTGTGGCATCGGACTCACTAACGCCCAGCTCTTTGAGATGTCCGTAGTTGAGTATAAACGTAATGAGGTGAGTTGATTAGCTCTGACTGAATCTGCCGTTAGCCACACCTGGCTCTTCAGGTCAGACATTCTCATCACACGACGATAACACCCTCTCTCCCCTTCTACCTCTACTCGCTACATCCCAGGAAAGGCCCTAATGAGATGTTGTTCTGCAACTGTTCACTTCACACACTCGCTGGTGTCGATTTGTCATTTCTTCAGCGTGTCTACCTACTCTTTTCTCAGCCCCTAATCATTGGGTGCTCGCTACTAAGATTTGGAGTCTGGAACTATCGACTGGGCGGTGTTTTGCCGTATAAATCTCGTACTTGACGTAGCGGCCGGGCTGGTAAATGGAGCGGGAAGTTCACAGGCGTGAACTCGGCTACAGCCAGATGCAGCGCTTGTATGCACGCCTGGCTAATGTCGAATCAACATGGGCAACAACAACGGGCAAAATAGCAGTTGTATATAAATATTTAACTGTACATGAATAGATAGATTTGGCGGTAGAATAGTGGTGGTTGGTAAACGATTCTATTCAGTATCTCTTTCTAAAGTGCCGTTATGGCAGGCACAAGGAGAGGTGACATTAGAAGAAGTCAGGCGTCATGGGGAATTTATTAAACCCGTATTGAATATGTTTGTACTTGTCTTAATAATATTGTGTCCTCGAGCTTATATATAGTAGAACATGAAAACTATCAGCTTATTTGTCTCACAGATGATGCTGACACCACTGCTTGTTAACCGTGATTCATTTGTCTCACAGATGATGCTGACCCTTGCAAAAGGGATCTTTGAGGAGCAGACGAATCTTGACCAGCTGGTGGAGAAGATCATGAGGGAAGCTCAGGATCTGCTCAAGTGTCAGCGCTGTGCTGTCTACCTGCTGGATAACATGCTAGAAGGGGTAGGTACGCTACTCAACATCGTCACGCGCCCACCCAGCATCGGGGCCATGGTAACCTGCTGCTTCATCGTGTTAAGTATTACACACGGGCTTCGTATCAAATCCCCACTTGGAAGCATTCTCTGTTCATGAACTGACGCATGCAGCTGTTGTGTTGTTTGTTCATTGTACTTTTAATCAGCTTTGTCGCGAGCTCTTTTAAGCTATTGACTTTGCGTTAACGTCACTAGGCGCTTAAATCCCTGACAGCGCTCTCGTCCTGTACCAGCACACCTTACACAGGTGTAATCGGAACCTTATCATTGTTCGCGTCATATACAGGTCATTAATAGCACATTGACGTATGTTGCTAAAGCTTGCTGTTGACAGGCCTATTAGTCGTTCCACATTGCACGAGCACTCTTTGAAAGCTGAAGGCGCACGTAATCGCCTTAATCATTAGCACCTGGGCGTTAACTCACCTCGACCTAATTCACTGAGCTGATGTGGCAGAGACGAGGAGTCTTTCGCGCAATGCATTTCCTACAGACGGCGCTCGTGTCCGTCAGAAGGCTGAGCCTCATAACGCTGCTCCGTTATTGTGGATTATCATCATTTGCATAATGAGTCCCCGTTTGTTTCTGCCCGTTTCTACCGCGCGTCTCGCTGCATGATCACCGGCCAGATAGCGGAAGCCGATTATGCTGTTTCCAACCAATATGAATGGAGCTACTGTTAGTGTTATGAATTTTTGTTTGCAATTAAAACATACTGACTTATTTGTATAAAGAGGGGAATTAGTGCAGTGTTTTCTGTCCACGGCGCCAGCCATGTTGATAATATATCTACACCCACTTGTCGGTTTATATCGAAATTACTCAGACCGGTCCATGTCGACTCGAGCGAATACTCCGCGCCACACAGATCGATGGATTAACTTGATTTAGTGTTAGCTCTCTCGATCTCTGTGGCGATTGACCCCTCGACTTAGTGGGTGTTGTGGCCTGTCACATGTGATCTGTTGACCACACGCTGACCAGGCAATTCACAGGAACATCTCGAGACTTCAGTACTCCTCCAAGAATAATCTCTGGACCCCAAACAATCACCTTCAAAGACTCATCGCCGTGTGTTTGTTTGTGCCATGATCTAAGTTCAACACATGCCTCCAAGCAGTCGATCATTTTAATGTGTTTTGCTTATCCAGGAGGTAACATTTGTTGCGCGTAGCCCTATCCATCACGGGCTAATGAATTTGTAGTAGGGATATAACCTGCCTGAGTTATACAAAACTCCTGTAAGGTTGGCATCAGGTGATTACACAGGACAAACACGATGGCTTGGCGTTATGTCCCGATTGCCAACACATCGTGTGTTCCAATCAACCAACCGTGATGCATTTGATAGTCCTCGCTACTCTTGTAAGTAGTAGGGTACGCACCAATATCAGTGGTCACTTCTCGCAAACTCGCCTGTCCCACAAAGATGATAGCGCCCTGCCGCTATGCTCGCCTGTCCCGCACAGATGATAGCGCCCTGCCTCTATGCTCGCCTGTCCCACACAGATGACGGGGCTCTGTCGTGACGCTTGCCTGTCCCACACAGATGACGGGGCTCTGTCGTGACGCTTGCCTGTCCCGCACAGATGACGGGGCTCTGTCGTGACGCTTGCCTGTCCCGCGATGACGATAACACTCGCCCTGTCGCTAACTACCTCTGAGGTCAACCCAAATACCCACTCGAGCATACATACATTGTTTCTATCTATTCAAAATTTGTTACCTGAATGGATGTCACCTGGTTGCCCAGACAGCCGCCTGTTGTGATCATACTGTCTTACCGACCTCGGAAGTTTGGACCCATTCTCATCTGACTTGAAATGTTTAACTGCAAGTCAATTGTATCAAATGCTGATATGTATACCCCCATGCCAAGTGCCAAGCTGTGAAAATGATATACCAGGAGACAGACACTAATCTTGGCAAGGATATTTGCTTTTGGGAGTCTGATTTATCATCTACAATTCGGAAACCAGGCAACATTTGTGGTCTGTCGCTACGATGCAACTCAACATGTGGATCAAGCTTTTAACATAGGTAACGACCACGTGATATATGTTTTATATAGACACCAATAAAGGCAGTCCTCGCCTCTTATTGCTCCTCCAATCGCTTGGTAATCACCCGTAAAGCCAGGACTGCAAGGTGAACAATTCAACAGCCTAGCACGCTCACAGAAGCCAGATACGAGCCCCCCTGGCGAACCATCATCTCGCATGACCTGAGCAGGCGAGTTAATCAGTTGGCACGGAGTGGTTAATGCTGACTTAAGCCCAGCTTTAGTCGGGGGCTTATCGTGAGCCCACGCTGATGAAGGCTGGCCATATCCATATTGAGCAGGCTCAGCGCTCCTGCCCACCCACTAACACAGGCCGGCCACTGATTCCTGAGCGAGGGATGTTTAGAGATAGCATCCTTTCTGCTGTCCTCAAGTTGCCTGGATGCAGTGATCCATCGTGTAATACCGGGAAAGTGATCGCATTGCTTCCGGGTATCAAAAAACCTATTCTGTTCGATGATCATATGGGCGTGGTGAAGAGTGCCGTTTGCACTGCTCATCGCATTGATGGCATAAATGGCGAGTTGTTTTGTCAAACGGCCAAGTTCTTGTTCAAGCCTGTTTATTGAGATTCGAATCCGGAATGCATATGTGACATTCGCTGGCGGCCAGTGTACACACTTCATTAGGGTGTAGAATGTATCGTACAATGTAACAGGAACCACGTTCGGACACCAGTATCCGTTAATGACGTGTCAACGAGTGATCTACCCGGCCCTACTACACATCCCCTCATAAGACAACGACTCAATCTAATCGTACCCAAGTCGCTCTCAACCAGCGCGCTTTTATGACAACAACACGTGCGATGCATGCTGGGATGTTGCCGTTTGCTGCATGATGAAACACGTGCGATGCATGCTGGGATGTTGCCGTTTGCTGCGTGATGAAATTGCTTTTATGCTGATTTGCCTTGATCAATTTATTTACAGAGAAAATGAACCTTACGAATTCTCTCCAGATTGAAGTTGTGTAAAATTCAAACACTATAGTGTTATATGCCCCTTAGAAGATCGTTATTTTTAATCCGGTAATTCCATTATGTAAATCACTTCTCAACGGAACTAGCCAAAAAATGAAGCGTTTGTAAGAGAGAAGTAAGGGGGTTATACAATAACGTACACACGTGACACTTATATACAATGACGTACCCTCGTGACACTGGCGTACGATGACGTACCTACTTGACGCTGGCGTACGATGACGTACCCACGCGACACTGGCGTACAATGACGTACCCGGTGACACTGGCGTACGATGACGTACCCGCGTGACGCTGGCGTACGATGACGTACCTACGTGACACTGGCGTACGATGACGTACCCACGCGACACTGGCGTACGATGACGTACCTACGTGACGCTGGCGTACGATAAGGTATCCACGTGATACTGGCGTTCGATGACGTACCCACGCGACACTGGCGTACAATGACGTACCCACGTGATACTGGCGTACGATGACGTAGATATTTGACACTGGCGTACACTGACGTACCCACGCGACACTGGCGTACGATGACGTACCTACGTGACACTGGCGTACGATGACGTACCTACGTGACACTGGCGTACACTGACGTACCTACGTGACACTGGCGTACGATGATGCCCTTTTTGAACACAAGGCGTGTGTCTGCCTTCTACATGGGCTGTCATTAGAAGCGGGCGCATGCTCTTTATAGCGGTGTATGCTGCATACAGCCATGTTTTGTTGCAGCAGGGCACGAACATCGCGCACTAATCATGGCCAATGACATTGATATGCCTAGACCCCCTGCAGAGCGCTGCCCACGCCGAACAGCTGTTCTCATTCCAAACCCATTTGTCATGAGGCAACGTGAACAATGGACCGAGGCATCGTCTCAGCTTAATTGCTTCTTCTATTTATAGTGCTTATCAGCAGACCACCTGACCCGGTTTTGATATACAGTAAACACTGTGCTTACCAGTTGTACCAAACAGGTTGTAGCAAGCAGATCGTTTGAGGTTTTCATCACTCGTGGCATGTCACCGTAACATTAAGCCCTAATCAAGACGAACGCAACCGCGGCCTGGACGAGAAAACGTTGCATGTCTCATCGCTTGAGTTTTTGTTAAGCATTTGACATCATTGTATTAATCTCCTAATCGACAGAACGCGTGTTGGGCACACACCTCATTTACCATCTCCCCGTTATTTTTACTGCGTTCAGAGCATGGTCAACTGTGATAAGGGAAGTTGTCGCTCTGTGAGATCAGGGTTGGAGGTGTGGGATATTTAGGGAATTGGCAGAGCCTAATGATCTCCCGAGTTTCGACCAGAACACATAAACGAAGCAAACCAAACACATTCTGTCAACATCCCCGGGGGTATCCACTCGCCTTCCGTTTATCCAGCCATTGGGTGGCGCCCATATGATGACCACACAGGCAGGTAAATCATTTCTTGGTGAGTGCCACATGCGGGCTTATATTGAACCACGTCTGTTTCACACCAGGTCTACGTCACACCATCCGCTCTATGCGCCCTACCGGCAGCAGATAACATGGTCAGATAACAATCTCCCCGTTTCTCTGCATCTTGTGGCCCACTAGTGGCCGGATACGGTAGATAATCGATCACATTACCTCCGGTACGTCCATCATTAAAGTGGCCAGTTGGTTTCATCGCGCACCCAGTTCAAGGCATAAACGGCGAAAGATGCCATCGATTGTACAAACAGTGAAGAAAACGGCCGACCCTGGTCGGTCGCTATTTTGGTTTCTGATCGGAATCGGAGCTGTTATGTGATATAATCAGACGCCAGATGACGTCGTAACCTTTTTTTTGGCCCTGAAACGTAATGCTGTTGATTCACAGATATGTTTGTCGAGGAAAATGCCCCAAATGAACATTTGTTATTATTAACCCTTAGCGATATCCTTGGTGAGTGCAGGCATGAGTGCTAATATTTCGTTGGATAGCGGTTCACTGCTTCTTAGCACTCAAACCTCCCCCAGAGTTTCTTCATCGTAGCACCGTTCGAGCATAACTTATTGCAACCTTTACTATTATTGCACTGCCAAGCAATTCATAGCGTCCTCTGTTTATGTTAGATCTTATGATTGGTATAATGACCAAATTGAATACGCATTGACGGCGAGCTCAATCGGCCTCTTAGATCTAGTAAACCTTCTCTTGGTGGTAGACTAACTCGTCAACAAGTGCCGTATAACCGCTTAGTAATCTCGTCCGCTGTAGCTGCTCTGTTTGGCCTTATTTTTAGCCTACACGTGCCATTTGTCAGAGACTAATTTGGGCTGCGTCATAGCTCTGTAACTTATGTCGTGTCATCATGCTTGCAGCCTAATGGCTCTATTGCGGGCCCCATACTTAAAGTGATGAAACAGTTTCAGCAAAAGAAGGTATCACTCATTCAACAAGCCTAGCCATAGCTATCTCTATCAGACTTTACTTGTGTTTGTTTGGTGAGAACTAACGCAAGAATTACTACATGCACTATTGTGTCTATAATTAATGACACTTCCTGTTGAAGCATTTCCAAAACAATATACATATAGTTGCAACCAACAGCTAGTAGCACCGACTTGTGTTTCGCTTGCTTTGAATAACCATTGTCTTTTGCTTGACTCATAACTATCAAACTTATCTTGGCCACACTTTACTTATCATATGACCTTTTTGCTGGACATAAAAATGCGAGTTGATGTCAAGCACACCATGGAATGTGGGCCGTGACGATAAATAGAATAATAAACGTTGCAATCATTGGTTCTCCGTCATATGTATATATTGAATATGTTGATGTGAAAGCTTCCAAGTGTCTTTCCACAATGTGATAATTCATGCTGACCACACCAGCATGTGTGAGCATGCCGTTTGTGTGCGTGAGTGAGTGTGACAATCTGAGTCCATTTGTTGCTCATCATGCATGCTCATGTCTACCAACAAGTACTGATGCTAGTTGCTTGTACTTATATTATCGCCGAATGTTTAAATTTAAATGCTGCTTTTTGAATTATTTTCTACTGGATTGGCTTGCTAAATTACTTGCTAGTAATCAAACTTATTACCAGAAAAGATATTGGTTTCAAATCCTTTCTGTCTCTTTGACTTGCTTGTCGACGCGTTTGGCTGATACTCGCCTTTCTGTGTTAACCAGGAAAGAAACCTTTTCATAAGGAATTTACAAGGCCGAAAAGGTTCCGAGGACACCGACGATGAGTTACCCATTACTGCAGCGTATAAAGAAATCAACGGTCCTGAGGTAGTCCACGTATATTAACCTAATTTATAGACAAAAACATGGGAGTGTGGAAGAACTATGTTTTTATATGAAACACTGAATCTGCAGAACGACACATTATTATTTTTTGTCATAACATTCGAAAAGTACCCTCCCTTTTATAACCAGCTGCATAAGTCAAACCACGCACTGTTATATCACAGACACAGCTCACCAACTGCGCGTGTTCATTTGTTTGGAGTATTCTGCCACAAAATGGCTCATCCAAAAGAAAACACTTAGTCGTGCTATCATTGCTGCGTATTAAGCAACACGACACGAGGCAGATGCCGTCGTCAGATTTGGCCTGCAAATGGCTCCAACAAAGGGAAGTTTTCTCCGGGAACACAATAACACCACCTTTGTCCGAAATGTGCGGCTAATTTGAAACACGAGAGGACAAATATAACTGACGCAAAACACGACACAACCTCATCAAAGAAGAATATTTGGGTTGCACCAATAGTCATAATATAGTAGCTACAAAGCGGCCACGTTATGGCGTCTGGAATACCCCGCAAAACACCCGTTATTGCTTCCTTGCGCTTTTACAGATCTTAAACAAAATGGCACCAGTTTCGCGCCTTATAATCGCAAAAGACTGCAATTACATTCTGCTTGCGGCACATACCCACCGTTCTAGTAGTTATGATTAGGATAATTCAATACGTTTAACGACACATAGTAGTGCATGTGTATATATGTCATAGAACTCATGTCTGGTATTTACCTTTCAAATTTTCTACTAACGATCAAATATCGAGGCATATCTGCATGTCGCGAGAGAAATGGTGGCAGAATGTTGCTGTTTGTTTCAGGATGTGGACTTTTCCAAGGCATTTTTACTCCGTGCTGAGCAATCCAAGGATATAACAATTCCTGGGCAAGTTACATCAAATGATAGTGGTATTACAATCCTGTGTAAACATCAGAAAACCTGTCTTATAATAACAATGATAATGATACTTATAATGATGACAACTGTTATTACATATTGTGTTATTGTCTGCGATTTTCCAATGCTTCAGCCCAAAAGATCTCGCTGCATCCAGCTCTGCAAAGATTGCGAAGGACGTGGCTGCATCTGGAAAAGTAAGTGTGTCGCTTCAATTATTATAATCCCATAACCTTACAATCGACTATTAAGGCAACGGATAATTGACCTCATGCGCAGTTTCATTTAATAGCGTCGACCATGATTGCAGTCGATGGATAAAACTAAGTCACTGTTCTTCCCACATAATGTTGATGAAAGCAATGAACCGCTCTTGTGTACGGTCACAATGGACTGATCGGTAGAAATTCACCGTTATGTATATGTTTCAGCTGTTGAATGTATCGGATGCATTAACAGATCCAGCTTATGAGAAAGAAGTAAGTGTTCTCCGCCCTTCCGTACAATCTCTAGATTATATTGCGGCTTAAGCTCCTCCGGCCAGACCTTGCTTGCAACCCTTTATTCGCTTATTACAAATGCTTAAGGGCTTTGACCAGCTCCAAAGGGCGGTTATGTTTACTCGTTTTGGAGAGACGTCAAACGCATGAATATAAAACCCGCCCACTACCATCTACGGTTTCTCATCCTTAATACGTCAGTCGCTATAAATATAAACTGTCTAACACAGTATGGGATCTAATTATTTCTGACGAAAAGCTATTGGTGATTGCATTTCTGTTATTTTTGTGGCAATAATTAATTGTTCTGCTGTTTTGTGCCCGTTCTATGTATTCATCGCGTTATAATGGGGTATTTTTCATTTTCGTTGTATATGTAAATGAACTGCCTTAAAAGCTAATATAATGCTGTTGTAAGTGTATCGGTAACCAATGTCTGTAGGCATTGACGGTTTTCGTAACAAAATTATTGGTGCGGCATAGAACATTGCATTATCGACTACCCGTCAAAACTACCTTATTGCCACAGTACTGCTATTAAGTAGGGTCGTACGTTGGAATGAAGGCCTCTGGCCAAGTAAGCTTTGTTAATCAACGTTTCGCCTGACCAGGCTCTTATTGATTGTTGACCGAGCAGCAATGTGAGGAAGTGACGACCCCGGTAGGAGATGTTATCACAATACCCAGTCTGTTGGTTGTACCTGTCTCTCTTCTAGCATGTCCTAAATGCACTCTGCTCTCAGCACCGTAGCCATTGGATTGAAGAGCGTTTAGCGTATTGGAAATGCAATTCTTTGCCGTCTAGAATTGCATTCATCTGTATTTAAGCTCTTAAGTGTCGTATTGTGATGTGGATGTCCCCAAAAAACAGCGACGTATCATAAACAAATCACACCTCTGTGTCTTCAACGGTTGGCTTTACATGAGACGATCACCTTAGCCGTGTCACTTACATAAGTGTGTATGTCGTGCCAACCATGGGTTGGTTGTACTTACCCTCATCGACCTGAAATCAACAGACCTCTCGTCGTTTCCCATGCCCCATCCAGCTGTTGTGTCAATGTTTGTAACAACTCACGATATATCATACTTGGTCCAGATCATATGTTATGGTGTACGCATATCCGGTGGTCAGCATCTGCTGCTTTCCTGTTTGCACAGCCTGGCAGCTGGCAAACCGTGTCAATGCCTTTCATGCAATGACGTGCGTGAGCGCAGCGTTTTGTTAATTAATTCTATTTCTGTCAATCCCAGAACCCCAGATGGTCAATGCAGTTGTTCTTGTATGATATAGCATAGATGGCCATGGCTATGGAAATTAGTGGGAAAGGAAACGGGCAGATTTCAGTTGTCATCGCATTTGGTATTGGCACAGCGCGTATTTTCAGTACTCACTGTAGCAAATATTAGTGCGGAGTTGTAGACGTTATGCTTGTGACAATGCATTACAATTACTTTCAAACATGCTGTCAAATATGTGCAATCAGCGTTCTGTATTGAATATCTTCCATTCTTTAAAATGTTATCTATTTGTAACATAGTTCAATGGAAATATCAATTATTTATTTTCTTATGTATCGCTACCTTCACCCTCAATGCACGATTAATCGTGTTTCAAGGACATGCATAAAAAAATTAATGTTAATAATAATTATAACATCCCCATCGGTTGTTAAATTCTTCTTTAAAACTTATACATTCTTCATCTTCTTTGCCTCACTCAATCAGTGTTCAGCAAGAGTTATAGTCAATGCAACACACCAGACATATTACTATGCATGTGTATTTGCTTTGGTTTATTGTAATTTGTTTTCCTTGCAGATGGAGGATTATGATGGATTTAAGATCAAAAACTTCCTGTGTGTTCCCATCAAGAACAATGACAATGTCGTTGTAGGTGTTGTGCAACTTATGAACAAAAACACCGGACGACCTTTCAACGATTCTGATATCAACTCCGTAAAGGTAAAGAAAGACCTTCAACACAACGCACAGACAGTCTCTCAAGTTTTTCTCATATACAATGCCTCATTAGTTTCTTAAATACCTCTGAAATCTATTCGTTGGAAAATGGCAGAGTTTGGGATTTGTTTTGCAGGCGTTCGCTATTTTCTGTGGTCTGGGAATACACAACTGTCAGATGTACGAGAGTGCTGTGAAGCTGATGGCAAAGCAGAGTGTAGCTCTGGAAGTTCTCTCTTACCATGCCTCAGCTAGTGCCGAGGAAACGGACAAGCTCAAGGTTAAGCATATCTTCCTAAGCAATATGATTCGCTTATAGCTTTTCTTTCTCTTCCCGCCATCCTGCCCAATGTCAACATGTAACTGTGTTACAATTTCAGGATAGTACAATTGCATCCTCACTAGACTTCGACCTGTACAACTTCGACTTTAACGACTTTCCGCTCACGGACGACGAAACATGCCAAGCCACTATCCGCATGTTTCTGGAGGTTGATGTTCTTGCCCTTTACCATGTCCCTTATGAGGTGTGACTTACGCAGTGTATTTTAAAAACCCAACTGCAGTGTGCCTACGAACCAGCATATTAATAATAAGTAGCAATGACTGGTTGGCTATATACATATTTTTGAAAACCTTGCTTAAATATCTAATTGGGTACCTTGTTAAATTTTATGGAATGTTAAAAATATTATAGACGGCAATAGTTTCAATCCAGTGATAGGCGTGGATCTGGGACTTCTCGGGAGATCGATTATAGCGCTGGTTGCTCGGCTATGATTTGTTGTGTGCGCCTTCAATAAGTGGGTCGCTTTGACTTGATAGGTGTTGTGTCGGTGGATATTGAGCGTGAAGAAGAATTACCGAGCAGTCACCTACCACAACTGGAGACATGCCTTCAATGTCATGCAGACCATGTTCACCATGCTTTATGTGAGTTTAGCGCACCGCCTCGCTGCTTGGTCATAATCGAACATTCGGTTTAGGTCTAATGTGATCAATTGAGCATGCGCGCCCTACTTATATATATGTGTTATGTGGCAGACGGGAAAAACGAAGACCTATATGGACCCACTGGAGATGTTTTCTCTTCTCGTGGCTTGCCTTTGTCACGACCTCGATCATCGCGGCACTAATAACACGTTCCAGAGCAAGTAAGGCAAAGCAATGTTTGAGATTCTGTCAGGCGCGCCCTGTTACCGCCAGGTGACGTTGTGGTATTGTGGTTTAAGGTCTGAGTCTCCCCTGGCGACTCTGTACGGTACGTCGACTATGGAACATCATCACTTCGACCAGTGCATTATGATTCTCAACAGCGAGGTGATGGCAATACAACGCCTTCTCCAACTTTCTATTTGCTATCGAATTAGCCTTTACACGCTTGATGAGGACGAGTCACTACAACAACTAGAATAGCCAATTATTTCTGCTTACTTACAGTGTTTAATCTTGCTATATTAATGCTGGTTACAGGGGAACAATATATTTATGCATCTTTCACCGGCAGACTACAGAAAAGCTATCTCTATCGTAGAAAATGCTATTTTGTCAACCGACTTGGCCCTGTATTTCAGGTATGTTTTGACATATTTGGTTTTCAACTGAAATAAATATATTCGAAAGAGCGTAGTTGTTTGGTTCAAATAACTTCCATCTAACATGGTTTGGAAGATATTCAACGTCATTAAGACGTAAAAAAAGTAAACCGTCTGTTATCAATTGTCAAAAATGGCTCTTCAATTAATTTTGCCTTGTCTTAGATTAAAGGGAAATTATATACAACACAGAAGCATTATATCTCAACCTGAAGCCCGTTATAACAAACTGTTTAGGAATATTTGCATAATTACTGTTGGTAAGAACAACGTGCTCCCATGTTTAGAATCATTTTAGTATGTTAGCCACCCAGTTCTTAAGCTGTATTTAGTGTCATACCCAGATCACTTTCAATGAATCACAACCCAATCGTTATGTTTCACACTGCGCGGCAATAACTGTCTCTAACGGAAGTTCTATTCGTTTTGTTGTCCGATAGGTGGATTGTTCATTGGCCTTTGTAGGAATATCAATGACCATTTTGTATGTGTATGTTCATTTATATTGTATGTGGAACTCGGCCTATGTACTTTTCACAGGAAGAAGGGAGGTTTTCAAAAGCTGGTTGACAGTGGGAAAGCAGACTGGTCTAATGCTGAGAACAAAGAGCTACTAAGGTAATCTCATCCTATTTGAATGCTTCAACGTCGCTTGTGATCTCTGGTGATCTAGGGTAATGGTGCAGTTGGTATGTCTCTGTCCGCAACACGTGACTGATACTAGGTACAATAATAAAAAGCAACCTACCAAACTAGACGGAGTCCGCAATCAACAATTGCGCTGATACGTGACTGCCATTGATTGTTGGTTAGGGGGATGATGATGACGGCATGTGATGTTGCTGCTATCACAAAGCCCTGGGAGGTCCAACGAGAAGTTGCACAACTTGTGGCTGGCGAATTCTTTGAGCAAGGAGATTTGGAGAGAGAAAAACTTGGCGAAGAGCCTATGGTGGGTGATTCAAATATTCATTAATGGAAACAATCCCTACACATATATTGGAAATGATACATAGAACACATAGTTACTTTGTTATACGTTTATGCTATAAGGCCATGATGGACAGACAGAAAAAAGACGATTTGCCAAAAATGCAAGTGGGGTTCATCGACGCTATTTGCATGCCCGTATACACAGTAAGTTTTCCTCGCATCATTTCCTGACCACAGTGCCAAATCGATACCTACATTTTGTTCGCTAACATGGATAGATCCACTGTATTTGATGCTTTATATTTGAAACGAACAGTTTTCGTATTCAAAACGTTGCTATGATCGGACATTCTGTGTTGTTTTAGTATTGTTACGGTTTTTAGCAAACACTGATTCATTGTTACTTCAAGTCACTGTAAATAGCACGGTGATTCAATCTTCTCTTAGTTGCATTGCTGTTCACTTGTATAACTTCAAGCCTCATATTTTGACGGCGTTTTTTGTAATCTGAACATAAGGAGAATATTAAGCACTAATTATGTCAACTACCAAAAAGGCTAATACTTGCTGAAGCACAAAGAAGTTAATTATTTGCATCACCATCTGCGACGCTGATTAGATTCCAGAGAAGCTGTTGTTTTGTCTTCTTTTTGATTAACACTATCTTTCCATGTGATACACAGCTGCTGTATCAGGCATTTCCCCCATTAAAGCCCATGTATGATGGCTGTTTGAACAACCGTACCAACTGGAAGTGTTTGGAGGATGGTATTGAGCCTGTCACTGGAGGTACTTATTGAGTTAGCATGCCATATGTCACTGGGTGAATGTAATCAAGGTTTCTATGATTAAGGTAGTGGTAGTGGTTGAACCATCTCCGGCTCTCACAACATAGATGTGTTTTTTGGGATAATTATATAACCTTTTTTTCTGCAGGTTTTGCTCTATAAGTCTGACTCTATTGACAACATTCTTTATTGTCGATATGTGGTGGATACCAGCTCATCAGAGCTTACCACATACCTTGAATTCCCAGCACTCATGAAGGATATCAAAAGAGCAGCCAATAGAACCCAAACAAATAGTTTTCCTTCAGTTATGCTCCTGCCGTGCTTGTGTCATTTCCGACCACGTTTTATTAAAACTCTATGATGCAATTCGTGTTGCCATCATTATTGTGGCAGCAACTTATAATATACTGATGAACAGATCGTGATATCACATTTCATCTTTTCAGGGTTGAAATTCAAAATGTCGACATTAAAAATGATTTTTTTTCTTTGCTTGCATAGCTTTCACTTAAGTGTGTTTTGTTATCTTGAGGTACTGACTGATTGCCCACTGACTTCACAGCAGGTATGAGTCTTTATCAGGACTCTCCCAGCTAGCAGATGTAAAAGGAGTTCTTCAAATGATATCAGCCTTTTGGAGTCCTGTACAAGATAAGCAAAGGGCAATTCAGCATCCATCGTGCTTATGTGTTGCTTGCACCACCTAAGTGTTTGTGTGTCCTTCTCTCCCTAGATTTTGGCCAAGTTAGAACCACACCTTAAACCAATGCATGATGGTTGTCTCAACAATCGGAACAACTGGCAAAGTCTAGCTGACGAAAAGGAAGCATTGACGAATGCTAATAACAATCAGTCTACGTCTGACCAGTCGAGTAGTATGTAACATGTATTATGCCTTGCATGCGTGTCGTGCCAATGACGTCTAGGTGTGTTTTCTATCCTCCTCACCAGTTTATTTAATGAATTGCCTGACACAGTATTTATCATATATTGTAGATAATACCTATTTGAAACACTAATTCTAGTGTTTATTTCATTTCTGTTCATGATCACGTTCATTTTATGATGTAGTTGCCACTAATCTTGATTTACTAATTATAACTAATTGCACCTATATTTTTAGCAGCTGTTATATGCGGGCTTAATTAGGAACATAATTAGTACACCCTATACTTGTTGCATGTAGCATTCGTTTAATTAAATTTCACTGTACAAAACAGCAATGCGTAGATAGTCAACGGATAATGAAAAATGTGTTGAATAACTCAAATGAAATGTAACCTGTGTGTGTTTCTTTTATTGTCTTTTGCACGCACATTAGCAAATAAAAGTATTCCTTGAACTGCTACACACACACATATATATATATATATATATATATATATATATATATATATATATATATATATATATATATATATATATATATATATATATATATATATATATATATATATATAATTAGTCAGATGCAATATTCATAATGTATGATGCAGTCAACTCATATTTTTATTCGTTATTGTATGAGTCATTGTTATTACCACGTCGCCCTTTACGCAACTTCAGAGACTTATGGGTGATTGGTGATGTTACAGGCCCTGCAACAAGTGGTACAACTGAGATCGGGAACATTCCGGTAATTCATCTTTCCATTACTTTCATGATAATCTGTGTAAAGCTCACATATAATCCAGCTGTTCTCGACTGCTGTTTGTAATGAGAGGCTGAATTTAAATTGGTCATTGTACGAATGTGAGGGTAATACTATAACTAATTGTCTGATTGTTGTATGACAGGTTGAGAAGCTCAGGCCCAAGACAGAAGTTAGCACAGGAGAAGAGCACAGTGCCAAAAGCAAAAGCAAGACGTGTGCTATTCTATGATCAGTGTCATTGTCACTGACAACCTAGAAATGCCTTTATAGTTGTTAACTTATATTCTGTTATTGGCGCAAGAGTCTCCAAGTATTCTAACGGATAGACTGATGATTATATCCATTATGTGTGCTCAATATCCGTCTATAACACATCGTGTCTATAATGTGCACATCAAACTATAGTTATTTGTTAAATTTGGTGTTGCCCTTAATATGTAAAACTAAGCTTAAGTTGATTAATTCGACAATTGATAGGGCGCGTTTGATCTCAGTTGTTATGTTATTTGACTTAATGTACCACACTCAGTTGTATATACTCATCTTCATCTATCACATTGTCAAGACAATTTGCCGATGGAAGCAAGTTTTCTGTTTATCTGTGATATATTGTTTTATTATGAATACTCAATATTAGGCTATCCATTTTCAAAACAAAGCTGTTGGTGATAAAAAAAGATTATATAAACGTGAAGAAATCATAGGATTCTTTGCGACCCTATCAGCAATTATTACAAAGTGGTTATGTAGGGTATCGACTGAAATGAGATGTTATTTTTATGGCAGTTAAAATGAGAAAGGTAACCACAGAAAGCATCCTTAGCTAGGACTGTGAGTCGGAACCTTTTACACCTATTTATTTATTTATTTATGGAAAATTACCCGCATGGTCAATACTCAGATGTACACATCTGAAGTACACAGCTAGCTCAAACACAGGTAATCGCTTGGCTGACGAGGAATGATTTATTCCCTGTGCAACCTCTACTCGTTAAGGATAAGAGAGGCTTTTTGTTTCTATCGGCTGATGTGCATTATTGTTCGGCAAAGGAAACCAATTGTAAATTAACCTAATGAAAACCCAAGTATTTCTTTATATTTAGCATGGTTGGTTGCATACACCAAACCGCCGTGCTTTGGAGTGATACAATGTGATTTTTGCATTTCAATTCCCATCATTATATTCTCGACATGCACCATTCATATCATCAATATTTGAGAATAAAACATACGAAGTACAGGGCGACAGTGTCAAGTTCTGCGGCAATGCCTCTGCGTAGTGTAGATTTGTTTTATGGGCCGATTTGCATTTGATATTAATTGTTTATTGCAGCAATAAAAGCAAGTTGAATTTATACGCATCTTATGTCCTTATAGTTTAAACGCCAAATTATACTAATTAAAATTGACAGAGTGGCATCTGCTTCGAATAGCCCATATTTGCATCTTGCATCACACATATTCCGTATATCAGCTTGATACAAACCAAGCGGTCTTTGCACATATACAGACTAGCTGTTTCATCACGACAGAATGGAATATTTCTGAATTATAAGTGTACTATACTTAGTGTATATTCCGATTGAAACCAAATAGTAATCAGCTTATTATATGTCAACTTTTCCGAATCCATCGGATATCAAATCTTGTAGCGATAAGACATAATGGGTGGTTTGTCCTCAATATTGGCACCTTTTCGATTATTTACACTGAGTTCGATATCACAAACATCAAGCGATTCGAAGGGTTAAAACATAGGGTATAATACACATATACAAACATTCCCGAAATGGACCATGTCACCATAAGAGTAATGGGACACTAGATGCAGTAGCAATTTGTTGTAACAACGGGAATATATCAACTTACTGGATGGAAGATAGAATATGTACCTTTCTATAAGCTTCCGATATGTTGCCATAGTATTATCATACAGTGTTTAATGTTGCACGAGTTGCTTTCAGAGTGGGAATGTATAACAGAATCCTTACCGTAATCCTTTCAAAAAGAATATGAATGCATAAAGAACATAACGCTCTTTAAGGACTCATTCGCACTTTTACCAACGATGTTTATTTTCGCTAAACGGGTTCACTTCGAGTGGCTCTGTGGTGATCGCTTCCCCAATAATACTACACTGCAATCGTTAGGTGGTGCTACTGTGATATAAACAATAGCACATGGGAATACTGGGCGGACGTCACTAAGATTGATGCGAGTGGGAAAAATGTTTTGCAGAGCCTTAACGCTGCTAAAACACGCCGGTCACGGGCTTAGAAATAGCGAAATTAACAACTAAGATATGAAATAAGTGTCAACTTTATAAATCGCCCGGGTAGACCTATCTATAACAGTTCGCCTCTCAAAGCATCCGCACTGTTTACTATTCTCAATCTTTAATGTCCGGGCTGAACATGGTGATACTACATTGGCTTGCCAGACACATATTATGATCTCGAGCATAGAGTTTATAGCTTCGCTGAGCTGTGTGGGGATTATGAAATTACATGAAATAATACACCGCAGTCATCAGGCGACGATTCTATGAAATCAACAAAAGCATAGGGGATTGTTGATCCGACGTCTCGGAGTCGGCGTCTGTTGAAGACATGGAGTCACGCGGGCAAACAAGTGGCGTCTTCACACTTTTTCTCGGGCTGAGGCTTCAGTAAGCGCTCTTAGCTAAGCTATAGCTCTTTGCTTGAACTGTAATACCGTTCTTGTCTTCTCTGCTTCACTATGTGTTATAACTACATACAACTTTTGTACTATTGGCTTGTGCGACATACTAGGGAAACGACCCGATTACAATAATAACCCGCGTTCTATGTAATTATGCGCACAGTAATCCACTTACAGCCCCCAATCTAACATGAACACATGCACAGGCACAGACACATGTCAAACAGGCGCTTATAACTTGTTATTGTTAGTGGGGAATGTACTTTGAGGCTTTTACAGAGTAAGTCTTGTCAAATGTGCTGCAATGTACCTCGCCTGACCTGTAATTAATGATACTTTACTTTTTTCGACTATGGAAAAATAACTGCCTCCAGTGCTATGGTTGAGTGGAGCGAATTGGATTCTTAAAAATGCTGATGCTCTGTCATTCATGATGCTAAGAAATTCGACACATCCTTTGATTTACCATCGCCTTTCAACCTAATCTCAAGGAGGGACACGGTTTGCCAGTTTCAAAAAGATATCTGAGTGTTTATCGAGGCAGAGAGCACCTGGGCTTAATAACTGCATGTCAGGGAACCGTTTCATTGAATAGCTATCACGTCAAAAAGGACATTGTTCCATCAGCATAAACAAGACAGTGGTGGGCGCAGTTAATAGTGACGTCGGCTGTTAGACTCTCTCTCACCAAAATACAGACATGAAAGAGTTTAGAGAGAGAGCCACCAAGGCCGTCACCTCAAGGGTAGCTGCCATAATCAATGTCAACTTAAGGCAGGACGGGATGGGGATTGTCCTAACGAATAGTAAACATAACCTAATGGACGTGGAATGTTCCTATGGTATACTCATTTTAAGACTGCTCTCTGCAAGGCCTTGTGACTTAACTATTTTTCTTACATGCAACCACTCAGCTACCAGCCGTCAAGCTCATACGTCTATATATCCTGATTTGTCAGCTTTGGATGCATGAGCATCTTATACAAGTATTCTTTGATCAAACAGACGCACTCGTATCCGCGCGTAAGCTTCTTTCTGTCGGCTCTCGCACAGACACTGGACCGGGCATTGCATTTCACCAATGGAAGCCGTTTGATACCCTTTAGTTTTGGTGACTTAACCTCTTAATGAGATGGCCTAAGCCATATCCATAATAGGAATAAAGGCTCAACATTAGTTAATCCTGGTTGCTCTCCGTTCAAAGTCATATAATACCAGCAGGCACTCGTTGGCGCGAGGACACTTAAAAGTGTTACTTGCACGATGTCCATGAAATATAACTTCTCGTACATAACATTGGAAAAGTTCTGGCAAATCCATCGGTAGTCGGATTATCTGCGTCCCATAATACATGTATGTTGTATGTGGTTTGATTAACAAGCGTAACATGATTAACTGGTCATTATTTGAATGATCATCGTATTAAATATAAGCTGACCTACCCCTGAAACATTTATAGCCACCAAGGGAAGGTGCATAAGGCTGACTGCGTTACATTGAATACAGGAAGATGTTTATGAAGCCAGACGTGATTGGTTCATCTGCTCTGATGAAACTGTCGGATACAGACGCTTCTAGCGCGCCGCCCCCGAGCGATAACGTGTTGTGTCCCAATCGTTTCTGGCCTGCATTTTGTTAACTTGGCCAGCGGAATGAAGTTTTGAATCGGGGCTATTTTATACCATGTACGAATTGGTCGTTTGAGCTCAGATGTGGTGCCTTTCGATCATGCGGTGACATGATCGCGGATATTTCGATATAATCTATAATTAAGTGAATGCTGTTTTCACTGCCAGAAGTAAATTTCAGCATTTGTGTTTAGCATGAAACGTATATCTTCGTAACAAAGGGCTTACACAATACCCAAAGTGTTCAGGAATCACAAGTGGTTCGATTAGAGAAATTGATCCTAAATATTCTTACCGTTATGAGAATACAGTGCACAGCGCTAATTACATGTAGAGGGATGGTTTAGGTATTGGTGAACGAATAGTTTCGCAAGGTTAATTGCCAATGAAATGTCAGAATGACGAATTGGCGAATTATGCGTCAATGACTGCATATAGTGGTCGAAAGAATGTACATTGATTGTTGCGCACCTCACTTAACAGATTTGCCAACATTAGCGATAACAGCATTAAACCGCAGTGGTCATGATAAGACGGACAAAATTTCTTTTGTAGCGTGCTGATGCTCAAATATGTACATGCTGACTACTTAAGCATTACTGTCCCATTGCTGCATTGCCTATAGACTCTAATTGGCACCCTTCGTGTGACATGCATATTCCTTTTCTGTTAAATTCGTTTTGTTACAAATAGTTCATTACAAAGACGAAAAGCGCGTTGTCGTGTGGCCCTACTGGCTTGCACTAGCTTGCAAAAGAAAAAAAACCCCACATTGATGAAGGTCAAATATGGCAGGCAGGTGCCAAGAGTCACGCTCGCATATTTCCTATGATAATGATAATGATAAATATCCACGTCTTTTGTAATGACCGGTGCAACGTCAACTAATACATCTATATTTTATCGCTGTATACGATTATGCTGAATCCTTACTTGCAGATGATCTATACTCCGCAGACACCAGCTAGTCTGACCACACTGTGTGTAATAAGCGATGACATCAAGGTGATCTTAAAAACATAGGGAGTCATTGGGAAGCTAAGCCTCGTTGGTAGATATCGCTGATAGCCAATGTGAGCTCATTGATTATAATACTATCATGCATCGCTAGTACAAAGCGCCAACTATGTGTAAAATCATGTCAGAGAATTAATTGTGTTTTGCAAGGATCATTTCCAAACTAACAGCAGAATTCTGCATTTGCAAGTGGTGGGGAGGTCCACATCTGGTTTGACCTAAGGCAAGGTCATTTGCCAATCATAGGTGCTAAGAAATGTGCATAACCATGACAGTGTTAGAGTTATCAAGTGCAGATAGGGAGGCTGTATTAGTGAATTAGTATAAACCACATTCTGATTCGTTGATTAGATTTGTTGTTGTGGTCAATGCAATTATCAGCTGCTTGATATGGCGTCGTATAGGCATAGTCCGTTGTGACTTATCTACGTGTTGTACATCTAAAACATGAGAAAGGGGTCTTATCTTAACAATCTTAGCCTGTTAATTGATTTATAGGCTAATCGCTTCACAAGATAATGCAAAGCTGGGGCGAAAAAGAGAAAACAAAACAAGAAAAAAATACGAATTGGGATGTGCATAATCTTTTTATCCTAGGAGTTATCTACAACCCTCGTGTTAGCTCCTATGATTCCTCAGGTGTATTAAGGGCCTTAAGAAATACGAACTTGATAAGTGACATTATGTTCCCTTTTTAAAATTTCATCCAAAAAGTATGAAGCCATTCCATTGTTATAAGTAAACTAGAGAAAATACAATTTTATCGTTCTTTTCTATTATATGAACGAAGGTAGTACACGCATTGTAGAATTAATACCTCTTTGTACAGCGTGTCATCGGGAACCGGGCCGAATTGTAAGTGCAGTATTCTACTGTGAAGGTGCATGAAGTTAATCACATATTTGAGAGCGTTATATATTTCACAATATCTAAAAAAAACCGAGGACAAACGCGGAATAAAGCTGATTAATTGTTCATTTTGGCATTAATAAGAAATCAATATTGTCTCCTGAGAGCACTATTACATTGGACGAAATACACAATTTAGCAATATAATTGGCAAAAATACAGGAGGAACGGCTCCTTACCACTTTATCATCCGCTCCTCCGCCTAAAAGCACGTTGCTCGACTAAAAGGCCTGTACCGGAAGTATGAGCAGAAATGTGCAAATAACGAACATTAAAAGGAGAGACGAAGTACGTCGATGCATTCACATTGTCCTCAATAGGTTCATAAATCGTGCAAAACACGGACCATTCTGTTATTACCTATAATGACGTATCCAAGTTTTAGTAAGATACCGCTCTCTACGAAGCAGGGCATAGTAATTGATGCTTCTGCTTATACAAGCAAATTTGATTTCACTGTATTGTACCACCTTTGCCGAAAATAATGCGTAGATTGTCTGTGTTCTATGAAGAATTAGGTGGAAAATGATTGAGTAAACTGCAGTCGCACTGGGCTTTGACGGGTAGAAATTTCAGAGCTGTTCAACTATGTGGCTTGTATTCTTCACAAGCTCTTATCGCCTGCTGAATTTATGCCAGCCTACGCGTACTCGGACGTGTGATATTCTGAGAGATATGCATTTGGCACAGTTGTTTCCTATTATGATTCTAGTGAACGAATATATTCTGTTTGGCACAATAAATTGACAAAGAAATCGCAGAATGAAGACCTCGCCAGTTATGCATCTATGCGTGCATATCGTGGTCGAAAAACGTAGATTGAATATTGTCGCCCCATTTGCCAGCTTTGCCGTCATGAGTGATAACAACACTGAACCACAGTGATTGCGTGCTCTTTCGCAACATTATACATTCTAACTACCCTAGTACGACTGCCCAATTGACTACAGACTCTCATTGTTCCATTGCATTTACCTTTACCATTAGTTACAAATAGTTTATTTCAAAGATTAAAAGCGAGTTGTCGTGTGGCTCCACTAGCACGCGTGCACTATAAACAAGACACTTTCGTGAAAGTCAACCATGGCAGCCAGGCGCCAGGGGGTACACTCAAGCATGCAGTCATCGAGACTATTGAGATAATTGGTCGGGATTTGGTCAAAAGCCCTAAAGATGCTGCAGCTACAGGTAGTTGTCACATGAGAATTAATAAGTACGCCACTTCGTTTGCAACTAACGAACCAGACCAAACGTTGTATCAATTTGGGTAACTGTTGTCGATTTGTGACATTTGAGCTTATCGACTGTAACTACCTCTAAACATTCATTTCCTTCTGCGTGACATTTATGTCTATCTGGTCCATCTCACCATGGTATCGCGAGCGAGATCAGTAATGGAATGACTACTCGACAGGGTCCTCTTATCGCATAAATTATTTCTGTACTGTGTGGGTGACAGAGGTCGTGAACTACATAAAACACTGATAATAAATGAAGGCACCGTCAAAGGCTTCATCGAGCCTTTCGAACCATACTGTGTGCCAAAAGCCAATGAGACACTCGAAAGGTATCGTTTTTTCTCTTGCTCGCAATAAAGCTCAGAAACTTTTGATGAATATCTGACAAGCCTCAGGGCATTAGCAAAAACACGTGACTTTGGGACATAATGTGACTCTCTCATCAAAGACAGAATAGTGTGTGGAGTGTCTAACCCAGAAACTCGCGAGAGACTTCTTAGAATTGAGGACTTAAATCTCACTAAATGCATTGATATTTGCAAGGCAGCCGAGCTCACCATGGCAGCTGTCAAACAACTAAAGCCAAATGACACTGTCAGTGTTGTGACCAGTCACAAATCTTCCACTACTCGAAGAGGAACTAACGCTTCCGCATCAAACCTGTATCGCTCTCAGCCTAATTACAAGGGTGAAACTGACAAGCGTTCTTCAAATGTACCTCACTGGACAGAGGAAAAGTAAATTTGCAAATTCTGTGACAAGAAACACAGATTTGGACGAAAAGAGTGTCCAGCTTGGGGCAAAACATGTTCAAAATGTGGTAAGAACAAACCATTTTGGTGTGATGTGTGAATCACACAGCTCCTCATCAGGACAGACTTACTCACATAGAAAGAGTGTGAAGACTCTAGAGATAAGCTCTGATCAACGTGTAGATGATTGCCCATATGTTATGTCAATCAACAGTTGTGACGTAGCAACAGCTAGCTGCAAAGAATTCGCAACTATGGAAGTTAGTGGCAAGCTAGTTAAGTTTCAGCTTGACAGCGGTGCAACCTGTAACATCCTTCCAGTGAGTCTACTGACAGACGCACAGAAATCGCAGATCGACAGAACAAGATCAACTGATGCCGCGGCATTTTGGAGTCTAGTCTCTTATCATTTAACATTTTCAATTATGCTACTGTCAAATGAAATATGTCCATGGAACGCTTGTTTGAATACCCATTATGGGCGCTTGGGATATACAAGATGTAAACAAAGGAACTGACAAGATTCCATGGATTCATATTTAATTAAAACAGGTGCAATTTCTTCATAAATGACATTAGTTATTTGAGAAGATATTGCAATGTAAGCAAATACATCTATGATATATCGCTGTATAAGATGACGTTGAATCCTCAATAGAAGCAACCTATACATCCACAGACACTAACTAGTCTGACCAGACTCTGTGTAATAAGCACCTACACCTAGGGCTCGATTAGCATCGACGTCAAAAGGCAAGCTAAATCTCGTTAGCAGATAGCACCACTAGCCAACTTGAGGTCATTAATTATAATAATATCATTCATATCTAATGCAGAGTATTATTTCAAGTAGAAGACAAAGCACCAAATAATTGTACAATTATGGCAGATATATCAGTGAACGTATTTATCACGTTTTGAAAGGATCAACTCATTGGAAAGTCATAGATGCTTAGAAATATGCATAACCTTGACAGTATTAAAGTTATCGAGTGCAATTTGGGTAGGCTATGCATCACATTTATATGTACAAGTCACATTCTAATTCATTGATTAGGTTTGCTGTTGCGATCGATGTAAATAACTGCTGCTTGATATGGCGTCGTTCAGACAACGTCCATTGTTAACTTATGTTGTTTTGTACATCCAAACCATATATCAATCAAGAATGCAACCAATGTAGTCTGCATGTATTTGTCGGTCGAGTGACGAGAAAGGAGTTTAATCTGAACAAGCTTAGGCTGTTAATTTAATTTCGATCATGTCGTGTAGGTAAATCGCTTCAAAAAATAATCCATGCTTGAATTAAAAAAAGAGAACAAAAAATGTAGATTGTGCATCTTTTTTTCTGATCCAAGGAGGAAATTACACACATAGTATAATTAACACGTCTTTTTACAGCATAATATTGGTAAAACAGCTATAGGCCATGAATTTACTGGCGAGGATATTTCCTGCCATCTGAAGTTCATAAAACGAGTGTTGTTTCGATCACAACAATATATTCTAGCATTTGTGCACCCCAAGGACTAATGCCGAATAAAACTCCTTAATTGTTCATCTTGGCACACTTACTGGGAATTCTTTGCTACAATTATGATTGAAGCACTTGCATGTTGACCTTTATAACAATGCATTAATAAGAAATATATATTGCGCTCATATAGCACTCGTATATTGGCAAGGGTACTCACATGAAGATACACTACAGCAAAGTTACCGGCACAAATACAGGAAGAACCGCTGTGCACCACTTTATATTGCGCTCTCCACTCAAAAGCACGTTTCTACACTAAAAGGCTTGCATTAGAAGTATGATCTAAAATTGTGAAAATATCGAACGCTACAAGGAGAGACGAAGTGCGTTGATGCATTCACATTGTCCTCAAATAGCTTCATAATTATCGCATAACACGGATCATTCTGTTATTACCTATAATGACGCCTCCATGGCTGTGTCAGATACCGTCAGGCATCACTAATATATCATCCACGGTCCAACAAGCCCTCTTTGGCATGGCCTAATTATTGATGCTTCGGCTGAAACCCGAGACATGTTATTTAAATGCATTGTAAAGCCTTTGCATATCCTTATGCGCAGATTCTCTAATAGTTCATGATGAGAGAGTAATAGATTTGTTCTATGACAAATTGCGATACCCATTACCCGATATAAAACAAAAGTAATGAAACAACAGCCCGTTTGCATGCACTCATCAATAACAAGATACACAATTTAACGGTGACCGTAACCAGCTCTTCATTGTTTGTGAATAAAAAACAAATGTTGAGACTAGAAGGGTGCAACAAGAAAATGGAATAATCTGTGTTAGCGTGTGTCACATATTTTTAAACACCTTGCCATTGTTCAATTATTGCATATTCAAGGCGTCACAATTCTGCAAATTAATTTTGCTGAGTAAATTGTGAGTAATTAAATTGATGTGTGCATCAGGTTACCAGTTACATAATGTGTGGCCAGTTTAGCAAACGACTACTAAACAATATCCCAAAAACAAATAAAACGTCGTGTACATGACGCCTGTATCCAGTGTATCTAATGATGCATTTGACTATGGTCCGACTGATTGAGCTCGGACAAAAGACTGCAAAGTCGTTCCCGCGTCTGGTCAGTGAGAATAATAGCGTGTTAATGGTATTTCTAAGTGCTATGTCCCAATGCACTTGCGAACGCACCACCGTGATACTGAAATTTCAAAGCTGTCTCACTAAGTGGCTTGTTGTTAACTTGCCTCGATAAAATGTATTTATTTGCCACAAATTTCGTGAAAAACCCAGCGGACCTTCGAGCAGTACATGGCCCGGGAGAGATCATTAAGCACAGGGGATTGTTAATCCGACGTCTCTGGGTCGGCGTCTGTTAAAGACATGGAGTCGTCTGATTGGTCGAGGCTTCTACGAAAATTGCACGTGGTTTTAAGGGACGCTATGACAAAGCAACGCATGCGACCGAAAAGGTGGCGTCTTCACACTTTTTCTCGGGCTGAGGCTCCAGTAAGCGCTTTTAGCAAGCTGTAGCTCTTTACTTTAACTATAATACCGTTCCTAGCTTCTCTTCTTTAGTATGTATTATAACCACATACAACTTTTGTACTATTGGCTTGTAACCAACTGTGCAATATACTAGTGAATCGACCCGATTACAAAAATAACCCACGTTCTATATAATTATGAGCACGGTAATCCACTTACATCGCCAACATTCACATGAACACATGCACACATACAGGTCAAACAGGCTCTTATAAATTGTTATTGTTAGTGAGGAATGTACTTTGAGGCTTTCGCAGAGTAAGTCTTGTCGAATGTGCTGCAATACACCTCGCCTGACCTGGAATTAATCATACTTTACTTTTTTTGACTATCGAAAAATAACTGCCACCAGCGCCATGGTTGAGTGGAGCGAATTGAATTCTTAAAAATACCGAAGCTCTGTCTTTCATGATGCTAAGAAATTTGACACATTCTTTGATTTACCATCGCCTTTCACCCTAATCTCAAGGAGGGACAGGGTTTGCCAGTTTCAAAAGGATATCCGAGTGTTTATCGAGGCGGAGAGCACCTTAGGTTAATATCTGCATGTCAGGGAACCGTTTCATTGAATAGCCACCACGTTAAAAAGGACATTGTTCCATCAGTCTCTCTCATTCAAATGCTGACATGATAGAGTTTAGAGAGAGCTACAAAGGCCGTCACCTCAAGGGTAGCTGCCATATTCAATGTCAACTTAAGGCAGGACGGGATGGGGATTGTCTTAAAGAATAGTAAACATAAACTAATGGACGTGGAATGTTCTTACGGTATACTCATTTTAACTAGAGGAACTACAATTTTATCTTTCTTGTCGATTAAATGGACGAAGGTAGTACACGCATTGTAGAATTAACACCTCCTTGTACAGCGTGACATTGGGAACCGGGCTACATGAAATTAATCACATATTTGAGAGGGTTATATATTTCACAATATCTAAAGAACTTAAATTGAGTGTTATTCAGACAGCAGCAATACAATGTTGCATTTATTAACCCCGAGGACAAACGCGGAATAAAGCTCATTAATTGTTCATCTTGGCATACTCACTCGGAATTGTATGTTGCCCAATGCTAACAGCAACAATGATGCTTGAAGCAGATGCCCGCTAACCTTTTATGAATGCATTAATAAGATATCAATATTGTCCTCTAAGAGCACTGTTACATTGTACGAAATACACAATTTAGCAATATAATTGGCAGGAACACAGGAGGTACGGCCCCTTACCACTTTATCATCCGCTCCTCCGCTCAAAAGCACGTTGCTTGACTGAAAGGCCTGCACCGGAAGTATGAGTAGAAATGTGCACATATCGAACATTAAAAGGAGAGACGAAGTACGTCGATGCATTCACATTGTCCTCAAATAGGTTCATAAATCGCGCAAAACACGGACAATTCTGTTATTACCTGTAATGAGTTAGATACTGCTCTCTACGTAGCAGGGCATAATAATTGATACTTCTGCTTATTCAAGACACATTTTATTTCACTGTATTGTACCTTCGTTGACGAAACTAGTGCGTACATTCTCTAATAGCGTCATGATGACAGAACAATATCTGGGTTCTATGAAGAATTACGTGGAAAATGATTGAGTAAACCGCAGTCGTACCTGGAGCGTGAGTGAGACAAGTCGCGGCGGTACTCAACAGAAACAAAGTCAGCGAAACAAAAGCTCGTTTTTATTCACTCATTAATAACCAGATACAAAATTTAACCCAGACCAAAACTTGCTCGTCTATTTCCGCGGGTTGTTTTTGTGAATAAAAAAATGTTGGAACAAGATGGGTGCAACGAGAGAATGGAATAATCGAAATATATGAACGCATTCTTGAGTCAAGTGTTTTGAACTTTGTTGTGTTTGCGTGTGTTACATAACCAAAAGTTCGGACATTGTTAAGTCGTTACATATTCAAAACGTCACAATTCTGCAAATAAACTTTGCTGTTTAAAGCGTGAATAATTAAACTATTGAATGCATCCGGTTACCAGTTACTTAATGAGTGGTCAGACTAGCAAAAGACTACTAAATAATATCGCAAGAACAAATAAAAAGTCGTGAATACATTAATGAATTTATCTCTGGCCCGACTGACTTTTATTGTTTCGGATTAGTAATAAATGAACAGAGACAAGTTGTTTTTTGGTAGAGTATCTGAACCACTGGTCTCTCTGTCGTAATAGAGCGCTGTACACATTCATTTGTTTCTTAGCGCTTTGTTGACCAGATTTGAGTGCTCAATCATGAAGGTAATAAAAACTCCACAATAAAATCACTTCAAACACCTGACAAGCTTGTTCTAAGCTGTAGTACAGAGAAGAGCGCTTTTAATATACCAGGAATTCAAGCGTTATGTGATTGTCCTGGTTAAATACAGTACAAATTAATCACCGGAAGTTCTCATGCCTCAAAATCAATAGTACAAGCAATAATATTTTAAACGAAGAATTCGAGTTGGCAAACAACTGACAAATATTTTGCCTGCGCTGCCCACAATACGGCAGGAAGGATGGAAAACGCAAGGGCCCTTTCATAATTGGTACGTTCACAGAAGAACGGAATAATTGGCCGTGTTGGTTCGTGAGATGACACCAGATAGAAGAAGATTAGCATGTCGTAGCAATCACCCTTTGCCACTTTGCCAGTCAGCAAGCTGTATAGAGCGTTGAACATTGCGGAAGCTAATTGTGTGCTTCGGTTTTGAGGGTAAATGTTATCGTATGGTAAAAATGTAAGAAAAGATCGGCATAAAATGATGATGTGCATAAAATGTATGAATATGCATTTTTTGGTTTTTATTGGTGAGACAACATTGTTTCTTGGCGGGCGGATACTTCGCATTACCGGCCCGGAGGACATGCAGCAAATTAAGTTTTTCATCTTTGTCACGCAATGTCCCGTGATGTACCGGATAAAAGCTCTAACAAATGCGTCTATAGAATTTCCCTCTAAAAACGCTGCTGTTTGTGTTACTGTGACTGACTGATGCTGAAATTGTCTATGGCAGATCATTTTCGAACGACATCTTACATCGCACAGAAAAAGGCCGTCTGACCGAAATCCATGTTGTCATGCAAATGTAAACAATAGAAACGTCAGTTGCGATGGGCAACGAAGTACAACATGCCAACCATTGTATTCATTGGTTAAATATTCATGTTGGATTAGTTGGCCTCAAAAGCCGGCCGTTCATCATTAGACAATGAGGACAGAGCGTTAAGCGTATCTCATATCAGTCAGTTAGATAAAGAAACGTGTTTATGCATGTCGTTTCACACAGAAAGAATGTCTTCTCGGATGTGGCTCCTTACTATTTGGCTTGCCTTGCAACAGCAACTTTGTACCTTGGGTGGCTCAATCCTGTACTTACCACTAATATTAGTCAATAAGGCTTTGTAAACTTCAAAACTGATGTAAGATTAGAAAAAAACATATATCACAGAGTCGGTGAACTCATTTATAGCCATATTGCATTGATTGATACACAAACACATATCACTGAAAAAGCTAAGATATTGGCTTTGATACGCGTATTGAATAGTTCATGCCATGTTCGAGTTTAAGGATTAATTGCTAATCGAAGCGGCCTCTTCCCGCACTGGCCCTCACAAGCTTCCATATCAAACTTAGAATGTTGTTTGAAAATCTTAGAAATCGACAGTTTACAATTGATTTCGGACTCGATTGTGTTGCATCGTAAAATGTTGGGACTATTAACGACATTGCAGCTTCGGTAAGTGTTGGATAATTATGTTGTTCGGGACGATAACTTACTTCTTCAAATCAACTTTATTTATAGTCTACGCAATTGCTTTTGATGTTTTACCTAACTCGGTTATTTCGTATGCGCCGACACAACAATTAGCAGAAAGCATACGTACACGTAACTATCAATTATCTATTGGGATGGAAATAACCATTAAGTAGCAAGACCAGGACATCTTATAGGCTACAACAAACCACGTCGGCAATAAAGTCGGATAGCATGCTGTACAAGGCTTTCAAGAACCTGGCAACTGATACGGCTTCCTTTACTCTGGCAGTTTAGTTAGGTGAGCTCTCTTATATGTCACAGTCCAAGTTAGCCCATATGACAAATGACGACGGCTACGATTTGTACTACTGATTTGTACCCAAGATGTCTCTTACAGGGCTTGACTTGGTATGTATCATTGACGTTCAATGTATGTATAAGTAAGACGTGAATATGTATGTATGTATGTATGTATGTTATGCGACGAAAATATTATATGAATGAATATATGTATGTATGTATGTATGTATGTATGTATGTATGTATGTATGTATGTATGTATGTATGTATGTATGTATGTATGTATGTATGTATGTATGTATGTATGTATGTATGTATGTATGTATGTATGTATGTATGTATGTATGTATGTATGTATGTATGTATGTATGTATGTATGTATGTATGTGTATGTATGTATGTATGTATGTGTATGTATGTATGTGTGTATGTATGTATGTATGTATGTATGTATGTATGTATGTATGCATGTATGTGCATGCATGTATGCATGTGTATGTATGTATGTATGTATGTATGTATGTATGTATGTATGTATGTATGTATGTATGTATGTATGTATGTATGTATGTGTGTGTATGTATGTATGTATGTGTGTGTATGTATGTTTGTATGTATGTATGTATGTATGTATGTATGTATGTATGTATGTATGTATGTATGTATGTATGTATGTATGTATGTATGTATGTATGTATGTATGTATGTATGTATGTATGTATGTATGTATGTATGTATGTATGTATGTATGTATGTATGTATGTATGTATGTATGTATGTATGTATGTATGTATGTCTTGTATGTATGTATGTATGTATGTATGTATGTATGTATGTATGTATGTATGTATGTATGTATGTATGTATGTATGTATGTATGTATGTATGTATGTATGTATGTATGTATGTATGCATGAGATCTAACTTCTTTGACGTCTTGATAACAACCGAAAGGAACTGTTCGATTTTGCAGCTTTGATATCTGTCCTAAATCGTAAAGTATACGTATGTATTCGTAAAGTACTCGTAACAATACGTAAAATGCTCGTAATAACTCTTAACAATCCGTAAAACTTTTGTAGCACGACGTGAATGAAATCGTACGCATCAATAAGCACTCGTAATAATCTGTAAGCAAATCGCAAAACAAATTGTTAACGAGACATTTACGGATTCTTGCGAGTAGTGTACGGAGGGTTACGAGTTGTTGTGACCGGTTTACGAGATTGTAGCAAGTCATTTACGGAAAATGTAATCCGTGAACAATCGCAAGAAAATTTTTGACATGTCAAAAAATTTGCTTCTCTTCTCTAGGATCCTCACGATTGTCTACGAGTTGTGAGTTATTAACGGATACCAACGAGCTATTTAAGGATGCTTGCGATTGACTACGTAAAATCCGTGTATGTAAAGGGGGTATTACACTCCGTTCAAACTCATATAAAACAAGCAGTCAGTGGTCGCAGTGAGTTCATTTCAGAGTCAATTACTTGCACGACGTCCATTAAATATAAATGCTCTTACAGAATATTGGAAAAGCTCTGGTAGATTCATCAGTAATCGGATTATCAACGTCAAATAATTCTTCTATCCTGTATAAAATCGATTAACGGGCGTTGTGTGATTAATTGGACAGTATTTCAATTATCTGCATCCTCGCATTAAACTTTAGCTGGTCACCTAACACCTGAATATATATATATATATATATAATATATATATATATATATATATATATATATATATATATATATATATATATATATATATATATATGTATATATATATATATATATATATATATATATATATATATATATATATATATATATATATATAATATATATATATATATATATATATATATATATATATGTATATATATATATATCATATGTATATATATATATATGTCGAGGTGTATATATAAAAATATATACATATATTTATGGTGACTGAAATACATAAATATATATATCATTCAGGGTTAGTTTTGGAATTAGAATATGTGTGTCTCTATATAAAGCCTTATTTGAATTGCAGTTCTGATGAGACTGTCTGATATGGGCGCTAATTGTACGACGCCCTGGTGTGGTAAACTGTTGTGACTGACATTTTATTTCATTCTTGGTTGTTGTCAGTGGAATGAATTTTTTAATTGGTGCCATGTACAAATTATAGCGTTGGCGTCAATACTTTGAATTCACACCATTACAAGTAGTAAAATGACGATTGTGTGTGTGTGCACAGATGCGTTGCTATTCGACAGCGCGGTGACATGATCGCCGATATATCGAAATAATCTATAATGAATTGAATGTTGTTCCCACATCCAGAAGTTGGATCCGCAATTGGCGTTTAGCTTGTAATATAAACTTCTTTACATCTATGGCTGCGATTGCCATCCTTTGTGTGAGTTATTCCTACACCTTTATATTCGTGCAGTTTAAAATCGTTTATTAGGAAGACGAAATGTGAGTTGGTTCCACTATCACACACGATAAACGAAAATTGATTTCGAACAAAAGGCTTAAAAGTTTTGCAAGTAGAGTTATTTGTCACATGAGAATCCATTAGTAAACAACATCGCTTAAAACTAACAACCCTCACTAAGAGTCATCTCATTTTGGGTGACGATTATCGATTTGTGACATTTGTGCTTATCGACTGTAACTTCCTATAAAACATACATTTCTTTCTGCGTGACATTTATGTCACTCTGGTCCATCTCGAAATTGTATCGCGAGGGAGAACTGCAAAGATACGACTACTAAATGTGTCCTTTTATCGCATCTTTTAGCTTTAGCTGCTGCCACAGCACCTTGGAACCCCACAGAGAAATAGCAACACCATTTATGATATTTGCAATGTTGCAAACGTTAACATTGCTTAACATTTATCTAGTCACTATTTTCAATCAATTTTTAATCATGATACCGCTAGGCTAAACAATAATTGGAACGCCTGCTAGATAACCCACTTACATCTAGCCGTAATCCAAGGATATGACGAAAATCCACGAACATATGTATTAGTACATTAGTAAGCAAGTTTTTTATGATGTTTTGCAAGGTTGCAAACCGTAATAACTGCAGAATACTGTGACCAGTGATGGGGAGGTCAATAACACTGTTGTGACCTAGCGCAAGGTCATTGTAAAATCATAGGTTTTAGAAATGTTCACAACCGTGACAGTTATCAAACGCAATTAAAGGAGGCTATACATCACATCTATATCAGTGAATGAGTATCAATCACATTCTAATTCATTGATTAGATTTGTTGTTGTGATCAATGTAAATATCAGCTGCTTGATATGGTGTCGTTCATGCAACGTCCGTTGTTCACTAACGCTGTTTTCTACATCCATATATCGTTCAAGAATGCAACCAAAGTAGCCTGCATGAATTTCTCGCATGAGTCACTCATGGTTTAATTAGCACCTTTTTGTATGGCGTCGTGATATTGGTGAACCGGTTCGCATTTTATATACAGTATACTACTGTAGTGGGCCATGAACTTACTCTCATAATTGAGAAAAATAACATAAGTCATTCCACCTAAAGAACTCAAAGAACAAATGCGGAATAAAGCTTCTTCATTGTTCATCCTGGCACACTTACTGGTAATTCTATGTTGCCGATGCTAAAAGCAGCAATTATGTTTGAGGCACCTGCCTGCTGACCTTTATGAATAAGAAATCCCTATTGTGCTCTAAAAGCACCACTTAAGTGGAAAGGGCACTTGCGTGAAATACAATATATAAATGGCAAACACATAGCGCACCGTACTACATTATATTGCGCTCCTCCACGCACAGAACATTCTGTTATTACTTATAATGACGCCTCCATGTTTTAATACCGCTCTCTACGACATCACTGATACAAGATTACGGTCAAACATGTCCTCCATAGCATGGCATAATTATTGATGTTTCTGCTTTTGTGGAACCTTGTGCATAGATGATCTAATATCTTCATGATGAGAGAACAATAATTGTGTTCTATGAAACATTATGTGGAAAATGATTGAGAAAACCGTGACAGTGATAAAAGGAATGAATCAACATCTCGATTTTATGCACTCATTCAGAACAAAATACAAAATTTAAACCTCACTCTTCTAAGCACAATGTTTTTATTGTGAATACATCAAATGTTTGGACTAGATGGGTATTACGGGAGAATGGAATAATCAGTAAAGCATGAGTGCCATACGATACAGGACATGTATCTCCAAAATCTCGCACGTAGTTCAGTCATTAAATATTCAAGGCATCACAATTTTCTTGTGTAAAGCATGAATAATAGAATAAGTGTGTGCATCAGGTTACCAGTTATATCGTGTGTGGTCAATTCAGCGAAAGACTATTAAATAGTATCCCAAGAACAAACAACAAGTCTTGTACATGACGCCTGAATCCAGGTCATCCAATAGCGCATTTAACCCTGGCCCGACTAACTTAGCTTGAACAAAAGACGTCCAGGGCGTACCCGCGGTCTATGAGAAAAATAGCGTTCATATTTCTAAGTATTACAGTATATCCAAATGCGCTTCACAACTCTCAACTGCGTTGCTGACAAGGCAAGGAGGATACCAACAACATGTTGTGTATTTAAAGGGTTATGTAAGCGCGTTCGATTTTCCGAGCTGAATACAGCAATATTTCATCCAGAAAAAATCGCATACCTAAAATCAATCGCATGAACAATAACTTTTCTGGATGAGGAACTCGGGTGGCTGGCAACCGACTAAAGATGGCGCAACAATTTACTAAGGCACGAAGACGAAAACGATTTGGCTTGCGCTGACCACAATGTGCATGGAAGAATGCAAAGGAATGTAGTTGGTATGTCCACAGTTGGACGCAATCACTGGCCGCAAACACGGTATATTTCGAGAGGTTGCACTATATAGTAACAGCTTAGCATGACGAAGCAATCCCACCACGCCACGTCTCCAGTCAGCAGGGTTTTAGCAGCGTTGAACATTGTGGAGGATAATTGCGGGCCAATGTTATCGTGGGAATCAAAATGTTGGAGAAATATCTGTCTTGCTGTATATAAAACTTATGAATATATATGCATTTATTTACTTTTTATACGTGTTTCTTGGCGGGGGGATGATTCAGCAAATTAGTTTCCACACTTTTTACACGCAATGTTTCGTGGTTCACAGGATTATAACTTTAACAAGTACGTTAATGGACTCTCCCTTTAAAAACGCCTTTGTTAGACTAACTGTGTCTGCCAGGTTCTGAAATTGTCTACGGTAGATCATCTACGGACGTATTCTTACATTGCGCCAAAAAAAAGCGGTTTCACCGAAATCAATGCTGTCATTTAAAGATCAAAACTAACGTTTTTGGGCATATCCGATTTGTATAGTGCAAAATGTAGGAAAATATCTTTTAATCTGACCACGGTAGATAATTTTACATTCTCTCAAGTACTGTGGACATAAATCCGCTGAGAATGTGGTGCTCGGGTTTAATTCCGATTGAATTCCCAGAGTCCATTTTGCACCAGTTGGTCGCTAGGAGGCAGGTCGCGTGACGTCACGTTTGCGGCTCGTCCCAAAACAAATTCGAAGGCGGTATTTCGGAAGCTGAGAAAAATCATACGATCCGCGATTTTTTCCCTGCAACCTTCCTTTCTACTGATTGGTATCTATTAACATGTCGTCATCAGATGAAGATTATGAAGCCTCATTAGGTGAAATGAGGACTTATGATGTCCGTGGGTATTTATTTGAGCCCACACGATTGCGAATAACAACCGAGTCAGATAATGATGTTGGGAGCTCAGAAACGGATTCCGATTCGGAAAATGAATGCAGCAAAGACGCTTTGACTTTCAGGCCAGTGGAAGTGTGGTGGGTAGAAATTTTTCGTCTCTATTAGTCTAAATGGATTAGCACCGGTAGAAATAACAATTCCTTGTAATGGGGTCTATCTGGCCCACACACGCAAGTCAATAAATTCACCCAGCGATAGTGACATGTATGATAATATACATAATTGACTTGGGTTCCTGTAAACTGGCCCCTTTCAGAATTTAGACATCCTGTTAAATTATCTCTCATCAATGTATATTTAAAAGACTAAGTCTACTCTTTTGCTCACAAATAAAGTCAGAATGCTGAGAAGAATTTGTGAATCATGGACGAACATGACTACTGGGTCAGCTTTTGTTATGTGAATGATCTAACTTGGAGTTCAAAATGGCTAAAGCTTGATTTGGGCAACCTTTCAGGTGTAGCTGTAACAACTGCGATCAGATGACCACATTGCGGGAATGTGTTTGTTGTCGAAATTACCCGAAGAGATAATCTGCCAATGTCTTTCAGAAGGTGTTTGCTGTTCACGACCAGGGCCATCCTCTAGCTCAATGTCACTATAAAACCAAAGTTGTAGGTGCTTTATTAGGCTTATGAGAGAGCACTGATTTTTATAAGTATGCAATACAATTCCACTGTTTACAGGGGTATTTCCAAAGTAAACTATCACTTACATTTTCCTGGTGCACTGCATGTTCATCCATATCACCCTCGTCACTTTCCATGTCGAATATAGACATCCAGGTGACTCAATATACTTACAAGCAAACATGTTTGAACTCCAAACGATTTGTGGGAGCCCTCTACCGGTTCAGTTGAGCTGGCCTCTATCTGGGGCACACCTGTCATCTCGTTTTTACTTTCGCTTGAGGCATCAAGCATCTCAGCTCCAGTTAACATTTCATGCAGCACCTACAAACAGAGGCATCATGTGTTTCAGTGTCGACCAGTTGTACACCAATGATATTTCCCAAACTAGGGATCAAAATCACCTATATCAATATACTTCTATATACAGACTGTCTAATTTGTCATATGACATCAGTAGTACTCCTCATGTAAATGGACCAATTAAACACAGTATGTAGTGTATCCAAATCCCTAAACAATAAACAGGCCATGTCATGCAAGCATTTTGAGATCACATTGAAACACCAGCTATTGAGCCATGCCCATGGGGCCTTTCTTCACCAGTGATGCCTTAGCCTTAACACGGCCATGTCATTTGGGTCGTATGATTATTCATATAAGATATAAATTTTGCTGTCAATCAAACTCAAAGGCACAACCATGACTGGATTTAGTGGGAATGAAAATTGAATGGTCCTAGCTGTCTTACCTGTTGACGTCGTCTTTTCTCAAAGGCACCTCGACGTTTTACTCGATCCTGGTTCACACCCATGTAATTGAAAATCGTTGGCATGGCACCTTGGCGAAGCCTAGTTTGTTTAGAAAAGCCCAGACTTTTGAGCAGCTCTGGGTCCGTTTCATAGGCGTCCCTCACAAAGTGGTCGGAGCAAAGGACAGTTGTTTTGGTCGGCTTCCAATCCTTCCTCTTCACCTTTGCAATCCAATTCTTGTGCATGTTTCGGTCTTTCGGGAACCGAAAGAAACTCTTACCCGACCTCTCGTCGTTTCTACGCCCAACCGACACAAAAATAAGGCATAATCCAAACTGTGAGTGTAACAAACCGTGAAGACTTTTTCATAAACCATCAACGAGCCGCGACAACAATGGCGAAGCTTGTTGACATTCGTGATCAGCGAGCACAGAGCAGCGAACGTGACGTCACGGGCCAAATAATTCCGAACGTTGCCGAGCGGGATGTTCAACGAGTGGAAGACGAAAACATACACTTTAAAATAATTTTTTAAAGGAATAGGGTGCTCCAAAGTAACCGCTATTGATATGAAAACCATTATTGAAGTTTATTCTTTCGAATTTCGCTTAAAAAAATTGTGTTTATGATCTTTAAATGTAAACAATAGAAAGGTCAATTGCGACAGGCAACAAAGAACAATATGAAAAACATTGTATTCTTAAGCTCAATCTTCATATTGGATAACCTTCTCAAACGCAAGCCGTTCATCATTAGACAATAAATCTGGAGCATTAAACTTCATATCGAACGTACCAGGTTGATAAAGTTATTTGATAATGCATGGCGTTTCACATAGAATGACTGCTTTCTCGGATGCAGCTCATTACTATTTGGCTTGCCTTGCAAAAGAAAAGATTAGAAAAGACTTTTATAACAGTGTCGGTTAACTCATTTATAGCCATATTGCATCGATTTATACACAAGCACATATCATTTTTCCATTTATAACCTAAAACTTATGCCTGCCGCCACCCTTCAGTGTAACTTAAGTTGCTTTTTCATGTGTGCGAACAATGTGGTGACAGAGAAACCGCCTTATTACCCAAAAGCACATGATGTTGTTCCGGTATCATCCATTTTTTTCCCACATGTGGTACCGCTGCTCGCAGAAAATTTTGGTCGTCAATATGTTGCTATAAGTCTTGCAAAGTATTGTATGCATGTCATCAAGCAGGTGATGTGTATGCGATGATATTATGAAGGTCTTGTTTCAATGGGGCTTATTTGCATATCATCTGCAATATTATTACTGTACGGAATTCCGGCTCTAAAGCCGAAGACGAGCGTTGTCGCAAAAACTGACAGGTTAAAATCTTTCGTGAAATCCTACTAGCATGGAAAGGTTTTGAATAAAGAATGTATAAAATTGCATTTGCTGTAGCATGTAATCATGCCATTTCAATACAGCATACATGTTAATGCTTTATGAGAGTCCCAAGAATTAGCCATATATATATATATATATATATATATATATATATATATATATATATATATATATATATATATATATATATATATATATATATATATATATATATATATATATATATATATATATATATATATATATATATATATATCAAAGTGACCACTAAATATCAGGGTCTATGTACAACACCATAGTAAGCTCTGATATTATATCATTTTCTAACAGTTCTTTGTCCATGGTGATGGTATGAAAATACAACGGACTTAATATTGTGGAAGACATCGAATGGGATGCCACTTCAGTCACTATATATATATATATATATATATATATATATATATATATATATATATATATATATATATATATATATATATATATATATATATATATATATATATCTTTTTATATATATATATATCTCTCTCTCTCTATATATATATATATATATATATATATATATATATAATTACATACATATATATATATACACATATATAAATATAAATAAATATATATATATATACATATGTATATACATATATGTATATATATATTTATATATGAATATATGTATATATATATATGTATATATATATGCATATATATATATGTATGCATACATATTGATATATATATATGAATATATATATATACATATACATATGTATGTATAAATGTAAATATGCATATATATATACATGTATATATATATTTATACCTACATATGTATATATATATATATATATATATATATATATATATTATATATATATATATATATATATATATATATATATATATATATATATATATATATATATATATATATATATATATATATTTATATATATAATTCATTAGGGCATGATTACTAAGACCCTCATCTTCCCACTTTCAAGCGTATTATTTACGCTGCTTGCTATAGAAGCCATTTCGCCGTGCAAACAAACTTGGAAAATGATGAGCGAAACAATTAGGCGGTGCGAAGCAATGCATCGTGTAGTCGTTAATTTCTGTATTGTCAATTTTTTTCAGCCAGCAACCTTGTGTTTTGTAGCAGTGCTATTAGAGTGAAGTAAAGTTTCGTCATAATTGCATATATGTAAAAGCAAGAGTGTAGATGCATCAAGCATAATGCTTGCTGTTTGCTCTGGCAGCATATATTCTCCCGTGAATGTGCCAAAATGAGGCAATATGCACGTTTCTCTTATTGCTCTGTGACTCGCAACATATTTAGGTTTCAATCAACCTACGAAAGATTATACGACTCGTTAGTAACTAGCACCATTTCTATGATTCGCAAATACCACGACTAGACCGGCAACTTTTATTCATCTAACGATCTCATAGCTCATCACATTCTCTTTATTGTGCTTTAAAGCACAACTAGAATTTACGCATTGAATCATCTAAGAATATATTCCTTGATCACAGCCCCCACCCCAACACGTGCATCCACTTGCCCTATCATATATACAAGCACACATTCTTTCACATCCGTCCTGCAGGTCATTTTGTCATTGGCAAGTAGCGCTACCGAAGGCAATTCATCGGGTTTGATGTCGGAAACTGACGGAATGCTGAAAGCAACAAGTACACTTGCTTCATTGCATCATAGCATGTCCAAATCTGTTTCGGAACCATTAACCAACCTGAAACACAAGCATATAACCATCAGACTAATTTATGAAGGCTATTATTGCTGAACCTTTGTGTTTCATTTCCATAAAATAGCAATAAGCTGTACAATATCTTTGTATTACAACAATAGTAGATGAACTGGTCACTGGAAACATTGCTGTTCATTTGACGATACTAAAACGCCTTTATTAAAACGTAATATGACCAGAACATTCACTTGGGAGATTAATGCAATACAATAATCTTGCTTTGTAGGTTATGATTCTGAACATATTTTCTTAATTACCTTAAAAGCTTGACTATAAGCCCAACTTGAGTTGGCGAAATGTTGCGCGAGATGAGCAAAGGTACTTTAAATGAAATGAAAATAGAACTTCTTTTTGCCCATAAGAAGTCTATGCCTCGCTCATTCACACTTGCACAGCGATGTTGCTGAATTTTTCATATGGATGGAGCATAAGGTTACCCCCGAACCACGTGTTATACTTTAAAATAATTACCTTGCATGATACAATTTAATTCTATTGGTTAACACTAAAACGACCGTTCAACCCGTTAACTCATAAATTCTTAGAAGCAGAATCGCGTTGTCACCTATAATAATATTGTTATCCCTTCATTGTCCATCATAGTAGTATATATGATATGATGCATCAGATCTATTTCCATTGTTCATACATTTGACTTCGGCAGATAGTTAACTCCCTTCACATGACATGGTATGTTTCTAATCAAGTGATTACCCCCGTACAGATAACGTGGTGTAATATATATGAATGATATTAATTCACCTTGTGAATATAAATTGAATTATCTTGCGTGTCATGTGTTGGAAATATTTTGTTTCCATCAGTAGCTTGCGGTGAGAATCATTTGTAAATTGCACGACCCATAAACGGGTGTTTGAGGTTCGATTACGTAATGTTATAAGCTTGAGAATATCTGGTTAGGGCGCAGAGGTTAGTGAATGAAAGTGCTCGAAGGAAGTGCAATTACAGCTGCATTTTGATGGGACTCTTTTTAGGGATCGTCCTTAACTAGGTTGATATTTACTGCTTGATTGGACGTTTCATTGTGTGCATTAACTGCGCATTGTAGATATGAAATACGCATTGGAATTGAACGTCGCGACTCAATAGTCCAATTGATGTGTAAAATTATGAGTTAACTCATGTTTTCTGCGTATGCGTCAGATAACAATATAACCTTGCGATTGTTTTTTGTTGTTGTTGGAGCTTTATCTTCATAATTTACAGTTTTAATTTATTATGCATCCATCTCTGTTATTCTAATATTGATGAGAATTTATTCGGGCATAGAATTCGATGAATCACGGCTTGATTTGTTTGGTTGAAGATTTTGAGAAATTCATGAATGTGGTTTTCGAAATCTATCTTGGTAAGAAAGTTACTACCAGACTGAATACTAGGCTACTGAAAACGCAAGACCTATCAATCAAACTATTAAAAACGAAATGGTTCCATGACGCAGTAGGGAAACATATGTAATTTTGAAATAGGAATATCCACCTTTTCTTTTGAAAGATTTGCGTCTCTAAATAAGAATGTTGCATAGATCGTTCCAGTCCGCGTGGAACTGAGGTAACTTAGTGTTTGCTGGTATTCTTTCATGATGTGAGCCAATAGTAAGCAAATCATCGCTTGCTGCCATGTTAAAATTACTCTCCTCGGGACATGTATTGGTTGAAGTGAGACCCGCTCGTCGTGGGAAGGATGCGTCATAGCTGTTCGGGAGCAATCTAACCGAAGTAAGGTGACCGTTGAACAAGGTTATCAAACGTTTCGTGTTCCTTCTTGCCCTGTGACCCGATCTCAGGTTAAACAATTCCAAAAGCAAAATGTTGCTTTGCATTCTGACGAGGATTGTATAGATTTATCCCAGAACTATATTAGTATTCCAGACCAAATATGGCCTGGCACTCCTAGGAATATTATCAAGGAAGATAATGATGATGCAATCAAGATAAATTATTTCTTTGTTATCTTTGATTACACGATATGGACTCATTGTTTTGATAACTAGTCAGATTGGGAAAAGGGTTAAACCTTTACTGAGATACTATCAATTTGAACTTATGTTTTGCAGTATAGTTTGAGACCCATTTACGTTATTGAAAGGAAAAATGTATTTGCACGTTTAAGGGTGTGCCAGCTCAAACAGCAAAGAAAGAGCTACTTAATCCTAAAGGACAGGAGCGTATTGTTAGTGTTGGTGTGGAGTCTAACATGATATTGAACATGACATTCTTAAACACAACAAGATCTGTTGAGCCTCGTCATGTGCTCTGGCACCGAAGCCTGATAGTTCAATGCATTTAGTTTCGTAAGACTTATGGTTTGACCAATACAGATTCACACGCTGTGCAATCAGCAGAGCTAGGGAGATCTCCATCTCCAGTGTAAGAGGATTGTATCAAAACAACGTGGTGCTTTTAGGGATGCAGAGTTTACAGGAGCATGGTCGTAGATTGTGCCGATGTTTGAAAGGCTCAGCTCAGCCAAGAGTTGTTTATCTGGGTCACCAAAGGCTGGGTCATCTATGGTGCAAATATATAAAACGTTTTAACTCATGTCGTATGAGATTTCTTTGTAAGGCCTAAAACTAAAGAATAGTTTGCATATACCACTCAGGCGCCACTGCTCCTCTGACTGATTTGATGAAGATGAATAAACAGTATGTCTGGACCATAGCTGGTTAATAACGATTTCAAAATGTTGAGTTCAATCGGTTTTGAAGGCTGAAACCATCCACGTTTGCACTAGTGACTGGGAAGCAGGAACAGTGTTGATTCACTGTAATGATTATGAAGTCGAACGTTATGTTGCATATTTCTCTAGCAAATTCAACAGTCATCATCTGAATTGTATATAGGAATGCAGCAAAAAAAAGTCTATCAGTCTGGACCCCAAGGACAATTAGGACGAGGTAAGGCACACTGGGGATTTTTGTTGGAGTTTACCTATATCAATGTGCCTGAGAAAGCTCAAGGTAGCCATCCAATTGGTTTCTACTTGCGGTGTAATTATACCTAGTCAGTGGTGATCTGCAATATTTTCCATTTAGTCATACAGCATACGCTATCTAGTATATATCTTGAGATATCGTATACAGGGTCTCTGCAAGAAGAAATACGTACTTGATGATGTGATATCTCTAGCATTATTTCCATAGTAATCGGCGTACCTGAAGGAATAACTTTGTCTCATTAATTTTCACCAGAGGGTCTTACATGCATGAGGGTCTTACATGCAAAATCACCATCGAATGTATCTTGAGCCGTTTTTAACATGAGATATATCCGAACCGTCTCTACAAAACATATCCAACCGGATGCATCAAGAAGCTTGGGTAAACTGAATAACGCAACATCGGCGTGATGCATTTCTGCTTGGCCAACTGTTTATCGTGTGAAAGTAAGGTTTGCACTATCGTACTAGACAAATGTCAAACGCAGAAGAAAATCAAATGACGAAACGAGCGTCTGGCCAGCACAAAGCTGATTTGCGACATGCCACACTGCTGTGTCGCACATGGCACACACTAAAAGAAACGTCTTTTGGACCTCATGAGATGTAAATCACCCTGGCGCAGGCATTTATGACATGATGTGGCTGCAAAGTGCGTAAAATTTGCCGAACGCAGAGCTTATTCTTATAATGTCAAAAACAGAACACGCCCCTGTTTACGGTAGCCTTTGAACTCAATTACTAGATATTGTATCCTAAAATTTTATTTAACCGGATATTTTGTGCATGATGATGTTGATAAGTCTCACGGCAGTTTGAGATATATTATCATCAGAGACAGTTTACATTGGTATCTATGCATGTATGTATGCATGTATGTATGCATTCATATAAGTATGTATGTATGTATGTATGTATGTATGTATGTATGTATGTATGTATGTATGTATGTATGTATGTATGTATGTATGTATGTATGTATGTATGTATGTATGTATGTATGTATGTATGTATGTATGTATGTATGTATGTATGTATGTATGTATGTATATGTATGTATGTATGTATGTATGTATGTATGTATGTATGTATGTATGTATGTATGTATGTATGTATGTATGTATGTATGTATGTATGTATGTGTATGTATGTATGTATGTATGTATGTATGTATGTATGTATGTATGTATGTATGTATGTATGTATGTGTATGTATGTATGTATGTATGATGTATGATGATAGTGTGCCTTGCTAGCTCGTTCACACATCATGGACAAAGTAATGATTCTGATAATGGCATTTGGTGGATCGATAGATACATTGATAAGAGGTCGCTCATTGTGCGCACGTGTGTACCTTGCAGTGTATTGTTTGTAAGCATTACCTAATGTATCCCTCGTCAATCAGTCACCTTCCCTCAAAAACACACTTCTGAACAATAGCTGAGGCGAATTGATCCTAAGCGGCATTTTGGGATGGGCTAATTGCATTGGATATCAGTGCAACTTAATGCTAACATAAACGACTTAATGTAGAAAACTTGCGAGAGCGCAACGTGAGCTCAATGCGCTGGTGGTAGCTCCAACACGGCTGCATTAGACCATGTGACGTTACACGATAATCCTCTATGTTACAATGCAAACGGTTATTTACCATGGCTTCCTTTCCACCCCGCAGTACTCAACTACCAGTTAGCACAATACCTCTCCCATGCAGTCGTTGACATCACAGCTTGTCCAAAATAACTGCTCACCTTCCTTGTTATGTACTTGACGTTCCTAAAAATACTAACAAATGACTGAAGATGCAAACCCGGATGGTTTCAGCATTTGGCATTTTGTGCACTAGGGCTGTTTGCTGTGGTTGACTTTACCGATGTATGGTGTCAAAAATAATGATAACATATGCCTTTACAAACCATATTGCAAAATCTGGTGGTATAGGTTTTATGACTCGAGGCGATTTATTAATTTTCTCTAATCGTGTGATGATAGATGAGGCTTTTCATGAATTTTTCCGAAGTGCCCATGTGTTATTCTACTGTCAAGCCAATATGATGTCGCTCATTGGGTTTATGTCGAATATTAAGCCGTTGCAATCGTTAACTAACCGTCTCACTTAGCCATTTATGCTTTTGATGTGTAAACAAATAAGCCAGCTGATGCATCTCAGACTATTAGTCAGTAAATAACCAGCTCGTATATCAACTCAACACTAAAAGCCATGTCTACCTCGGCTTGGTAATATGCACCGCTCTTTGCGGTCATTGAAGTGCCTGTAAACATAGACTCTCATCCGCCATACATTAATGATGGTCCACACACATTAGCGCAGCACTGGTAATAACTCACTGGTGTGTTTATTTGGATGATGTCAACGTCGGTAAAATAGAATTGATAAGAGTATTTATTCCCCATTTCTGCGTTCGACTGATAAATGTTGACGCTACAATTAGATGTAATCCGTCATCATCACTTGTTGTTGCACCAAATGCTCTGACAGAATTATACTAGCAGTTTGTAGGCCGATGTTAATTCATTAGTCGTTCAATATTCAGTGCAAGTGCGGTGTTGGCAACAGTCAGTCATTCTGTATTAGACCATGGTAGATTCCACGGGACGCTGAATGCAATATTGACTAACATTGTGATAAATCGATGATATATTGATTCCTTAGCGACATGTGTGCCATGGATGACTGTGTTTTATGACATGCTTCTTATCCCTACATCGCAGTAGTCAGTGATGGACCGCATGTGTAATATGCGCCGATTTATCAGTCAATAAATGAAGCGCATACTGGCATCTCCAAGTATGTCATGGCTTCGAAAAGGCTAACGCAAAACTTAACGGTCGTTTATGGAGGGACTGAATGCGTCCTGATCATTGCATTGATGCATCGAACAACAAACCATGTACCAAATACTAAACGTAGTATTCCCGGAGGAAGGAATGATTTTTATCAAGAAAAGTTTAAGGGCAATCAAAATTTGGTCTTATCTGCCATTACTGTTTTGTTGTAAGCTATTCTCTGAATACAATGCTTGCTATACCTGACATGCATTGTGTATAACGCACGTTATCATCTGACAGCGTATAGCTACACATAGCGCTACTAAACACTATATTACTGAATTAGTGTATTTGCAATATAAGCTGTAATAAGGAATGTTTTTAAATAGATTTTGAAATCGAATCCGGTCTCACACCAAAATACAACAATTGGAACATCCTGCAAGCGGGTTTATAATTGATGGAGAGTAAACATTACAAAACGCCTGTAAACCATAAAATTATTCAGATCGTACAATGGCAACGATAGCTTAGGATATAGCCTTCTTTAACGATGCCCAAGTTCTGCAATTAACAGGTTAATTCACGTAAGGCAAATAAGGCTTCAACGATTTCTGTCATCTGCACAAGGCGCCTTCCGGCGTCTATTGTCATATAGGCGTCTGAACAATGGCCGTAATGCTACTTAAGTTTAAGAATAAGCTTGAAATGCCCACATAGCCAATATGAATATGAAAGGCTGATGAATTCAATTATGTCACAGTTGGCCTATTGGTGTACAAATCCGATTGACGTTACATATATCGAAGGGACAAAGAGGAACTTTGGACTGCTTGCTAGTTAACCAGATGATGGTCAACGACGCAAAGGTCGGAAAGAAAAGTTTGCAAGTCATGTAGTATGACATCAAGATAGCGTATGACATGGTCCCACATGCACGGATGCGAAAGACGTGCGACGGGCTGGATGGTTTACTCGGTCAGTGGAAGACTCGGTACGTAGTGAGGGAGGGGGACAAGAAGGCACAAAGATGAAAGGATAAGCATGAGGCAATATGTGAAATGGCTCAGTACCAACTCACGTTGAAGACTGGGTAAGTAGGTGAATAGGTCAACGGAACTTGGACGGACGCCTCAGATGTGGTGGAAAGCGATGAGTTCAAACTAGTCTGGGATATATGTGTGACGACCATTAAACGACTCGAGCACCAAAGCCGAACATATTGGTCGGCGACAAGAGTGAGCGACGAATCTAAATGGT
>CM067351.1:6043167-6100667 GCA_034190875.2 Urechis unicinctus | reverse complement strand
TGTATGTCTATGTACTGTAATGTCTCCCTGTCTGTCATCAGTCACCTGTCCCTGTAAAACACATTATGAACAATGTCTGTCTGTATGTATGTCTGTCCTAAGTATGTCATTTTGGGATGGGCTATTGTCATTGTATATCAGTGCAACTGTGCCTTGCTAACGTTAGACAACTTAATGTAGAAAACTTGCGAGAGCGCAACGTGAGCTCAATGCGCTGGTGGTAGATCGATACATTGCATGCAAGAGGTCGTTTATTGTGATGCACGTGTGTACCTTGCAGTTATTGTTTGTAAGCAACCCTAATGGATCCCTCCTCAATTAGTCACCTTCCCTCAAAAACACACTTCTGAACAATAGCTGAGGCGAATATCCTAAGCGGCATTTTGGGATGGGCTAATTGCCTTGTCCATCAGTGCAACTTGTTGAAAATGTAGAAAACTTGCGAGAGCGCAACGTGAGCTCAATGCGCTGGTGGTAGCTCACCGGCGGCATTAGTTATGTGACGTTGACGGGAATCCTCTATGTTACAAATACGGTATTTACCAATGCTTCCTTTCCAACCCGCATACAAACCCCAGTTAGCACAATTCTCTCCCATGCAGTCGTTGACTGCACAGCTTGTCCAAAATAACTGCTCACCTTCCTGTGTTTGACTTTACCGTTCTATGGTACTCAAAAATCTAATGATAACATATGCCTTTTTAAAAACCATATTGCAAAAGCTTTGGTATGAGGTTTAAGGCGAGTTATTAATTTGATCTAATCGTGTGATGATAGATGAGACTTTTCATGAATTTTTCCGAAGTGCCCATGTGTTATTCTACTGTCAAGCCAATATGATGTCGCTCATTGGGTTAATGTCGAATATAAAGCCGTTGCAATCGTTAACTAACCGTCTCACTTAGCCATTTATGCTTTTGATGTGTAAACAAATAAGCCAGCTGATGCATCTCAGACTATTAGTCAGTAAAAAACCAGCTCGTATATCAACTCAACACTAAAAGCCATGTCTACCTCGGCTTGGTAATATGCACCGCTCTTTGCGGTCATTGAAGTGCCAGTAAACATAGACTCTCATCCGCCATACATTAATGATGGTCCACACACATTAGCGCAGCACTAGTAATAACTCACTGGTGTGTTTATTTGGATGATGTCAACGTCGGTCAAATAGAATTGATAAGAGTATTTATTCCCCATTTCCGCGTTCGACTGATAAATGTTGACGCTACAATTAGATGTAATCCGTCATCATCACTTGTTGTTGCACCGAATGCTTTGACAGAATTATACTAGCAGTTTGTAGGCCGATGTTAATTCATTAGTCGTTCAATATTCAGTGCAAGTGCGGTGTTGGCAACAGTCAGTCATTCTGTATTAGGCCATGGTAGATTCCACGGGACGCTGAATGGAATATTGACTAACATTGTGATAAATCGATGATATATTGATTCCTTAGCGACATGTGTGCCATGGATGACTGTGTTTTATGACATGCCTCTTATCCCTACATCGCAGTCGTCAGTGATGGACCGTACGTGTCATATGCGCCGATTTATCAGTCAATAAATGAAGCGCATACTGGCATCTCCAAGTATGTCATGGCTTCAAAAGGGCTAACGCAAAACTTAACGGTCGTTTATGAAGGGACTGAATGCGTCCTGATCATTGCATTGATGCATCGAACAACAAACCATGTACCAAATACTAAACGTAGTATTCCCGGAGGAAGGAATGATTTTTATCAAGAAAAGTTTAAGAGCAATCAAAATTTGGTCTTATCTGCCATTACTGCTTTGTTGTAAGCTATTCTCTGAATACAATGCTTGCTATACCTGACATGCATTGTGTATAACGCACGTTATCAACTGACAGCGTATAGCTACACATAGCGCTACTAAACGCTATATTACTGAATTAGTGTATTTGCAATATAAGCTGTAATTAGGAATGTTTTTAAATAGATTTTGAAATCGAATCCGGTCTCACACCAAAATACAATAATTGGAACATCCTGCAAGCGGGTTTATAATTGATGGAGAGTAAACATTACAAAACGCTTGTAAACCATAAAATTATTCAGATCGTACAATGGCAACGATAGCTTAGGATATAGCCTTCTTTAATAAAGCCCAAGTTCTGCAATTAACAGGTTAATTCACGCAAGGCAAATAAGGCTTCAACGATGATTTCTGTCATCAGCACCAGGCGCCTTCCGGCGTCTATTGTCATATAGGCGTCTGAACCATGGCCGTAATGCTACTTAAGTTTAAGAATAAGCTTGAAATGCCCACATAGCCAATATGAATATAAAAGGCTAATGAATTCAATTATGTCACAGTAGGCCTATTGGTGTACAAATCCGATTGACGTTACATATATCGAAGGGACAAAGAGGAACTTTGGACTGCTTGCTAGTTAACCAGATGATGGTCAACGACGCAAAGGTCGGAAAGAAAAATTTGCAAGTCATGTAGTATGACATCAAGATAGCGTATGACATGGTCCCACATGCACGGATGCGGAAGACGTGCGACGGGCTGGGTGGTTTACTCGGTCAGTGGAAGACTCGGTACGTAGTGAGGGAGGGGGACAAGAAGGCACAAAGATGAAAGGATAAGCATGAGGCCATATGTGAAATGGCTCAGTACCAACTCACGTTGAAGACTGGGTAAGTAGGTGAATAGGTCAACGGAACTTGGACGGACGCCTCAGATGTGGTGGAAAGCGATGAGTTCAAACTAGTCTGGGATATATGTGTGACGACCACTAAACGACTCGAGCACCAAAGGCCAAACATATTGCTCTGGGACAAGAGTGAGCGACGAATCTAAATGATCGAGATGGCCGTGGCCCTCGACCACATTGTGCATGACCGAACTGCAGAGAAGCGCCCACGTTACTTTGAGCTTGCAGCAGACTTGGCCAGAACTAGCGGCTATACTACACAGGTCGTGCCTATCGTGGTCGGGAATCTCGGAAACGTTGACAGTACGGAAACGGAGCTGGAAGGGTTTCCTCTGGTAAAGGACAGAGGTAAGCTGACGGGAAAAATATCCAGCGCACGGCGGTTCTCGACAGCGCTGGGATAATCCGGTAGCATTTGGGAAGCAAATGAAGGAGTTCAGCGATGGAGGAGCACCCAGCGATGCAGGAGCACCCAGCGGCAGGACGTACAGACGGACGTACTGGTATTGATTGTATACCCGGAACCCTCGGGGCATTAGCGGAAGACTGTTGTCCCGAGGTGCCTTAAGCACTGCAATATGCACCCCTGTGGGCCAGTGTTTGTAGTTTACTTGATCGCAAGGACCGCCGGGTTACCCCCCCCCCCCAAAAAAAAAAAGTATGTTCCATGTTCGAAACAGCTGCGCTGCTTGGTGTTATTAAAATTTGTGCTCGTCATACACTCGTGCATTGTATGACGCCTTGCATCTGACATTTACGTCTCAAACGAACATATGGTACGTCGATAACACCGTATATTATCTGTTTTTAACAACACCTCAAGTAGGTATGATTTACGAGAGTGCAGTGACGTGATGCATATAATGCATATATGAATATATATATGTATATATATATATATACATATATATATATATATATATATGTATATATATACATATATATACATGTTTGTATATATATATATATATATATATATATATGTATTTATATCAATATATATATATATATATTAATATATATATATATATATAAATATATATATATATATAAATACATACATATATATATACATATCTAAACATATATATGTGCATGCATATGTTTACACACACACACACACACACACACACACACATATATATATATATATATATATATATATATATATATATATATATATATATATATATATATATATAAACACATACAAATAAGGCGCGTGCTTTGTATGCTACATGTACGAGTAATATTTGAACGTGATAGCCATTCCCAGGCAGCTTAGTTACATTTCTATGTGTTCTAACATTGCCAGAAATCTCCCATTGATGCTATATATACCGTCAAATGTCCATATGGTCTGAATTATCTATCTATATCATCATTCGTAGGTAATTATGGTTTGCAGTATGTTTCTCTTGGGATTGCCTCATACGCAACGCTGACTGCCATTTGTAAGCAGATACTCCTAAAACCGTTCGTAGTCAAATAGCGGATCATCAATTGACTGAATACTAATATGCTTATCAAACCGGGCCTCAGTAGTAACCGTCCACACTCGTTATTTAGAATGGATATGGAAATGTTTAAGATCTTTGCATCAGTATTATTGTGATCCTGGCACCAATTCATTGGCAGCTATTGATTCTGCTGATGGATTCTAGAGGAATCTTCCAATGGTATTTATGGGAGGATGTGTGGCTAGAGAAAGCACAGGCGCTTTTCTTAGTTGGGCTATACACAGATATACATATATTAATGCATGCATACATATATAGATACATAAACACATACATACATACATACATACATACAGACATACATACATACATACATACATACATACATACATACATACATATACATACATACATACACATACATACATACATACATACATACATACATACATACATACATACATACATACATACACATACATACATACATACATACATACATACATACATACATACATACATACATACATACATACATACATACATACATACATACATACATACATACATACATACATACATACATACATACATATATGTTGCTGCTGCTATAGAAACTGCAAGCTGAAGAGTCATTGGTACAGGGCCTCATCTGGCAGCTCACGCATAGGTGTTATTCCTACACACGTAGTTAGGAGGCATACCCAAAGGTAAGTTCAACCCACTATTCTGACGCAATCACGGCCTTTATTTCAAAATGGCTATGGATATATGATCGTGAATTCGCGAAATAGTTATTGTCGATATTTCCTTCATTGAATCTGGGCGTCGTGCATATTTTAACCAACATAATAGCAACATGATGTTTGCTGTTTAATGTCAATGACATCATAGGGGAGGATTATGCGACGTCGGTTGTCTGTTAAAACTGTTCACGCTCTAGTCAATACCTAAATCATATACGTCACGGCGGGTACATGGCTGCTATGTTCTTACAGCACAGTGCATGGTGTTGTTTTGGTAGCAAAAGGCTTTGAACTGCTGCAGACTGAATATTGGACATAAATGGTACCATTAGCAATAATTATTCACATATAATCGATAATATCTGGACGCATCGACATATATGGAAAGATCCTTTCGATTTCCAATTACCAACACTACTCACAAATAGTAGGGTAGAATTTTGGTCACATAGACACAAGGGACAATTATTCTAAAACAAGAAATGTTGCATTATAAAAGTGAATAAGATGAAGCGTTATTCAGCATCTACAAATTTATGTTGAAATCGTACCAACTGATGTAACCAGAAAGCATTGGCAGGTAGACACTGTACTGAGTATTTTAAAAGTCTTGTTGAGAAAGGAGCATAGTAGGAAATATAATTGCTTGCATTGCATTCCGCTGGATTACTTTATGCACTCATTGATATTTGCTGTTTTCTAGAAAAACGAAATAAATTGACAGCAAATATTGCAGATGATAAATGTCTTTGTACTAAGAACAATCATGGTACTGGCACCAATGTGTTACATCAAATGGTGACCAAAAAGGATTCTATTACTTAAACCAAAATGGTAAGCAGAGGAACTATATTAATCTTTAAAGTCAATACTCTTGCCAAATACGTATCAGATATATTGGCTTAAAAGGCGTCGATCTGAACGTTGCTCTGATGTATTCATCATTATATGTAGATAATTCTGATTTGCTTCCATCCTCTGCGCCCCATAACTTATTTGTACGCTTGATTGACTTTTTCCGTGCCATGTATCTATTCATTATCCTCAAGCAATTCTGTCGCGTTTCTTGCCATCCAGAGCAGGTAGACCTTGTAAAGAATGTAGGCCGACTCGCATTTAGAATTATATGATCTTTTGCTTTGTATTTGTCACCGTCAGCGTTTGTGGTCTCAACCATTCCGTACAAGTAAATATCCTGAACACTTTACGTTTCATAGAATGCTTTGAATGTTAACAGACATCTTACGAGGTTACACAATGAATCGATTAATCGAGGCTTGCCTTGATGCCCGTAGAAAACAGTTATATGAGAGGTTGTTGTAACGCTTATCGTGGCTCCTGTCTTCAACAATGTCTTCCATGTGTTTTGTTATAAGGACTGTTTAAGTCTGTGCAGGTTTGATATCATCAGCCAGTTTGTAGATGTTTATGAATCTTTCACTTGGTAATTCGAGTACAGTTGTACGTTGAATGTTTGTCATTACAGGAGCTGTGAGCATTGGACGGAATTCATTAAGAGAGGACTGTCGACAATTCACGACAACTTACATATTCCCTTTACTGGCAGGGAAACAATTGTGTTGAATAATGACCGATGTTTTACGCAGACACTTTATACTGTAATATTTTGGCATCTATTCAATTTGTGATTTCTTCTGATTTCTGTCTGAAATTGACCCAGCGAGCCCACATGTGGTTAACGTGGTCAATTACGCCTACCATAAACCAGCTCACACGAGGTAAACTTTTCATTTTGGATAACAATTTCAAAGTCAATCTGCGTATGTTTACTCACTATTTCTAAATTGTAATGTAAATGACATATTACTTATCCCAAATGAAATAATAGTGTAAATAAACTTCAATAAATGTTTTGAAACTGATAGCGTATATATGTGGTGGGTGGGCTGTTGAATAACTTGCATGGCATACCTGGGTCAATCGTTTGAAATATCACAATCCACCACAAAAATGGCTAAATAAGACCGCAAAGAACCAGCCTGTAAATAAATATTGACAGTCCAAATGTTTTGAACACCTTCGCAGCGTATTAGGTTTTAGTACACACGCTCCTTTTGGTGTCATGATAACATTTTGCAATGTATCATGGTTATATCCATTATAATGGTAAATTCAATACGACGATATTATACGGATGAGCGAAGTTTCATGGGACGAATGGGAGTGTAATGGCTGAAGAAAATAATTGATTGATTATTCTCATTCTATTGACCAATTTATATAAGGCACGCATGCTTTCCCAAAACAACCTAAGTCGGACACCCAATCGAATGTTGGTCATTTGACAACGCATGTTAGTTAAATTGTAGATACAGTAGTAGTCAGTCACCCACCACACGTAGGCTGTGCGCCAGTTTCTCATTTCAATCAATAAATTGAACCAAGATCGACTTTTCCGCACTCATATCGGTGGTTCTTGTGTTCTATGTGGATCAACCACTGATGGCGCAACAACCTTTTATTGAATGGTGACAACCATAAATAAGTAGACATAACTTAACCCCAATGGAGGTAGCAAATATAATGCGCAGTGAAATCTATGGCTGATGAATAATGTAAACCCATGTGAAGGGATTAATGCACGCATCACTTTGCTGTTTGTCTGCTTGTCGCCCTGTTCACCGAGCTCATGCTTCACACTGCATTATTGAATGATTCTATTCACAGCTACCTGCACGTGCACTTTTTATATGTTGTGACATACAGAAGAGCCGACAGAAGCTGTGTTATGTAGCACCGTTGGTATCATGAAGCTGAATAGTAAAAGCTGAACATTTTTCCAGAGGTATTGTCTGGAATAAAACAGGGTTTCCGTTCAAAAATTGGGTTATTAAGCATGCGCTAACGACAACTGGCAATCAAGGCTGTATATTCTGTAATGCTATGATACCATTGGTCAAAATGTATCGTGGAATTAAACGAACCATAAGAAATTGCGCATCAGCAGCATGGCCGTGTGTTGACATAAAACTGGCACTTAACTTAAAACTGGAATTTAGAAAATTTCAGAAAAAAAGCAGGCGTACAACCCTTATTAACACCCCCGCTTCGCCATCAAGCAAGTTGTGCCCTAACATTATATAATTTGCCTGCTAAGAATGCTATATTCTATAGGAGCGCGATCGCAGGTATATATATTGATACATTAAACCTCTTTATAACCAATCCCTCAAGCATTTCTATATGTGTGCCAGCGCGTTGTTTGTCATCACGTCTATCCTAAAGCCACATCGAAATTTGGAGGTGCGGCCACCTTGACCAATAAGTCAATTAGATCGAGCCCTATTAGATTAGCTTTCAGGTCATTGATTCGCGTAACAAGCCAAGTATATATAAGGTTAACACGCCATCACTCAAATGGATTATTACGTTATATGTGTCGAAATGTGGATACATCTTCAATGTTCGTTAGATTGAGTGCTTTCTGTAGAACGACGCGAATGTTCGGAGTAGAATTGAGAATCGACCAGTCAGCCGACTATTGAAATAGTGATCGTACAGTTCGTAATAAAGACGATTTTGGTACTCAACTAACGAAGTCAATTTGGATCCTATGACAATTTGCATTTGATCCTAAGCAAATGGCATATACGCTCTCTGTGTCTCGAGCAAGACCAAACGCTTGAACTGAACCACAAAGCGAGCGTAATTCGTCTCTTTAACATTGTATCTTGAAATCAAGGAAACACCACACACTTTTGTGTATAACGCGAACACTGCAGAGGTTAATCTAAGCATTTATTTACTTGTTTTGCATAACATGTGATGCGTGACGTGTGGTCAACCTTTTCCGTGTTCACCTCTTGTATCCCATTTAAATGCACCGTATTGCTAATAGAGACCCCTTGGTACCGTATGACGATATGTGGTGCCCTATGGTGCCCTATGGTGCCCTATGGTGCCCTATGGTGCCCTATGGTGCCCTATGGTGCCCTATGGTGCCCTATGGTGCCCTATGGTGCCCTATGGTGCCCTATGGTGCACTATGGTGCCCTATGGTGCACTATGGTGCACTATGGTGCACTATGGTGTCCTATGGTGCACTATGGTGGTAGTTTGCAATTATTAACAGTTCTCGTTTGATGCTTAAGCAGGTGGTTCTCCGTTAAGCCGGAACACCGAGTAACTCACATCGAACATCAGAATTGTCTCACTACTCCTTAGCAGCCACTTATATGAAGGTCGGCAAAAGTGTTATCATGAGGCACGACTTTGTGCCGGGTCTTCAGTAAATGCCGAATTGACACTTTCATCAAAATTCATCTCATTGCGATTATGAATGAAGCAATATTATGTCATCATATACCAGTTCTTGATATTCTCGTAGGTTATTTATGAAAGTCGATACGACGTGCTTCATGCGAACAGCAACTTCTATGCTGTCCTCTGTATCCTAAGCCCATTTAAGCCGTCCACAAGCCAGTGTTTTCTTGTAATGTAATACAATTATACTGCGAATCGATATAAGTGTCATTGTAGTGCCACGATCTGTTAACATGTGCGGCATTATTTGCCACATGTCCTAGATAAACGAAATTATCTGAAGACTATTAAAAAACAGCATGAAATATTATTGAAAACAACATGGCGGTGATTCAGCGCTCACATTTCAACAGTTCGCAGCTCTAACCGTTTACATAAGTGAGTATGATGAACATATTGCCTTTGTCAACCGGTTTGTTATGAATGTGACGCAGAGTAAGCTAAGTTATAAGGAGGCTGGCATGGGATGTATTTGTAAAGCATCACAGATCGTAGATTTGAACGAATGGATCTCAGAAATTTGATGCTATTCATTTATTACGTATCATTAATTGCATTTTACGACCCGCTTATCAATGGTCTTAGTTCAAGGCGGTAACAATCACGATTGATGTTCCAGCAGCCTGCAATGTTTTTTTCAAACAAAAGCTGTTTAAATCCGGTGCGTACAACCAAGCGTTATCATAACATCAAGTTTATCGATGCTTGAGTCAATGCAATTCCAAATCATGTCACGAACAGAGCGTCTCGTAAAGGCATTTTAATTGCACGGGTTAACAGCCAATAACGCACGAGAGGTTCCTTCAGGTTTACGATACGGAATGGGTGGTTAGCTTTATATGCCTCAGTTACAGCGGCAGAGCGGATCGACAATTTAAATAATTTACTTAATGTAGACACACATGAATATCAAAGCAAACCGTGCAGGGGAATAGTGTCTCGTTTGTTGGCCTGTTCTGCTGACCTGCCCTGCATCTGTTTTAATGTGTATCCATACCAGTATGAATGGCTAAATATGAATCGATCGGTCCCACAATTACTATATACGCGTCTGCTGTCAACACCTGCTTTACTTTTCCGCATAACTTGCCGTGTACGCCCGACGACATAATAATCAAAAGAGCTCTATATTCATCGCAAAAGCAATACGTCACATCAGTAGTAGTAGTACTTGTTGAAAGTAGGTATCCTTATTCTGTCCGTCCAAGTTATTGCAAACATGATGCATCACTAAATATGGTCTGTGCTTATGTCACAAGACGAAACACCTTACAGACGTTTGAAATTGCCTGTCAATGCTAACGTACAAAGTGCGTGGCGGATAAATATGAAATCAAAATTTTGGACAAGTCTTAAACTTTGTATGCGCGGCGTCTTATTATTGAATCAATGCATGTTGTGACAACTTTCAAGGCAAACTCTTGTCAGTATATTTGGGGTTCTATGTAAAGAGGTGGTGCTGATAAATACTTACCAATAAGCAAAGTGGAATAATGTCAGTCAGCCTATGTGATCAGACAAGTATGTGTCCTTTTGTTGGTGATTATGTAGCCCATATAAGAGGTATTCTGTGTATAGTTAATTTATGCGGTGATGCATTACAATGATAACGTGATGCGACGCGTATTGATAAGACAATACAATCACCGGATGCTGCACATTTTACACTATCTACTCGTCTGCATACGACAAACATGTTTATTCTGAAATGGATGGAAGTGTTATTCAACATTCAAATTAGTCACTTGCCGACGTTAGAGCTTTGCATACGTTGATTACATTACTCTTTACCTGTCACAAATACTTTTCAAGCCATAGGCAGAATCGTCCCGACATTTTTGGTGAAATATAATGACGAAACTTGCCAAACAATTCAATGCCTTTTATCATACAACGCATATCCGACAGTTATTGCGCGCATTAGTTCAATCCAGACATGTGTTTGGTGGGTATGTACAATATATGCGATCGAATGGGGCAGTTGATCAACAGTGACCGGTGATGGCCACAATACATGCACACGAGACCGGATTTGTCTTCTGAGTCCTAGATTCTTCTTCACAATTATGCGTCATTAGCTTAGGTGTAGTTTTTCTGAGAAGATTACGCCATACTGAATCGCTACAATCAGTGAGCCACTGAGAACACACTGTATTGCGGATTTTCATTAATTACCAATCTTCCATAAATCATCGATTATTTCGAACAGATAAACAGACGGAACCAGGAATGGAGTATCACTTAAAAGCGAAGCAAACCTACGAAATTGCTGTTTGCTTCGAGGCATAAATATAGTATGTTTCTAAAGCTTTCATCGCTCATATGTTTAGACATCCCTCTATATCTGATCAAAGTCATCCGTGTGACGACAACAACTACAGTTATACAGACGAAAGCCTTTGTTATCAGGAAAGTTTATTGTATGATTTTCTGACTCAGTTGCATACTCACAGCTAACTCTATTTTTTTGTTCACACAGACCATCTAATTGTTTTGCCAAACCAACCCAGTCATCGTTATTCCCTCATCTACTTACAATGAAACATTCTATTTTGCTGGATTAGCTGAGTAGCAACATTTAGTTACCATAATATTTGACAAATGATAAAGTTTTATTATAGTTGTTCGGTTAAAACATCATTCAGACCATTCAGCAATATATCACACTACCTAGACACCGACTATTATGTTTTAAATTACAATGTGTTCAATGCGTTTTTGTTTTTCTAGTAAAAAATGCAGTCGACTGTCCAAATGTATGCTTAATCCACGTAGTCAGCATTTGAATATTTTGCTCAATGCTTAAATGGCCTTTCGCACGCCAGTGATAGATAGTTGTCTAGTACTTTGATCGTGATTACAATGTTACACCTGTTGTCGCTAGCATTACCAGTATTCGAAGCCGGTTCACGTTTTCATCTTTTCATCTTAAAGCAACCGATATGATTGTTTGTAGTCAACACTAAAATTCCACTTAGGCAGATCATTGTTCACTGGCTGTGGTCAATGACATGTCTGCACTTATTGTATTACAAAGGCCGACTTCACAATCAAAATACATACCTTGTATTCACCAGTAATATGTTTAAGGCATGGAATGTGGTTTCAATGGAAAGAATCTGTCTCATCCACATCAAATATTCAGCATCACGTTAACATCGCTGTGAAGGTGCAAATGAGCAAAACACCGTACTACCCGTGAGCTAATCAAAGTTTTATATCCAACTGGCCTGTGCTCTTTTTGCGCAATTTTAATCCCTATCAATGATTCTCAAATATTCCACTTGACGAATGGTCGGTATATGCTGCGCACTTGGATAGGAAACGTAGGCCGATTGTAAAGCACTCACGATAAATAATTTCTTAATCATAGTCACAGATCAATATAGCTTAGTTGAATATTTGCAATAGTCAACCATGCAAATGTTCTGGCATTTTTGCGCCTTCAAACGACACCAATGTCTCAGTTGACCAGATCAATAACTCCCGTGGTGGAGGCATGCGGTATAGCCTCAATGCCATACGAGCATTTTGAAATGGTCTGAGAGTTTTGTATGATAAGTTGTTCTTGATTAATGGCACCAAAGCAACTTTAGTCATGCGATGCTGCAAGGATATATGAATGGATCTTGGTGTACGCGTGCATAAGCCCTATTGCGCGCGTGTGCGCATGTGTCTGTGTGTGTGCGATGGTAATGGTAATGTGTGTGTTTGTGTGTGTATTGGAGTGTGTTGGAGTGTGTGTTGGGGGGGGGGGTTAGTTGCTGGGATCGAGGTTTTGGTTATAAGTCGGAGATTAATCGAATATATATCATTAAACTATGATTAAAACTATAATTAAATGAGAGGCATGAGCGTTCGGATTTTGTACTCGCGAAACGACAGGCCCACGGAAAGTTGGCGTTAACAACATTGTCGTCGATACTGTGCTGTGGTAAACTTTATATACTTTGCACTAATGACAGACACATGCAACCACATTCGTTCTTTGATCAGTGATCGCATTGCGAATTCCAAGCTACATCGTAGCTTATTGAGTAAATTAGAGTTACCTCAGTGAGTTACGGACATGAAATAAAAAAGCCTATCACATATATATATATATATATATATTTATCATAGCATTAACCATACATATATATATATATATATATATATATATATATATATATATATATATATATATATATATATATATATATACATAAGTGTACGCTTGTGTCAACGTGCAGACATAAATGCCAAGGGTATAGGATGAATGTCTGATTGTTCTATGTGCATGAAGCTGATTTACGACTTGGGGAAAAATCCAGCGTACCCTGCAAGCTGGTAATTACACAGAGGAGAAAATAATTGCATAGTATGGCATCCGAATTGGCGACATGTTGTCAAAATAGGAAATATCCTCTATTCACCATTGTCTTAAGACTTAATCGTCTAACACATTTACGCTTTGTGAGAATTAATGACATTACAGCTCGTGCACGTTGTATATTATTGCTGCGAGGAACGAAATGATCTGGCGTCCTCGAACACGGAAGCATCCTATCAGTTTAAGCAACTTCGATCATTTTAAGTGATATTGAGTGGTTTAATTAGTAATTTATGCTGTAGGCATAGAGGGGATCATGTCCCGGAAGGATCTATTGCAGTAAATCATAAACATATCAACAGCTATTTCGGTTGATTTATTGTTTATGCATTGTTAGAAGATATTTTAGTGATTTGGCCGAAATTGATTCCATCGCTCACTGTGCAATTTTCAACGAATAAGGTGATAAGTAAAATATGTCTACTTATATACATTACGAATCGAAAACTGTTTAGTGTCTTATCTGAACATTCCAGTCTCAGAAAATGGCAGTAAACAGCCTTTGGATGGCCTGTAAAAATAACCTCGTGTGACATGTTACGATAACTAAGTCTTTTCGATGACACATTAATGCATAATCCACGATTCATATCCGTTGAGAAATGCATACATTGCATGCACTAGTATATTAGAACATGACGTGGAAGACATATTATGTCAATCAATTGTGACGCAGTTTGTGTGTCGACCGTTTTACAGGAGATTGAACGTCAACTGAATGCAGCAGAGAATTGCGAGGTTAAAATTGCGTCAACACTGTGATTATACCCCTGTGGTACCATTGCTTGCTGGGAACATTACCTGGCAGAACAGTTTCGTTATATATATGGTTGAACTTAAATGCTCCACGTCATGTCAGCAGTCGGGAGATGCTTACCGGTCAGATGCTCAATATTCGGAGTATGTATGCATCAGTTTGACATTCCTAAAGAAGATGTTTGCTACACAGACCCGAACCATAGCATACAAACTTTAATAAGACTCCTCGATGGAAAGTGTCAGTATTAAAGCCTACGGTTCAAGAAATACGGAGCATCGAGGTAGTGAGTCATTAGAATTATGAGTCATGGGCGGCTATATTTCATTTAAATCGACCTAATAAGCATAGCTGACATATTTGTACGCATGTTGGGCTCACCACAGTGTTCCTATCTTTAACTAGCGTCCAACTCGGCAAGCAGCGAGTTTATAGAACTGCGACAGCAAAAGATTAATGATCCATAAAAGATTCATACCGCGCAAAAGCATTGATCATATTTAGTTCATTAATAAGAAAGCGCCATACATGAACCGTAGAAACGTAGAGTAACAATACCTGAACAGTTGGCGGTATCGCAGTCTAGTACGGGCTTATGTTGCATTGCTTATATTAACTGATTTAGAGGTCACCAGGGATATCTGTTTATAGGTAGTCCGAGAACCACAAAAGAAGAGGTTCCACAACATGGGGCTAGTGAATCTACGGGTGACATTATCCAGCATAATGGAATGTAAATAATCTTGATATTAGAAATGTCGTTATAATTGAATTACGTTAATGCTTAATCAGTGCCAATCGAGCTTATATCTCCAGCTATAAACATACTGGACTACTCACCAATTATTACGGTTTCATTGTAAAGACATTCTATAAATGATTTGACCTACACAGTCTTTCTTGCATTCCCATTTTGCAAGCGGTTGATGCGGCTGCCGATGTTAGGGAAATCTACCACTCCACTCAACACCACCAATTACCTAGCCATGTTGTTTTGTTTATCAGTCAAATAATATATATTGGTGCCACCCATACTCAAAATGTCATTATACGACCACGACGTATTTGAATCAACACGAACGTTACCAGCCTATGTATTATTTCATGGCTGAAGTTTTTGTAATGCTGAATTTTTGAAAGGCAATGAATTCTGACAACTGAAAACTTCAGTCGGTCAGTTGCTAAGGATAGTGTAATGTAAGAGAGCATGATAATGTGAACCATTATTTGTTTACTCGTCTTGCTGCATGATAATTACCGACGGGATTACATACAGTGCCAGCTGGCTTATAAATAATAATTACATATAAGCAATACCTCATTAAATTATTTTTCCTTTCAGCGTATCCCTGGCTTCTGAAATTTGATTTATTCTTTTCGTCTCCTACTCTAGTGAAATCACAACGCCAGGTTATAGGATAACTGCAATTGTTTGCTTTTAAGCAAGTAAATACAAGTGTGATAAACCAGTTAATTTCAATAAAAGGAAATGTCAGATGTGGCTTGCATGCCAATGCTGTCTGTTTGGAAAATTCAGTACCAAATGAACATGTCGGACTAGTGTGTTCAAAAACATAGTAGTTTTGAATACTTTTTCTCCGACACACAATTTATAAAATATGTATTTAAATCTATTTCGTTGCAAGCAAACTATGATTTCATCATGGTTTACATATTTCAACTTTCATGCCATTTTTGGCCATATACAGGCTGTACAGCTGCAATATGATATGGCGACTCGCTTTACTGTTTGTTTGATGCTCTTGGTCTGTTTAAAAACGTAAGCCATTATAATAACGATACGACAAACAGCTTCACTGTAATTATTAGTGCCTGTTAAAGTTGCATCATAGAAATGGAATCAACCAAAAGAGAGCCTGAACCCTTTCGGATTGCATGTTCCCTCTGAATGGCCAGAAGTTAGAGCAGCGTTGGTTCAATGTGCAGTGACTTTATGAAGTATACCAGTTGAGAAGCTTTGTATGCGATTCCCGCAAACAATCATAACCAGAATTTTAGCCCAGTTAACATTGACGAAAAGGATATTTTCGTGTCTTTCAATCAGTTGTCATATGTGCGTTGGGAAAACAACAATGTTTGCGGTTTGCTTATTGGATGTCCCATCTCATGCACACCATGGACTGGCTGCTATAGGATGTGCGGTATGAGTACGTGGCATTAGATTTCTTTGTCAAATCGTTATTATACAATCGAACAAACAACATTTTAATCAATAGCCACCAAAATATGATAAACCTTCATGCAATGGACATCTGAGCAAAGTCGCCAATCTTATCTCCATACATCAAACGGAACAATTCAGACAAACTCTGACATTTCACTACATTCACATCATCAAGCATTAATGCGCTGTATCGCAGCGATCAGTTTGGCATGATTGTTGGTGCAGATAAAGTATCATCAGACGTGTTCTCTGTCCAAATGAAGAGGGCATGTTTGGTACGAAGGGTACCTAAGGCAGAGCCATCCCCTGAACAATTTTCATATGAATTATTTTCCTGTTGTCCGGTCACGGACCCATTATTCTTGTGGTTGCTTTCCCAACTGCCAATGAGGTACTATAATGTACGTCGTCTGCCATAGCAATGCTGCGTTTGGTATTGTGTTTATTTTACGTATCTACTTCATAAACAAGCAGAAATACAAATGTCGGTTTGGTTAAGTTTGACGAAGAAAGCGATAGTCAACCTATGCTATTACACAAGAATTAGATAATTGACAATGAATTTCCTATGTGCCCCGCTTAACAACAAAGGCAACATCTAGCCAGTAGCACTTTTATGACAAAGGTATTGACCTAAGTGACGTCATGCGAACTTTGGTTTTCACACCTACTCCATTTTCCGATATTGGTTCCATGACTCTCGGCAAAAACATTGTAGAAACTGTCAAGCAATGTCGAATCGGCTTAAGAATGGGACGCGCAATGATGATAATCGGCCTCAGGGCAACTGGTTACCGCTCCTGTCTAGCCGCACATAAACAATCAGAAGCAAAATGAAACCTTGCGCCTTTGGTAATAAATACAATGGATTATTTTGTTTATGCGAACTGCCTGTGGTAGACTGGTTTCTGGCATAAAGCTTGATATATACCACAATAGTGGATCACAAGCTTCCATATGGAGCGCGTAATCTATGCATACGGACAGTATACCATTAACCTCGGGTTTCCAATCATAGCACCTTGCACATACAGCTCTTGTCATACGTAACAACAAACACCTGTATGTCACCTGCAGCAGATCAATGGGTTGCCAAATAATACGAGGTATAGCGGATTAATCTTATGACGATACGAAACAAAGCACACCATTCACACATGGAACAACGGATAGTCCCGGGGACTGACATAACAGAATCTCATTGCATTCATGCGCCTATCGTTGGTGTAGCCCTGTTGTTTTATTGAATCAATATGGATAAGTTACAACAACAAACCTTGTGACACAAATGTTTCTATTTTTTTCAGCTTCAATGAAACCAGATCGTTAGTTTGAATAAATATAGAATTTACAGGCCGTTCACCAGTTGTCGTTAACTATCTAAGCACGACAAGCGACTTTTGTATGGTGACAAAGTGGACCGCGTGCCGTACATAAGCACATCATCAATGCGGTTTATTGATGACGCTAATGGCCAATTGGGTAACCGAACCTGATAACAATCGGAACACTGAGCCCAACATGAGTACCATCATTGGGGACCGTAATGACGAGCTGTGTATTAATGGACGGCAATCATCGTTGAAACGGTGAATAGCATATGCAAAGTGGCTAACTCTATGTATAATTCACCTTGATCACTAAGTATGAATGACGGGATGGGATGAATTGCTTGAATGACGCCTTGTTGTTTGGATGTATGAAGTTTGTGAAAAGCGTTGCAAGCTGAGCATGATCATTCGATGTCATTGTGTAATACTGTGGATACTAACTTAGTGCAACCGCATCACGAACCTATCATGTAACACATGTTATGACTCATCCGACAATATGTCGTTCACGATTATTGGCTATTTGCACAACATGCGAGTAAAGCATACTTACTTATTTCAACCGATTTCCAAGATTTCTGCAACAAGATATATCTGAGCAATTTCATTCATTAGGAAAACTAAATGGTTATGTACTCATTGCCAAACTACACTATGGTCAAATCCGTCAAGTTTGTAAATCTGCTTGTAAGAGAGCGCAAACAATTTTAAACCTGCTTGTTCTGCAGAGAAGCTGCAGCTGCGAAATTACTGCAATGTTCTTGTCATATATATTCAGGTAACAGTAATATATCAGTCATTCGCCGATGTAAATGCAAGGATCCAATACTTATTACCAAGGCTACCGACTCGTCCGATTCCATATCGTTCGAAGTACTTTGCTATTTGTGCAACATTTGATTAAAGCGTGCAGGTGTTTTGCATTAAACAGGGGTGTAGCTTTAACTCTTTGATGTTTCATGGGCCTGGCAACATATAGCTTTTAAATGCACCTACTTAATAATCCCATAATACTAACATCATGCCTTTACTCTCAATATCGTTGATCTCGCCCAAATACTTGACTATACTTGGACCACCACCAAGGCTGGAGTTATAGGTCTTATTATCCTCGCATCGTCGAAACTAATAATAGCTTTGCATATTTAGTAGATAAAATTACCACTATAAGAGGTTCCAGGTGACCGCAGTGATGGATATATACACGCGTTTCAGTTTCGCATCGTACATTAATGAGATGGCAGACATTCATCACCGACAGTTCTCCCGTTTTGACGAAGTGGTGTTTATTCGACGAGAATCAAGCGTCTCTAAGTGTCATATTTATACACGCTATTTCATCTACATTACTCTGAAAGAAATACTACCTATTAGATATTTTCCTGCCTGAGATGACCTTATGGCGATGTATTTCTTCAAGGACACATAGTTATATATTATCACACATCTGGTGCCTTCTCTGTCGTAAGCAATAATAATGGTGTGGTAAATGTACATTCATGCATTCGCCTGATCCGAAGCACTTAAGCAACATGTTGCAGATCATACCATTAACAGCGAAGTAATTTGTCATGACAAAGGTCTCTGTTAACGTCCTGAATAATTTACCTAATATATCCAAAATGATTGACGGCTTTTGCATATCCCACTGCTTGTATTGCCACAGTGTATACATCCTAGTTACAATGATGTATCAGTGCAATAAGCGCTTATTACCAAAACACTTTGCGCCTGCGTTCTTTGCCCGGTGAATCTTGTTTCGATGAGACACGTTCACATCTGTCTATGAGTAATGGGATTTGTGTCTTAGTCAATGTCGAGAGGTAATGTAAGATATGGTAAAATTTCTATGTCACAAATCATTTTAATCAAATACACATGTCATTTTTGTTATGATAAGGTTTGTTGGTTGGCATGGATAACTGAGAAGTGTCTTGTGCTTGTGAAATGCGATAAGCACTTAGTGTACCATGAATTGCTTTATGAAAGAACTTGCAGTAAAGTTCAAACAATGAGAAAAGCTGGCAAATTTATTGAATATACCAATACTACTACATACCTATCAAACACATCGTCTCGCTTGTTGGGCTGTTTTGGCGTGAGAATGTCATACTAAAAGTCAGCATCCTTCGACATTCGTCTTACATATAGTCTAACAGAAAATATTGTTCCATGAGTTTCCAACAGTACATGCTGTGACACAGGATTGCACTCAACGGATACGCACATGGCAATCAGAGCATTTAAATAAAGACATCGCCATGGTAAAGATGACCATTAAGGGATTTGTAAAATGCAAGCTTACCCATTGTTTTGTATCGTTATAGTGAAGACGTGTTGCAGCAGTTATCCGTGAATTCACCAACATTGGCGCAATGCATCCAGATAAAATATAAAGCTCATATACATTATATTGAACTGGATATGTACACAAGTAACGCATAAAATCTATGACGCTTTTGTCTTTAGCCTTATTTCAAAGTGGATGACATCACAATCGCTTTTCCGGCAGTGGAGCAGCCTGCGGTGTTTGTACGATCAATGCTGCTATTGTATTGAATTTACCGACTGTCTGTTGATGATAACCTACTACACATTGCATGTATTGTCCGCCTATATCACCACATATACAACGAGCAATATCGTGCTGCTCTCCGTAAAATAACATGAGTAGTTACAAATTAATCCATTTGATTTATAAACGACCGCAATAGGCCTACCATGGTAAAAGGCACGTTTTGACAATTACACCCCACTCTTTTTTCCGATGTTATTTCGATGTAGAGATCAACCTCAAATGTAGCAATGATCCAAATACAGCAATTATACAAGCTATTTGAAGAAACATACTCTTGTAGTAAGTGTGTGAATTAAATCTACCGTGAATGAAGAATGCTACCAATTGAACCACAATTTAACCATTTATAATTATAGCAAGTAATTCGATTATTGCATTGTAGCCATATCAAATCAGAGTCACAAATACAGCGTCTCGTAAAGTTTCTTTGATGGCTGATAATCTTTGTCGCGACGACCTCCTCAACTACAGCTGCAGAGTTGATGGAGAGTTCATTTAATTTACTTAATGTGTACATGCAGGGGCGTTGATAGAGTGGCACCTGTGTGCCTGTTCTATTTACCTGGTTTGCCAGCAAAACTTTGAGCGTTCAATTAATTTACCGGTCGTCATTTCTTGTTAATGCAAACACCCGAAAACACACGCAAGCACACCAATCGACCAACTGGCGGAAATAATCTGATAAGGCAATGAAAACCCAGATTTATGGCAAAAAAGGGGAACGAATTTGCATTATGAAGTGACTAGTCCTAGTAACGTCCTTTCAACAAATGATGCTTATGTACCGGGCTTGTTATTAAGATGAAACATAGCTCTGTACTATGGTTCATCGGCACAAATATGTTTTTAGCATGAAATTATGTCAAGGTCCAGATTTCGCTACGTGGGTACAGGAGATCGACGCATGTTATAGGGTTAAAGTGCTGCAGTAGTGGTAGTGTTTGTTGCAATTTAAAACTATACTTTGCCTAATTTCGTTAATGATGAGGTTTTTATAATACCGTAATAGAGTGGATGGTTATAGAGGGTTACTCTGATTACATTTTTCAAGAACGCAAATGAAAGGAACTACGATTTATATTTCCTAGCGTGGCTCTAGCCGAGTAAACAGTTCAATAAAGCGACTGAATATGTGATAAATCTACGCAGAGTAGATTAGAAACACCTGCGTGCTGTTGAGTACATACAAGCTTTAATAAAATATAAATTAAAATGACAAATGTAATACCTAGCAAATAATGTTGGTAGCAAATTGAATTACTGATCGCCATCTATCACCTGCCATAAATTGCCAAGCTAACAGAACCAGGCAATTAGTATAAGTGATAGAAGCGACAAACCTACGACATCTGCTTTGAAGCATCTTTTTATCACTGTCACCCGTGTGTCAATCACAATTATAGTTATATAGATGAATAGTCTGAAATCGAGTGAGTCGATTGTATCGACTCACTCGAATATCCACCCTCAGCATAAACACACGCATGCTGCAGATTGAACATATACCTCGCATGTTTGCTGTGATTCCTTTAGGCACAGAGGGATTGATTAAACAGACAATCGATTACACAATCCTATAAGGGGGTTATAGAAGGTCGCTGAACCACGGCCCAGAATAATTAACAACCGTGATCGGTTACTAAACCAATCATTGTGAATAATGCTACATAGGGGAATGCACTCTTTGAGTGATTTTTAGTAAAAACAACTATATGTGGTGACAAAGCTAATTAGTTTTTCTATATAAAGTAGATGGTTCATAGATGTTGCTGATCATAAATGGACCAACGTGACTCTGTTTTTCTTTTTCTATCATTTCCAAATATATGCCTCAAGCAGCGATGTTTCATAGATATTTTCGGTTTACTTTCTTATGAAAGCATTTCCATATATGGGTACATTGTTTTCGTTCCGTTCATTAGCATCCTGCCGTATGATTGTTTATTTCCATCCACTGCCTTAAAATAACGTTCCTAGATTAGGTTGACAACCGCTCTGACTCGTTAAACAATCAAAGGCAAGCATGAGCAAAATTACTTACTGGTGTAATTATTATTTGCGAGTCTAGTCATGCACATGATGCAACACTTGCCTAGTTAATTAAAGTAAGTATTCCTCTATATAATATACTAAAGTATATATATATATATGCTAAAATTTAAAGGCATGTAGATAATGCTATAATAGACTGTACATAAGCATGTCTTATCACTACAGACACAATAAAGGTAGACAATATACATATATATATATATATAGATATATAGATATATATATATATATATATATATATATATATATATATATATATATATATAGATATATAGATATATATAGATATATATATATATATATATATAGATATATATATATATATATATATATATATATATATCTATATATATATTATATATATATATATCTCTATATATATATATAATATATATATTCTCCTATATATATATATATATATATATATATACATATATATATATATATATATATATATATATATATATATATATATATATATATATATATATATCTATATAATATTCGCATTCAAAAGTGATTAACTTCACTGTTCGTATTGTTAGCCGTCTATAACCAATATCCATATCAATGTAAATAACACAAATGGTTTTACCGCATACATTGCACTCTTAGTCCATATTAAGCCTGCTTTTAGACCCTATTATCTATACAGCGAGTAACGGGATAACTGCTAATGAATCTTATTTAACAATTTTAGCCAATTTAACAGCTCCAGCAGAAACTTGTATAGTAGGCAGGACTATTGTACCTCTATAAGAATTATTTAACTGAGCCGGCATTTAAGGACGCAATATGTCTGCGGGTAGGACTAAAGTTACACCGACGATTGTAGCCTTAAAAAGTCACCAAATATGCATTTAAACATATGGTGACTACAACACATATGTTCGCTAGTGAATCGCAGACATTATTGTACTTGGTGTACTTATTAATCGTGTAATATCACAAGGCAGCATATTCTTAACTTTTGCGTTGTTAAACTGGGGCTGCGATAACAGCCAGTTACTTCCCATTGATAATGTTAAGACGTTGGATGTTCAACCTGACATGGACTGCTTCTAGCTGTCTGAGTGAAAGGATCAATGAGTGAGTCCCCTTGTAGTTTGAGCTGTTATGAATTGCTATCCAAATAGGTTTGTTGTAATTCTTTGAGGTTGAAGATGGACAGAAAAAGTCAATAAGATAGATGGCAGCCATCTGCAGGTGACCCTTCGCCGGCAGTGAATTAGGAAACCACGGGATCGACTCCTTAAAACCACCACCATGCAGCACTCAGTTGACCAAGCACCACTGCCTAGATTTCCCGTAGCGTATTACACAATTGACACCTAATTAGCAAATCACGCTTCTTGGAATTGCTTTGCGGGAACTATATCATATTATTAAGGGTGAGTGTGGCTCTTTGTTTGTATAAACGAATATACTAACTATCAGCATTGTAAAAGTCAGTGGTCGCACGGAATGCAACTTTTATAAGGACGTACAACGACCATAGTGGATTTGGCTGATTACATAGGGACTTAAAAACCCCAATCGTATTTTATTGGCGAACAAAACGTGTGTCATTTAACTTTTGATCAAAGTGGCTTTGGTTATGGCCAATATAAAGGTCACAGACAACTATCCATTTTAACGCGGTAGTGTTTGGAAATAAAGGCCGCATTGTAAATCTGAATATGCGAAATTTGTTGAATGATGATAATTATCAGGGAGGGGATCGGGATTATTATCTTTCAACATTAGCGTTATGCCATGTCCTGTATACGAAATTGGACATAATCTAATGGCGCTCCGTGTGTGTCCTGTGATTCTCTTGTTGTCGCCTTGTTGGTTTTGTTACGGACATCTATGACTCCTCTAACTAATTGTCACCACATAGCCAAATCACATATCAACACAATATGTTTATTACAGGCTTTCCCGCTTGGTAAGATAGCATAGCTCGCTAGAATAGCTAGCATCCGCTCCGAGTTATTGATTCTCCACAGCCATTATAATAGCACTGTTGATAGCTCACGGGAAATAAGTCCTTGTTGGTATGCTTATTACTGTGACGTCAATGCCGATAAAACATACCGGAATATTTACCAGTATACCCTTTCCGCTGCACTCGTTTCACCTTGGAGGTTTTGGGGTATTATTGTTAGTCTGGTTGCACTTAAATGCCAAACGGGATCAATAGTTCGGCTAATCAGAACTACATCGGGAACCGAACTACTATGTATGTATGCATGCATATACTTACATATGTTTGTCTGCCTGCCAGTGTGTATAAAGGAGTGCATGTATGTATGTATGTATGTATGTATGTATGTATGTATGTATGTATGTATGTATGTATGTATGTATGTATGTATGTATGTATGTATGTATGTATGTATGTATGTATGTATGTATGTATGTATGTATGTATGTATGTATGTATGTATGTATGTATGTATGTATGTATATGTATGTATGTATGTATGTATGTATGTATGTATGTATGTCTATGTATGTATGTCTGTCTGTCTGTCTGTCTGTGTCTGTCTGTCTGTATGTATGTATGTATGTATGTATGTGTATGTATGTATGTATGTATGTATGTATGTATGTATGTATGTATGTATGTATGTATGTATGTATGTATGTATGTATGTATGTATGTATGTATGTATGTATGTATGTATGTATGTATGTATGTATGTATGTGTATGTATGTATGTATGTATGTATGTATGTATGTATGTGTATGTATGTATGTATGTATGTGTATGTGTATGTATGTATGTATGTATGTATGTATGTTTGCATGTGTGTAAGTATGTATGTATGAATGTATCGTTGCAAATACGCAAACATGTGTGTATGTATATAACCAGCTGTGGAAAAGCCGTTCGTGGTTGTTCCTGCAAAGTATGCATCCTGGAGGGCCCCCATGAGATGTCGAATCTCTGTGCAGGTTACAAAATGTTACAAAACATTTCGTATCTAATTACCGAGAGTGGTGTTATAAGCGTCTGGGTATTGACTTGGTACCTTATATGGCTGTTTGGTGATAAGTGGTAAAATGCACATCCGCTTGCAAATGGCAGTCAGCGTTTACATTTGGGCTGCAATCGGGTGTCAGGCAACACACGGCGTATGCGGCCGGCAATATTGCGACCGTAAAAAGCGCAATTCTATTGTTTTGTTCCGAAGTCTGTTGATATGTCGCAATGTCTGCACATTGGGTGGATGATGTATCTAGTATGTGCTAAAAACATGCTACTTACACAAACGTGCAGATTTCTGATTGCCACCGATGTGTACGGCCATCATATTAAATAATCGTTACAAACTGTAAATGGAATCAGTATATACAAAACTTGAACACCAAGGCAAATATCCTGGGCAAAGACATGATAATCGCACTTTCATGTGAATGACTAAATAATGAACCAATGAATCCACTCCTCCCTGTTCTTAAATCGTGAATTGCTTTGAATGAAGTTGTCATATAACAGATTGTATTTAATCACGCCACTTTTCTAAGGAGCAACTTCCGACAGATATATTTTGTATTAATGAAAAAATATATCTTATTAACATAAAATTACTTTATAATGCGATCGGTTGGCTTGAAAAAGTCCTTTTCAATACGACACAACCCGTTCATGTCAATAACTGAATCCTGTCGGATTGCATTCGGCATTGATTTCGAAGATTTTATGCGAAGAAACGGTTAACGTTTTTATAAAATACTATGCACCACACCGCACATTTGAACCTAGACGTGCCTACCACATATACCGCTCGAAGTCAATAATTTGACCTGTGCCGTCAGGTCTGAAGTGCGTGCGTGTGGATTTCATGATTTTGTGCCCATGAGTTCGCGAAGTATGGGCTGTACAAAGCATGATCCATATTTCCACAAGATGAACAAGTTCTTATCAAAATAACAATAATCGCATCTACTATAATATATGATACGTCACTTCGTCGATTCGGGCATCATACTTTCCACCATGGAAAGAATCGTTGTTATCGTCAGTAGGAATGATCGCAATCTAATGTGATTTTTTATATAGAGTATGCGTATTGTAAATACGCAAGACCATCAGTCAATGACTCAAATGTTATTATCACTTACAACGCATACTTATTACAAATTTAGGTTTTTTGCCCGCTTAGTTGCCTGGCAATTCACAAACGTTGGCCTATCAATTCTTACCAATATAGCCGTTCTAACAGCAACTCGTTTGATTAGATTATCAGAAAGTGTTGATACTGCGGACAATATTCACAATCGATCAAATTCTAAGTATCAAAATCAGATGGCTAGAAACGTTCCTCTCTTATATTGCACTGCCCTTTCCTTTATAGGGTACCATAATATGTTTTCAACTCTAAATACGTTTTCTAATGGTCTTTGTTACTATTACGTTGACCCCAGCATACCACCACCAGGTGTATCCGTGCCACACCCATCAAATCTTTGACGTCACAGATGACAGAAAACCACAGGTAAGTTTTTCCATAGCGAACTTCACGTTATATAACCGACCATACTTCATATAAATGCTTATTAGGTATTATTTCACTTTATAATAGGTAAAATCGCTCTTCTTCGCCTGACTTGAACTACAAAGGGATTGAAAAGCCACCCAATTTTTTTCCGTGGGGGCTTATATTATGCCAATTACCTAATGATCAAGGCATCTGTGGTATATGACAGTAATTGAGGCCATAATAACTGTATAATGCAAGATCCAATTATCCATTGTGATACGTATGGATTCTGACAATTAAAAAATCTGGTTAGTTCAATATTATTCGATAGTGTGTAACATCGTTTTTTTGTTACTTGTCCTGGTACATAGAAATTACCGACGGCATTCATTCCGAGGCGTGCGCGTAACTACGTATCATATTAAAGGTATCAGTGTATTATCTTTTCGAATTCCGAGAGGTAAATCGGATCCAATCTTTGCTAACGGCCATAAAGTAGAAAGCAATATATACAAGTGGAATTTTTTCATCTGTATACTTAACCGTGATGACATTCCCAGTGATAATTTGTGTCTTTTATATAAACCTATGATGACATGTTTGCGGCATTAATTACGGTGTGTATAATTTATTATGATAGTGCAGTATCACAGAAAGCCGAGAGCCCACTTGATTCATAGTTTAGAGCCAATAACCGCGATGTGTGTTCCTTGGATAAACTGGATAATGACTCAGGGTGGCGGCAATTATTTAACACCAGTTAATAACTATTGTTGTTGTATTAGAATTGTCTTTTGGCCTTGTGTGATGACGGACACTTTGTATCATATTCACCAATGCAATGGTAGCTTCCGATTCGGATGGCAGATCCATGAAAAAATATATCGTGATGGCTATACTGTCAGGATACATTGCTGGGGAAACAGACCCCAGGCAGTTGTTCTCGTCATTTATGGAGCCAGCTAATGTCAAAATGGAATTATATTCATAATGGAATATCAGAGAGGAAATTAACGTGGATGATGCTGATCCACCTAAAGCAATTTGCTAACCTAAGCAATAAAATCAAGAAGGAATTCATTAGACGGAAGTTGTGGAAATGAATAGTCCTCTCGATAGGTTCTAAATCTACAACATCACTGCAGAAGGTGCAAGCGCAACACAATGCAAACACCTACATCGGTGTCATTAGTCACGATCCAAATGTCATATACTTACTATCATCATAACACAAAACAATGGCCTAAAACTAATAAATATTAGACATTATGCCGCTACCTTTACCATACGCAATATCGCACATTCAACATCGTTTTCTGATTCCAGTAAAATATGTATAAACTTTACTTACAAACATATTACACAGATTAGTGAAGTCAGCTCATTTATCAATTATTTAACACCATCTATACCTGATAATTGGTGATTATTTTTCGCCCAATATGCTCGGACTAATCTGCAAGCTACTTCATTTAATGGTTTCCATTAAGAGTTATGTATGTTCATGTGTACACTCAAAATAGGTAGTTAAAGTGGTACATACCAAATAAACGGCTGTAAATACGTGGTAAATTCCGAAATATCCGCTGCCATAGTAAAGTTGAGCAGGGAAATTAACTTGGAAGAAGGCACGTACAATATAGAACTATCCTTTATCGGCACGTTTTACAGTTATGACGCCGAAAATAAGGCAACTTTCTGAGTAATCTATGCCTACCGCAACGTGCCAGATAAATAATGCTTAACAGAAAAGCTGTTGCCTAAACAAAAATACTGCTGCAATGACAGAAATAACAACAATATGTAGTAGCACAGAGAATTTTCAAACGTGTTAACTGAGGTTAATTTGTTTTAAAAAACACGATAGCTGTCTACAGTAAGAGAAAGCTGTGAGAAACTCGTCAATGACTTGCATTAGTAGAATCGCTTTTGCTGTCAAGTTAAATTAGTCATGCATCGGTCAATTACGTCTTGTGTGTAATGGTTTAATGGTACCAGATTTAAGTAAAGGGGTGGTAGCAAACACATTACAAGCTGACTTGTAAATAACCGCTGTATATCAAGTAATAGCTTTTTTAAATGTTTCAGTTTGTTCCCGGCTTCTGTCAATCGATTTATGCTTCTCATATCGCTTCTCCGTTGTGCTGAAATCACGACTTTGACAGTTAAAATGCAACCATTTGCTATGAAGCAAGTAAGAATATGTGTGATTAAGCAAGTGAATGTCAGTGGCTTGTATGCAAATGTTGTTTCCATGTCAATAGAGTGGAATCTTTGCCTAACCTTTTCCGACACGGAATTTCGGAATGTGTTTTAACATGCAATTGGCTGCATATAATCGTTGGCTTCGCTTCGGTTGCCCGATTGCATCTTCATGTCATTTGTGTATTTCATTCAATCGGTATTTGCATATTGACATAGCAAGCAATATCTTTTATTTGATTCTCTGAGTGCAATTTCCATTTCATATCCACAATACTGAATGCCTGTTGTCGGAGTTGCGCTATGTCATCGTGATATTGCGTGGTTGATTTAGCGTCAAATCGTTATTATTGAATAGAATATACAACAACCTTATCAGTAGCAAACAAACTGTCACATATTGTCATGAAATAAATATCGGAGCAATGCATAGATCTTCATAAATCAGACGATATTACCCTGGCAACCTCTGACATTTTATGACATTAACGTCAATAACCATCTATGAGCTGTATCGCAACGATCATTTAGCAAAATTGTTTGTGCAGATAAAGTATATCTAGACGTGTTCTCTTTGCAAATGAAGAGGGAATATCTGGTATGAGAGATACATAGGGCCGGGTATCGACGATTTTCATCCCCTGAACAGATTTGTGTTATTTGAATATGAATTATTTTCCTGTTACCCTGTCACGGACCCATTATTCAAGATCAAGTGCGGTCTAGTGCGTGGGTTAATTTTCCGACTGCCAAAGAGTTGCTTAAAGACATGTCTCTGTCGTGGCAATGCTGATCTTATTTTTGCGTTTATTTGGCATATCTACTTTATAAGCAATATCGAAAGTTTCTCGGGTAGATCAGCTGATTAGCAAAGACAAAAGCGGAAACAGAAATGCAGAATTACAATGGGAAATTAGCGCTGTGACAATTTGCTATGCGACCAAGCCAAACTACGAACCAAACACCCAGCCGATAGCTTCGTAGCACCGGCTTAGCTTGCTATTTCAATAAACATTTGATTGCAAGTTAGTAAGAGACGTTTCACTGGTTTAAGGTCGAGAGCTTAACTCAAACTCCACTACATATTGTGGTTCGCGCAATTTAATTATGGCATATACTCTGAATTATATTTTTTTTAAAACGAAATCGGAGGCCGTTCGGTACTTTTTCTGACCTATTATTACTGGTAATGTCTTTGTCTCTGGTGATTATTATGTAATGCATACGAATAGTGTACGCTAAGACCTAAACCTATGACTAAGACTTTATAGCTACGCTAAGAATGCTCCCTTCGAGTGGCTCTGCGGTGATCGCCACCTTAATTATAATACACTGCAATCGTAAGGTGGCGCTAACGTGACAAAAACAAATTCACATGGGAATATTAGACTGACGTCACTGCGATTGACGAGAGCGGGAAAAAATTCGTTTTGCAGAGCCTTTTGCTGCCAAAACAAGTCGCACAATAGGCCTAAAAATTGCGAAAATAACAAATACGCTATTTAATAAATATCAACTTGATAAATTGCCCGGTATAGGATGAACCTATGGAAAACAGTTCACAGCACACAGCGTCCGCGCAGTTTACGTTCCTCGATCTTTCATGTCCGCGCTGTAGATGGTATTTTTACATTGTCACTAACTATCTTGAGCGAGGGAACTGGCCTGGGGTAGACATCAACATTTGTTGGGGCTAGTCAGGGAGGCGATTATGAAATTACACGAAAGCCCCTGTCATAAGGCGAGGATACCACGAAATCAGCAACAAGAGCACATGTGACTGATGATTCCACGTCTCGGGGGGGGGGGGGCGTCTATAAGAGATATGGGCACATCTGAGTAGTCGAGGCGTCTCTAAATTAAACAGAGAGTTACACGTGGTTTTAAGATATGCTATGACAAGACGCTATGACATAACGCTTTGGTTTACAGGTGGCGCCTTCACATATTTCCTGGTGTTTGCAGGTCCAGCATCGTTATTGCTGCCTCTTGACCGTTTCAGATATTGGTAGACTAATTTTTTGGGTGGCTCAAATGAGTGCAATCCAGTAATATTCCTACAAATGATTAGCACCATCAAATCGTAAGATAATCGTAAATAGTGTTTATTTAAGCCTGAACAATGAACGTGAAAATTATATCACATTGCAATGCGCGACGTATATTTACGGAATGTCGCAGATAAGCATTAGGGGTGACCATTCGCTTGTGCATTTTATGGCCTGAAGCGTTTAACAATTACGTCTGGACAGATGTTGTAAACTTCAGATTCACATTTTTAACAGATACTTAAAAAGGTACGATTCGCGCGAAAGGGGCGAACAAATGTAATTCATTTTGAGCATTTTTGAGGAATACCCTGCAAGATTTATCTAGTTGCGCAAGCTCCGTTCATTTGAATGGCATTAATGTGAATTGTTTATTATTGGGATGCTCCAATCAGAAGCCGTGTCTCTCGGTCACTCTCGGGTACTTTTGAGTCAATGTCTATCATTGGTCAGTGTCACATTCAGATTCGGCGCCAAATTTGTTTTGGTACGCTCGGTTTTACACCTCTTTTCACCAGAACTGAAGTATATTCTCTTCCTTAACATGGAAATGACTAAAACGGAAGCCCTCAATAACACGCAACAGTCACATGGCGTGGTATTGAAAGACTGCTCGGCTGCTGGTTGGGTCTCGACTGTTTTGTGAATGTGCATGCTGGGGCGGGGAAAGATTTTGCCATACGTTGTTAGCTACTGCTCTCGATGCAATGCTTGGAATGGGTCCCGGTTGGACACAAATGGTTTTCCGCTTGCCAGGACAAGTGATTTGTAATGTCGGACAAGTGACTTGCCAAGTCAACTTGCCCAACCGGACGAGTGATTGTAATGAGCCGGGCACACATTCTACAACACCAACACACAATAACAGGCGATTTGCCTCATATCTGTTGATAACCTATGCGCGATGGACATTCAAAATGCCAGGCCAGGCAGCTATTATATGTGCTTTTTCATCATATAACAAGCTGATTTTCAATACATTTAGTGATGATTTTCCCAAAAATGTTGTGGACTCTGTAAAGTTCGATTTCTTATTTTAAACGTAACGTTATTTTACCCATATATGGCACACGGTAGACGCTACAATACATCCGAAGCTGAAAATGGGCGACAATACTAGAATATGACAATATGTTACGCATGGGTAGTTACTGGTCTAGATTGCTGTTCATTTGCATATTGTTGTAAACAAAGTATGGAGGCTGTTTCACTGCGTCTTTATCGAGTAATCAGTGGTGATTTAGTGCTCCTAATTATAGCAGGATTGTAAACGAGTCATATTAGCAACTACACAAAAAAGGAAGCAAAATAAAAATTGCCCAAAATCGCTGAAAAATGCATCATTTAAAGTGACATCTTACACGCCTGCGCATATGACCATATATTAAGCAGTTCATATCGCGTGGCCCGCCATATAATAGCGTAACTGTACAATATGTTAATCCATTAGCGATATTACAACGCACGTTTGGGGAATTTAAAATCTATAATTTACAGCAAACCCGTCTCCACCCCCAAACGTCGACATATTAAGTGATACAATTCTAATGCTGATCTACAGTTATATTGGTTCGATACATATATATACATTTATGTATATATATATACATATATATATATTTACATATATATATATATATATATAAATGTATGCACTGGTACAATTTTCTAAACGGCAAAAACGTGTCTTATTAAGTGGATGGAGGTGCTACTTTTCAAACTACCCACTGATGGACGTTCTGGTTTACATCGATTAAATGGCTCGTGTTATTAGTTGTCAAACGTATCGGACACTCGTTATTTACCACGAATCGTTGTAAACCGACGGCAGAATCTTTCCGGCACTATGGGAGGAATATAATGATGGATTCTTGCTACATGCGTTATATCATACCGCATTTTATTCATTGCCGACGGTTACTGTTCACAAAACGTGTATATCTAGAAATTGGTTTGGTGAGCATATATAATATAAGCATAATAATTATTTTTGTTTATTAATAGTAACTGGTAACGGCCTTTTAATTTGCTTCTGAAAAATTGCTTGTTTAACAAACTATGCAAATGAGGCCGAACAAGTTGATGTTTTTCTATTAAATTTTTCAAAACAACCAATTATGCCACATTAGCTTGAGCCTATTAGTCTCCAGTATTGCCATCAAGCTGACAAATTTATAAATTATAATGCCTCGTTTCCTCGCCCATCAGTGAATAGCTTTATTGAACTGAATTTGCTATCCCAGTTAATTACTGATCTTGCATTAGTAGTTGATTTTTCTTAACAAAGTAAACGGTAGCAACCAAAGATGGGGTACCAGTGAAAGGCGTGGTACAACTGTAAGATCGTACACGGTTTTGAATAATCAATATTGTGTACGATATGTTTGACGCAATTATTGCTCATGTAATTAGACGGCTCTCATTGTCTAAACACAAGCTCTTACGTGCCATTACACGGCGCAGAAACAAATATTCCAGTTGGTTCGAACCGCTGTTGTGCGTCTTTCTGATATGGTGTATTCAGTTAGGTCAATTGTATAATTCCGCTGCTTAACTGCCGATTCTCTGAATATGCTCTGGACTGGATCGGGATTTACAAGTGCTTAGTTTATTCCTACACCACATCTTCATAGTTATATACCAATTTCTGTTTCCATATAAAGTTACTTTGGCAGGCTGATGGAACGGTATGCCTGCCATGGAATAGTACATCTTGAAATATGTTGAAACAACCAGAATAGATTCCATTAATAGATTAATTAAGTAATGCAACGATTAATGTTATATCTTGATGGCAGCCTAGTGTGTCATAGAAAATGACATTGGACAACGACCCATTATCCTTGTTCAGTTGAAGTGATATTCAAACTATTCAGAAACATATCACCCGACATGGACAAATATTCATTCAATAACATGCACGTTGAGGGGCATGCAATTGTTAGGTTTTCCAAAATATATTTATTATATTTTATGAAATTATGCAATTTGCTGTATTTGACTCATACAACATTGCAATGGCCCAAAGTAAACGCTTGCATATATATGTCCAAACTATGCACTCATGTGCTTATGAGGCGCTATCCGTCTGATGATATTAATTTTATGCAACTAATTGGAATAAAGGGGCCTCTGTGCATGGCCTTGTCTGCAAAGCTGTGCTCTTAAATAACACATATTATCAGAGCGATTTGACATAAAATAGCAATAATTGGACAACAGAATGGAGCCGCAACTGTCGTATTATGATAGCTTATTATTCCCCGCGGGGTTGCTGTCAGGTTTTATGAAGGTCACATAAAAACTGACTGGATAACCTTGTATACATCAGCAGTCTCTGCAGGAAGTGTTCAAGTGAAGAGCATTATATATATATATATATATATATATATATATATATATATATATATATATATATATATATATATATATATATATATATATATATTGCGGATATATATATATATATATATATATCATAGTGTATATATCCAAAAAAATATATGAATAGGAAGCCGAAAAAATCGAGAAGAATGCCTGTCGCGTCTTACGGTGTCGAATGGTTGGTGACAGGCAACGGGGAAAAGCACATCCACGGTTTGATGGGAAGTTTCGAGAAGGATGTATTTTTGAGAGCCTTCTTGACCGATTACAACATTAGCTTAGACGAATTGCGATAGGCCCATAAAGGGTAGACCTAGCAAACACACTACGTACGAACAACGTAGTACTACGTAGTTCGTAGGTAATGATTAGATAATGTCTGGTAATTACGTAGTTAAAACGTTGTAATTACATAGTTCGTGTACGTAGTGTCTCTACGTAATAAATACATACCGACAATACGTCGTATATACGTATCATTCCGCTACGTAATTCAAGACACGTATTGCGGACGTAATCTATAACATGTATTTAGTCATAGTGTGCGATCCAAAAAAACAACGTAAAGACAATCTGGTTGTTGTAAAAAAGAACTGGAAGTGCCAATCACTTCGTTGTTTCTTAATTCAAATTTGAAAGAAATATTTGTGAAATATATATATCTCAAGTCATCGCCTTATTTTTTTGTCATCCTAAGGTTTATATTGAAAAAATATAATGACTTACGTGAACAGAATGTAAATCCACCCTCAAAACTTTTTATATGATCCTGAAAATTGACTTTTATACAGTTGAATAGTTGAGATTATCAAGTCCTGGTTTTCGTAAACAATGATGCATGCAAAAAACGGCCATATCTGTACTCTAATATTCGTAGTAATGTAGAATGTCTAAATACACTTTCTTGCATGGTTTGCAGTAATAGGTAGAGTAGTGAATTGCATGTATTTCCCAGTAAAGAATCGCTTCCCAACTCCTCACTGAATAGCATCTCTAACTAATTCGCATTGTTTGACTCATTTTATATAATTGTGTTACTTCTAATGAAATAGTATGGAAGAGAAATATAGAAAACGAGTATAAAAGCAAATGGCAGTCAGCAGACCGTTCATTGAAGAATATGAAGAAGAAAGACATGATATATTCTTCGTCCTCTACTAGTCATAATGATAATTCATGCGGGAAACTGCCACCATTGCTGCCAAGTAGCGAAGATGAAGTGTTACCAAGGACCAACCAAAGTACCAACTGTTCACCAGTTCAAGCAGCAACATTGGAAAATTCATCAGCAGGCAATCCCCGTACAAATGATGAGGGTTGGAATTGGGATCTCATAGATGATCATGTTCCAATTTCGTCTGATTCTGAGGGTGAGGATGGATCCTCATGTGATCCAAATTTGTTTCCAAGAGAATTGGGGAAATGGGTGAATGATTTTGGTATAACTCATAGTGCTGCTGATGTATTGTTGAAATTGCTGAGAGCAAATGGACATCCTGAAATGCCTAAAACAGCATGCACTTTATTGAAAACACCTAGATCAGTTTCAACTGAGACCAGGTCAGGAATGGATTTAACCAATCTTGGGTTACCTGAAGTACTATTGAAAACTGTTCAAAGTTATGCACCATCTATCCTGAAAAATGTCCATGATTTGGATTTGAGCTTTAACATAGACGGGATTCCGTTATTCAAAAGTACCAATGAGTCACTTTGGCCTGTGCTGTGTGCAGTAACTAATATCTGTCCCATTAAAGTATTTCCTGTGGCACTTAGTTTTGGTGTATCAAAGCCAAGTGATTTGAATATTTTTAATGAAACCATTAGGAATATGAAAATTCTCATGCAAGATTGGCTGGTGGACACAGTTAATGGGAAAACCTACTCTGTAACACTTAAATGTGTTGTATGCAATGCACCTGCCAAAGCCATGATCAAGTCCATCAAGCTATATTCTGGGTATTACGGGTGTGACAGATGTGCTCAGAGGGGTAGGTGGATTGGTAGAATGACATATCCAGATGTTGAACCTGAGGAGCTTAGAACAGACATTTCCTTCAGAACTCAAATCCTGATCATCACCATGGCCAAACACCATTTTGTGAACTTCCGATTGACATAGTAAATCAATTTCCAATAGACTATATGCATCAGGTTTGTTTGGGAGATCAGAAGAAGCTTTTGTTGGCATGGATTCGCGGTAAGAAGGAGTTCCGGATGTCAGCTGCTCAAGTACAGGAAATAAGTCAACGGCTACTAAATTTGCAAAGATTTGCCCATCTTTGTTTGCAAGAAAACCTCGGAGTTTGGCCGAAATTGACAGGTGGAAGGCAACCGAGTACAAGCAGTTTCCATTATATACTGGCAAAGTAGTACTCCGCAGAATCTTGCGGCAAGAGCTGTATGACCATTTCCTTGTCCTGAATGTGGCAGTTAGTATTTTGGTCTGCCCAAGGTTGACAAGAGAACACAGTCAGTATGCTCAAAGGTTGTTGGCATACTTTGTCACCAAAAGCACAGAGCTGTATGGGGAGGAGTTCCTGGTTTACAACATACACAGCCTGGTACACCTGGCCTCAGATGCAGAAAGATACTGTGGCCTAGATTCATGCTCAGCCTTTCTGTTTGAAAAGTACCTCCAACAACTTAAGAAAATGGTTCGGTCATCAAAAATCCTGTTGTGAAAATGACCAGGAGACTGCACGATCACAAAACTATGACGATGAATCGTTGCTCAAAGACTGGAAAGTCTCTGTGAAAAGGCCAAATAATGTGTTCATGATAAGCAAATCGTCCTATTGCGAAGTTGTGAGCACTTCAAATGAGAAGGACGACACAGGTAGAATTTTTTTTCTAATGTGTCGTGTCTACGATAGAGCTGAGCCTTTTTTCCACCACCCAGCAGATTCTCGTCTGATTGGGACATGTCAGGTCAGTGCCAGGTGAAGGATCTGTTTCATCACCCTCACCCCATTGCACAAGCCAAATCAACTTGTCAGATTGTGAGTAAAGCACTGAAATTTATATCTGGTGAAGTATATTGAAACTATCATATTGTTCAGTCTTGTAACTTGTAAATTTAAATTATGTCTCTCTTTAATTTAGGGATATGTGATATGCATTGGGTTACACTAACAACTGCAGAAGGACCAGATTTCAGCCAACCAGAGGAAGGTCATGGAGGTCCTTGAGAATCCTCTGGCCGAGATGAGGGATATTTTTTGAGAGAGCTGTCAGACTTATCAAACAACTGGACAGAAAGACCAGCCTTCACAGCCAATTCAAGCAAATCAAGGTCATGGAGGATTTGGTTGAGAATCCTCTGGTTCACTTCTGCAGGTTTCCATGGAGGATTTTATAATGTGAGAGAGCTGACAGATTCAGCTCATGGGGGCCCTTTCACTGGTAATATGAAGGTTGTCAGTGATGTGAGGAACTTGCCCTAGTTATTCAGAGTAAAGTCAATTAACTCCATAATGTGTGCAGAGAATGGATGGGTGTGTGATGGGCTTCATCATTATAAGTCATTTGAGCTAGGGGTGTGGGTGTTTGTAGTATGTAACGTGATTGAGCTAGGGGAGTTTGTAGTATGCCACGTATTAAGTTGAACACTATCAGATATCACAGGGTATTAATTTAAAAGAGCTACCCAAGTATAGCATTTGTTTTTGGTAGAGAGTGATTAGGGTTTCTCCCTAAAATGAATGCTGTGGGTTTTTTCTCATTTTAAGTAATAATGTGATATGAATTATAAAATTTTACTGTTTTATAAATCTGTAAAATATATCCACTTATTACATAATCTTTTATCCTATGTGTTGACAGGCAAGAGCCTCTACACCGAAAAATATTAAAGCCCGCCCCTCTCTTTCAGCAATTGAAACTTCGGATTCCTGAGGAGAACCAGCCAATTTAACTAACTTTATGTATAATAAAAACATTTTGCTCATCCTATTTTGTTTTGTATTGCATTTTTGCTGTCAATGATAACGTAGTGAGAAGGTAACATATAGGTGCCCCAATATCCTAAATAGGTTGTGGAAATGGTAATTTTGCTACGTATTTTAACTATATAGTTAAAACGTTTCACTGATAACGTAGTGAAAAGGTAGCATATAGGTGCCCAAATATCTGCTGTTGATTGGTATTAACTACCACTTGTGAGTGTCGTTCTGCATATCTCCTTTACTGCTTGTGACTGTTGGTCCCTGACTTCCATTCACTGCATGTGAGTATCGGCCTGTAACTACTTGCTTGTGAGCGGCGGTCTGTAACTACCATTCACTGCATTGTGATTATCGGCCTGTAACTACCCTTGCTTGTGAGCGGCGGTCTCTAACAACCATTCACGGTTTGTGAGCGGCGGTCTCTAACAACCATTCACGGCTTGGGAGCGGCGGTCTCTAACAACCATTCACGGCTTGTGAGCGGCGGTCTCTAACAACCATTCACGGCTTGTGAACGGCGGTCTACAACCTCTCTTCACTGCTTGTGAGTTTCGATCTCCATCTACCATTCACTTCTTGCGCGTACAGAACTCCAGCGCCACTTAAATGCTTATGTGTATCGGTCTATAACTCCCCGTCACTACCTGTCAGTATCGGTCTATTACTCCCACTTCGTTTATTTCTCTGTAAACCCCGCCATCATCGTTGTGTATGAGTTTCTGTTTACAATTCTCCCTTATCTGTCTGTCTGTCTGTCTGTCTGTCTGTCTGTCTGTCTGTCTGTATATATGTCTGTATATATATTGTACATATGTATATATATGTATATATATATAGTATATATATATATATGTATATATATATATATATATATATATATATATATATATATATATATATATATATATATATATATATATATATATATATATATATATATATATATATAATCGCGACCTTTAGTAGACAAACTGCAGACCTTTCGTAGACTTTGGTCCAGGAAAGGATATACTGCTATGTCCACATAAAGACAATGAGCTTTTTCTTTCAAAATGTTTAAAAATATTTTTGTTTTACCATTTTAATATGATAGTCTAGTCATAATAACGTATACAAATAACCTTTAACGAATGATTTCTTTGAATTTTGAATATTATGGCGAAATCAAAGTTAAACAACTAACCATTCGTTGACATTACCTGATTACCTCAATATCTTTCTTACAACCATATATACTTTGGCCCAAATGGTCAAAATAATGTTTAAACATGAGCGTAGTATATATTTATTTAAAGCATAAGAAGATTTGATTGATTTTAAAATTCAAATACAAAAAAATTGTATTTTTTCTCATTATTCGTCTATATTCAACTTTAAATAAGTTCGCGAAACGCTACCAATGGCTCATGATGATCACATCTACAACAAATATTATGAATATAATCAATGATGACTGAAAATGATTTCAAAATTTCGGTATTCCGCAAAAATACGCAAATATATATGGAAACGAAAGATTGGATAAATTAGTATCTTGACCATTCGTGGACGATCTTTAGAGGATCAAAATTATATACCAGGAAATTAATAAATAATGAAAGCAAAAATGTACTTAATAAATTTGTCCACGACAGGTTGGAGTCTACGAAAGGTTGATATCGTAAATACACACACACACACACACACACACACACACACACACACACACACACACACACACACACACACACACACACACACACACACACACACACACACACACACACACACACAGATATATATATAAATATAAATATATATATATATATATATATATATATATATACATATATATTTATATATATATATACATATATATTTATATCTATAAATATATATATATGTGTATATATATGTTTATATATATTCATATATATATGTATAAAAGGCAGTGATAATATTAGCGGTTTACGTCAGTTTCATCAGCGAAGTGATATCGCAACGGATATCTGAAGTCATCCAATATCATAATCACCAGAGCGACACTGTATCGCGTTGTTCCAGAGGATCTGAAGTCATTAGCTAACCTATAAACGCTGTCATTGTACTCACACTTCGGCAAGCTATTGTACTCACACTTCTTTAAGCTATAAAACGCTGGCATTGAACTCACACTTCGTCAAGCTATAAACGTTATATATACACATATATATATATATATATATATATATATATATATATATATATATATATATATATATCTATATATATATATATATATTTATATATACATATAAATATATATATATATATATATATATATATATATGTATAAAAGGCAGTGGTAATATTAGCGGTTTACATAAATTTCATCAACGAGGTGATATCGCAACACCTCCAATATCATAATCACCAGAGCGACACTGTATCACGTTTTTTCTGAGGATCTGAAGTCATTAGCTGCAACCTATAAACGCTGACATTGTACCCCACCCTCGTCAAGCTATAAACGCTGACATTGTACTGAAAAGTGGCATTGTACTCATACTCTTTAAGCTATAAACGCTGACGTTGTACCATTCGTTTTTAGCTCACACTTCTTTAAGCTATACACTGACATTGTACTCATACTTCTTTAAGCTATACACGCTGAAATTGAAACGTACTGTAACGCAAACACCTTGTACATTGAACTCACACTTCTTGTTCCAGAGGATCTGAATTTAAACTCAGCTGCTTTAACCTATTAAACGCTGACATTGTACTCGTACTTCGTTAAGCTATAAACGCTGACACTGTACTCATACTTCTTTAAGCTATAAACGCTGACGTTGTACTCATTCGTTTTTAAACTATTTAATCTTACATTGAACTCACACTTCTTTAAGCTATACCACTGACATTGTACTCATACTTCTTTAAGCTATGGACGCTGACATTGAACTCACACTTCTTTAAGCTATACACGCTGACAATGTACTCATACTTCTTTAAGCTATAAACGCTGACGTTGTACTCATTCGTTTTTAAACTATTTAATCTTACATTGAACTCACACTTCTTTAAGCTATACCACTGACATTGTACTCATACTTCTTTAAGCTATACACGCTGAAATTGAACTCACGCTTCCATAAGCTATAAACGCTGACATTTAACTCACACTTCTTTAAGCTATAAACGCTGACATTGTACTCACACTTCTAATCACAGTCCAGAAATCTGTTAGTTGCGCTTATCAATACTATATTGAAATACCTCGGAAGTACATCTTTGAAGAACAACGGAAGTGGCAGGATGCCAATGATAATGGGAATGACCTGTACCGGAAAACCTTGCGTCATGCGTTTGTTCGTGTAGCCGCTCCCCGTTACCCTGATCGTGTAATGGTTGAGAATTGCTACGAGCTTGTACATTTAAATAACCAGATTCACAGAAGCTTAGTTAATGTTTGTGTTCAAGCTTTTCTAGTATGAACTCAAAGCAATCGGTTAATAAAACGACGAACTGGATGGACCGAGAAAATCTAATCGCTGGAAAAGAAATCATGTTTTTCTTATGTTGGTTGTGACGCTAGAATTTATGCAACAGGAATCTTCACAAACACTGGTAATTTTATCCCACAACGATAGCCATTACAAAAGATATCTGTTCTGATAGCTACAGCAAAAACTACATTGCAATCAATACAATTTCGGCTACTTGATCTGATTATTTTAACTATGCAACAAATTTTTGACCATAATTCATGCCTTCGCATAGATAAAGCTGCAGCGAAATTTGCGTAAAGACGTCATTCAAGAAGATCATGATTGTCAGGCTACGAGGCGCACGAGAGCTTGATCGAGGGTAAAAGGAGGACGTGGGTGACCGAGGCGGAGTAAAGAGGTCAAGTCGAAGTCAATAGTTTGTGAGAGGTCTGAGGTGGACACCAGAGAGAAGATACAGGAAGAGAACCGGAGCAAATGTCTAGAAGGCACGATATATTCAATATTGATAGTGACAAACATGATTGCATAGGATGACAAGATCGCGAAACCGACATGGCAAAATATATCATGGTTATGGCAGGGGTCTTGGTTATTCCACACACAGAATGGATGGTGATAACCCATCAGACACTTTCTCTGCGTACAATTATTAGCTTTAGGTTAGTTTAGGTAACTGCCACGTATCGCACCATGTTTTAGCTTTGGCATGCATGATTACTAGATTTGTTTTCAGAACACTTCTCAGTGGGTTGAATTTCGATTAAAGCAGTTGAATGCTAATGGATACATTTTTCCAGCGATCTAGTACACGTTCACATTATGACTGCACCGGTGTCAATGTTGCGCCATGGATCTGTAATCTGAACATCTTTGGAAGTGCATTCCCATGCTTGATAACCTAAGTTAAATATGCCCACAAGCGATGTTATATAATGTCATTATTGCATTGTGATATCAGCGTCTTCACTGCCTTTGCAATCTAAATAGATAATAAAAGAATATTGTTATCATATTAATCAAAAACGTTATGTGGCCCGAAAATGACAATATTTCCTTGTTAATGTCAACGATACTTGATAACAAGTATGTTTGCGTCGCTGTTAAACGTGTATGGACCGCGTATACGAATATTGCGTGTCCACTCCTGTGTCTGGCACTGCGTCCTTGAGCATTCCATAGCATCGTTACCAACAACCACTATTGCAAATCTACTGCGGAATTGCCTGAAACATCCTGCACACGTGCGCTATTCAATTAAACGCATGGCTCGGAAAAGGATGCTTTATTCTTTGGATGGATAACAATGTGCGCCACATCATTAACGAATTCTTCACTATTTACGAGGACCTTGTATGCCCCACCGTGCATGGCTAAAGTATTCGATTAATATACGAAGAGCCTTTTTCCTCTGACTTCGATATAAATCGCAATAAAAACTGCTATTCCAAATGCTATCTATTAAATGAATCCACATTCCCTTGTGACTAAACTGCAATGCAGGATTATTGCATCGATTGGATGGAGTTTCGGCCTGTAAACAGCAATGTTTGTTCGATTGCAGAAGACCGTGATAAATTTTTCTTGTATGACGCAGGATAGTGAAATTCAATAACCTGACACATTCATATAGTGGAACAATTCTACAATAGATGTAAACGTTCGTATTGGTGCTTGATTGCAGAGGTTTTGAAAATGATCGGTTTTATATTAGCCAAGATGCAAGTAATCACATTTTGATTAACACATCATAAGCCAGCTAGGGATGAGTCACATATCGCTAAAACGGAGCATTTGTACCCGCTGATGAACTCTTTTGCAATTCACCAACTGAGACGATTAGAGGGGGTTGTTGCTGAATTTTCGTATGAGATGTCTTTAGTTTTGATGGTTGAATGATGTTGCACGGGTTCAAGTAGATAGTGACACGAGCGTCTATCGAGATGAGTTATTGATTTGAAAGTTCATATCTGCTGCTTATCCTCATCGATGTCAACGCGCTTGCCGATCTTTCAAGGGTCGCTTGGCAAATCCCGCTAACAGCGAGAAAGCCAACCTGTCACCTAAGATATTGGAAATCGTCAAGGAACAAGACAATACGTAAAGTGATATACTATCCGGAATAACTTCTTAAATCTGGGTGATTTCTAGTCGGTTTGTGACTAGGTACATCAACTGCGACACAGCATATGATTTCATGTATTGTTGCCCAGCTGGTTGCCGTGCTTTGTTTACAATTTCGTTCTCTTCGAGTATATCGGACTACATGTAGCGTTGCTTAGCGTTATAGCTTTACGTATGCTTAACTTGTCAAAATCAGTGTACATTACGTAATGCTCAACTGGCCATTCAGTCATTGATTGTACAGCTACTGTTGAACACATACATATCCATTGACAAGAACGTAGTTAAATTTCCGTTGCTGTACTAGTGTTGATAATCCTATCCGTTATTAGTGGCGATGCATTATACAGAGCGAAGGCGTGTTGCTGCGCATATGCATGATTATTGCGCTGATATTTTACATCTGCAGCTAACATGACACTCATGGCGGTTTTTTTTCAAATTGCCTAGGATGAGAGTGTCGGATTAATTGCCTGCATTTTTACCAAAGAGCTCATAGCTGCGCCAAGAGGGCTCACTTTGGCCAGCTATGTAGTCAGCCTATTCATGAGTGCACAGCGCACGCATCGTCAGGTGGCGCTACCTTTAAATCAACCAAAGCACATGGGAGCGTCGATCCAATGTCGATGGGAGAGCCGCATTGTTGAAGCAATGGATAATTGGTCCAGGAGATCGTGCCTCCAAATGAACCAGCAGCGTTCTGTACACAGGTGGCGTGATCGCGTGTTTTTTCGAGTGTGTTCTCTTGTTTTCAACAGCCTAGAAATGCCTTAGACTTAGCATTCATATATTTTAAGGCATATGCGTTCATTCCAGGTAATCATTGCCAAATATGGCATGTTTGAAAGTCAAATATTTCCTATTGTTGAGATTCATCTGGCCCTGACCCATTGATAGCTAGTGCCTAACACCACATTCCACGGATGATATAGTCCTTACAGAGTGAATGATAGTCGACCACTTATCAAGTATTTAATGATGGACCTATGACCAGAACACTACGAAGCTGCATGATACAACAACAGAAACATCGATCTATTCAACAATGTCAATGGCTGTTGATAATCTTTTTGCGATGGACGATGCGAAATTGTAGTCAATATCAGTAATGCCCTATCATTTTTACATATGAGCGAAGCCAAACAATACAGTGACGTGTAACACTTATTGTTGGCGCATTGTCATCTAAATAATAGTAACTGCCAACAAATTCATGAATGATATTAATTAACTAAACGTCGCATAAGTGCTTTAACTTGTATGTTGTGGCGCGCTTTAAGAAACCATTTGAGTGCTTGCTGTAAGACAATGCGTTTCATATATATACATAAATATTTACATAAATCATTTTATTCATCGTAGAATTTATGCGGAGAGCAACATTGTCTTACCCGATCACGCGGCATTTGTTCGAATTTCAGGTGGATTGTCTTTGCATTGTGACAAAATTTTTTAGAACATTTGACACAGACCCTCTGCTATTTAAAATGTATTCAGAGGAGGAAGACAAGAGCGATCCATCCTGAAGCCATGCATTAGACTGATGCACATGTCGAGATGTTAAATGTAAGAATCTTATGGGAATTGTACTCAAAACAGACCTTGTGTATAAGTGGGCCGTACTGTCGTCTGAAAAACACGATATATCTGCCAACAGGCTGCAGTGAAGGTCATACGATTGTAGATAATGATACGAAACATCCTGATGAATTGAAATCGACCCATAACCGCAAGCGAATGCATCATATTGGTTCATGGACACAACTCAGCGGAGGTACAGCATAAATACACAGTGCATGACATTAATGATGCTCTTGGCTGGGTTAGTCTCACCTCTGATTGAAATCATGTTTGCTCAATCAACCTTTAAGTGATTTTCGTGCCTTCAATAAGCAAATACCGATTAAATACCATACAGATCAAGCAAATACCGATTAAATACAATACGGATCAATCAATCGTACCTTCGAAGTAAGCAATTTATAATAACTATCATACTGTTAATGGAATAGACGTGCACACTTGTGTCACTCATCATCTTAAACATGTCTGTTGCACCAATATCATAGTAAAACGTTGGCTCTCTTTAGAGGGTAGATTTGGCTTGATGTGATCGCTGTTCAAGTATTTAGAATTTTAATGAGACTGCGCTTCCTAGGTTATAACTGAGTCTAAACTCATGCTGATTGCCTTTCGAGTCATATCTCATTTCCTAGCTGATAAAAGTGTTCGATTTAGACAAATACAAAACGTTGACGTCATAATGTTTCCCTCGACAGTATACGGATAATTCAGCAGCCAACATTCGATTTGACGTACAGCAATTCATGATGCTGGCCCCAGTCTTCTGATGGCAACTAAATATATGTTACCAAGGGGTGTCTAGCACCAAGATTTTATGATATGTATAGTAATAGTAAAGCTTGTTTGTAATGCGAATCCAGAAACATCCATCGTGCTAAGGTTGATTGTGATTCGGGGTGAGTTGAGGAAGAAGTGTCGTTTCGGTATGAATAGGGCTCAGCTGGATTCTAACGCAAGAGAACAGATTCATTCGTGTGGCCCCTTACTGTTATACATAATGCTAACTGTTTGATTGCATTTCCCTACTCTTTCCCTTCGATTTATACTGGTGAGGTAAGCAAAACGTTTGGCATGTGTTCTCAGCTCTCGCTCTTTATAAAATGCATAACTTGACTTGCAGTCATCGGTGACTGCCCATCGATTTATCAGTCACTGGGTGCTGAATGATAACCATGCAATGGTCCGTGGTGAACGCTTGCATTCATTTGCCGAAACTCAGTTGTTATGCACTCATATGCGTTTTCGGCGCTATCAGTCTAATCCAGCTGATGATATGCCACTTGTTCGACAAAAAGGCTGTTGTGTATGGCCCTTTATGTAAATCGTTGTTAATGAATAATGCATCGACTTATTTTGCATGAGCCACATAAACCACAATTGTCGTATCAGAATAGGATTATAGGATTGCTGCCCGGTTTTTTGAGTGCAATATAGAGGCGGACAAGACAATCGACAGGCATATCTTGCATGCACCGAGATAATTCAATTCGTCCATATGGGAGTTATTTGAAAGATTCTTTCGTGGGTGGCGACATGCTTATATAACCAAGTCAAAGAGCAACCATTATGCATATATATAGAGTGTACACGATTTCTCTGCTTTTTTTATTTCCATAACACTATGCCGATGGTATTATTTGTTGCAGTTTCCCTCTTGAAGCAGGAACATTAAGAGCGCCCTGTCCAATTTATCGCACCAAAGACAACAACATTGTACATGGTGCGGCCTTGAGCATGTCATGATCATGGTAACGCACTACCATAATTCCTCTGTGAAGATATACTTGGCGCCTAACCTTTTATTCTTTATACAGACAATACGTTTTGCATACATTCTAGCAGCTTCGTACGATACACATGCAGAATATGGCATTATGGGGGAGCATAGCAGATTTCTGTTTTCTGTAGATTGGCTGATATTTATATACGTGGTATGGTGGCATTTACACATATTACCAAAACAATATAAATACAGTCAATGAACACTTTAGGTATGTCGTAGATTAGTTGGTATAAAAGAAGTGAGGATCCCGAAGGAAGTCATCCACAAAAGAAACAAAAAATATACTTCCGACAATTTATTGTAAAAAATTTTTTCAAATACAGATAAATTGTTCTCCATTCATGTATTTTAAACATTCGAGAGCAATAAAACAATCTATACTTCCAATTTTGGGAGTACAAAAATACAAAAATCCAGCCGTTTTGTATAAATGTTCTAGTCGATTCGACACAATTAAAGCTAAACGTTTATATTATATAACATAGATTAGAATACCTGTTAATGATAAATGCATATAACTGAAATGAATTTCAAGCGATTTATGATGTTATTATGAACAAGCTGGCTTTGTTTATTATTGATTAGGATATTTTAGGCTGTGATTGAGCAACTACATCCTAAATGGTGTAGACAGAAATTTTATCGATGTGATTTACGGATGTATGTTTGCTGCCACAAGCGCTCAATCACCAATGTAAGCCTGTTATGAATTTTATTTCACTCTCTGAAATCGAATATCTCTTATAAACATATATCTATAAGTTGATTGATACTTGTGGTATCGGCTATATTTGCACAATTAGTCTGTTTCAAACGATATTATGCCTATACTATTGGCAATTAATCTTATCATGAAAGCATGCATTCGGCGATACCACCTCCACTTTCTGGGTGGTATTTCGGGGGGGGCAACTGCACCAATGGCAGCTGTTTCATTATGACATAATCTTAACACACCTATTTGCTCTACATGATTTATGCTGTCATAAGTTATTTGAGATAGGCATCAGCCTTTGAAGTGGTTAATGTAATCCATGGTTCAGCACTCGGCGAATGCGAGAATTTTAGAGAACATATATCTCTTTGACATTGTTCTGGAACTATCGAAGGCTAGAATTTCTGTATACTGCAGACCCTGATATGCCATCTTCAATGTGTGAGTGCTAAATATTCAAAGCACTTCTTACTTGTAAACCTTCCATTTGTTAGACGAACTACCTCAAGCCTGGCAGTACCCACTGGTACAACCACATTCTCGAAGCTTACAACTATCTTCACCATTGGATAGTGGTGGTACTTCGCCTAATGAAATAAGCACCCAAAAATTAGTGTAAGAAGGGCTCTCTGCGCCTATGCCCGACAGCCTTTCATAAACTATCGTACGTATGAGAGTGTAAGGAGAATGGCTTGGCGTGGGGCATGAAATAAGGAAAGAGCTTCATCAGCCCAAGGTGGCGGACACACGGTCAGGTGAGGATGCTTCAATGTTTTAATTGTTATTAAATCGTCAATGATGTACACTAACCGAAGATGGACTCAGCTGTATGCACCATGAAACCTGTCAAAGGGCACTTGTAGTAATATTTGTTCCATGCTTGAATTTTATAGTCACTTGTTTCATATTCACATACTCTCTATCTTAGGTTACGCAATATATTTCGATCAGGGGATAAAGACAATCCGTGTCTCATTGTTTATATTATGTGTCGTGCATGGCTAGGGAAGGGGGCCTTGCTTCCATCAAACGTTTATGTCATGCCTATATTATTGGCAATCTGATATGATAATATTGAAATGTACAGCGTTCTTTTTATCAGCAACCACCTCCTCTTTGTCTTCGTTGGTAGTTTGGGGGGGGGGGGGGGGGGTGACAAAGCCCTGTGGCAGTTGTACAGGCTGGTGAATGATATTATTATCGATAGCTTTAGACAGTTCAATGAACTCGGCGAGGAGGTGTAAATTTTCGAAAGCTCGATACAACTGACTTTGATGAATGTTTTTCTCTAGAACTATCAAAGGCTGAATCGATTTTATTTTGCAGATACAAAAATATAGTAAAACTTTTGGTTAAATGCAGACCCTGATAAGGCATTTGATAAAGCCGCTGCTGAAATTACTCAAAGCACTTCGCCCAGCTAAGCAAAACCTTCCCGTATGTTCAAATTAACTCTCCACCGAGGAGTACCTCTGGTATAATTCCACGTGGAGTGAAGCGCAAGCGAACCTCATATTCTTCAGCCAGACCAAATAATCATGGTACCTTTGTTAATAATAAAATATTCCAGAAAATTTAATTTTACAAAATTTACTAATCTCTAAGAAACACATTGAGGTGCATCCTTTAACTTGTGTTAGAAAACATTGTTGATTCGAAATATACTTCCGAAGAGGATCTTATACAGGTAAATCCTATCGGTAAGGTCATAATATTTGTTGAGAGTTGCTACAGCATTTTTTATGTTAAATACGAGGGTTTTTGCAGACCCTGAATCAAATGTCTAGAAGCCACAGTAGAGTAGGTATCAGTTATGGGAATAGAAATCTTGAAATAGTATTTATTGAATAATTGACCTGAGTTTACACTTTCATTCTCTCTGTTGCAGATAAGCTTCATTGTGCCAACAGCGTTTACATGTGCCTTAAGAGAATAACGTACCGCCGACTGTTATCTAGCAATGTGTTATGGATCCACATATGAATAAAGCTTTATTTAATCTCACAAATGCGCTGGAAAATGCAGCTGTGAAGAACATTTACCCCTTCGTATAACAATACATTACTGCTGTCGAACTGGGTCACTTAATGTGGTTTAAACAACAGGGTCAGCATATTAACTAGCCAATGTAATCAGCTATTGGCATGCGCACAGACCAGATATGCTGTAATTAGAATGGTGTCGCGACTACTTCGGCACTTTTTATGCATCGATGAAGAAGGTGTCCTTAAAAATTGTTGCTTTTGTACTAAAGCGACCCGCGTTTTCCCGTCGCAATCATTTTTGCATACATCCAGCATTCAATTGTTGTTGTGAGACGTAGTCATGAAATGAGGCAACTGAATTGGGTATCTGTATCCAACATAATACCGTTAATACCGTAAACAATCATTCACATGGCTCAGGTTTCCTTTTAGACCGCGATGGTGGTCTTATACATGGGAGTGAGCTGTAGGTGACGGATATAGCCGGTGTCTTACCCGTCATTATTTTATAAATGATTCGAAACATTTAGCTAGCCATTGTTTTTTTTTGCAGGATCGCACGTAATCTGTGAAATATCGAATAATGATATTCTGTTGCATTCTTACTGATAGAATTACAAACTATTCGGGGGAATTCTCTCTTATAAAATGCTTATCGTGAACTTTAAGAATCCGTCATTTAATAATTCGCGAATGAATGATAAATCTGCTGAACTTTAAACGAGAAGTCATGTGTACTATAGACATGCTAATGGGTTATAATCAACGCTTAAATGCGCACTAATTGTTTGCGAGTGAACATATTATTAGGATAACGACGCCGTGATTTCCACTTATTTTGTTTAGTCATGAATGATGCCGGCACATACTCACGGAAGCCTATTTTATTCACTAAACCTTTCCATTCTGCCAGATTGGCAGGCACTTTTCATATGACAGCGTCCTTTTGAAACTGTCAGTGGAGTCAATTTAGACACACTTTCCAATTTGCTGTGCGCTGCTTTATCCACCCAATAACACGAATGGTCGACAGTTAAACAGAATACATACGTTTCTGACAAACGTTTCTTTGTCCCAGGGATCCCTCTTAAAATTGTTCATTCCATACAACAACATGTCTAAAGCCTGAAAATATGCGTGTACAGAACGCTCACAAGTTAGAAAAAAACCTGTAATAACCATGCCAATACAACATATGTGCTGTTTAAAAAGGAGCCATCGAAGATGAAAGGAACATAAACAGCCCTCGAAAATAGTTGAAGCAGGTAAAGTTACGATGGATGATAAAACACGTAACCTCTACACTACGATGTCAATTCTTACTCCAATAAAAAGAACCCTGGGCCCCTCTTGTCTCCATAAGCTTTATTTAGCTTTATGATCGATGCAATTTATTGTGACATTTAAGGTGGATGTCAGTTATGACCTTATTTTTACATCTGAGCAAAACCAAACAAGACATTGATGTGTAGCACTAATTGTTGGCGCATTGTTATCTAAATAATAATAACTGCCAACTAATTCAAGCATGATAGATCCAATGGGTTTTATGAGAGTAATAACAATAACATGGAAATTAAATAAACGTCGCTTAAATGCTTAAACGTGTATGTAGTGGCGCGCTCTCAGAAACAATTTGAATGTTTGCTTTAAGAACATGCGTTTTATGACACCGACATAGCTAATACGTTCCAAAAATATAACTAGCCCAGTTAGGCTAGTAAGTAGCATAAATAACTGGCACTAATCTAAAATCCACTTGCCCGAATAAACGTTGATAAATTTTTTTTTAAACAACGCCATAGAAATGCAGATTACTTTATTGAGATACAACCACGGAACTACCAACCAGCTGGCACCGTGAAGTTAAAAGCTAATTATTGTAAAATGTAACACACACACGCGCACACCCGCAAACACACGCACTCCAATATATATATATATATATATATATATATATATATATATATATATATATATATATATATATATATATATATATAGCCTGATCATGAAATAGCCTCAAGTGATTACATCACATATCGGTTCATGAACGCAGTTCAATTCTAGGTAAACATTTAAGTGCTATAAACGAAGTTGCCGTTCGGGATACATCTCAATATCCCATTCGACCACTAGTTACGGTCTACACAGTATTTCGATTTTTGCTCCCTGCATGCTTTTGTTGTTTTCTAAGGCGACCCGACTGAAGCAATTACAGGAGGCGGATCGGGACCCGAACAAAGATCTTGTTATAATAAGATACCCGACTCGGCAGCTCGCCCGACAAATTCCATGACATGTGTAGGCAGCGCCCCCTACTTTTGTGGAAGCTTCTCGACGCGCAGCTGCCAACCAACTTCGTTATGATTTGCGAGTATGTCTGACTAGAAGTCAAACACGAATGGGCATTTCTGCGTTGCAATTAGCTGTTTGAATCGACAAAGGCCTTTCCACCCAGGAAATGAATGTTCTAGAATATGTCACTGGCTATATTGCCCGGCAATTAATTTGTGTGCAATATGCAGAAATTTAATTTCTATAGTCTATGATATACTTGACCAGAATAATTACCGAAGTGCAAAGGAAGGGCTCGGTGTCACAAGCAAATCACTAGTAGATGCATTGTGCAGGCTTAAGGAACATTGCCGCAAATTCATTGGCAGTGTTTTACAGTAAGGAAAGTGAAAGCCAGGGTTGTAAGCATTCTAGCTAAAGAGGTCTCATTAGAGAAACTCCAATGTGAATCATGCAGGTGTCATGTTTCTGTAATTTGTATTATGGTGAACATCAGGCGGCATCATTCCCTAAGAGAGGCTAACTGTAAGTTAAGGGAACGTAAGGAGGGAAAAAATCGTTAGACATTGACATTTTCCCACACATGAAAATTGTTGCTCTTGTTTGTTTCAAGTGCTGTTGTTTGTGTAGATTTCCAAAAAATCTAATATTAATATTTGCTTCCTTAGTTCCTTGAAAGCCCTCTATGGCAGATGTACAAAGTCTATTCTATCATAAATCCACACCAGTATCTAGGACTACTGCACCTTAGATTGTTCAGTGTTTATATAGATGAATTGAGCTCTGGTTTTAAATAATTGTTGTGTTCAGTGTAGTTTTAGTGTGTTTGTTGTTACTCTTCGAATGTATGCTGATGATCACATTTCATTAGTGGTTGTGGCAAGTAAGCTATTAAGACTGAGAGGTTTAGTTGTAGTGACCTTAATTTATATATATATATATAATGAATACATATATATATATATATATATATATATATATATATATATATATATATATATATATATATATGTATATATACATATATAAATATATATAGCGAGAGAGAGAGACAGAGACAGACAGAAATACAGAGAGAGAGAGAGAGAGAGAGAGAGAGAGAGAGAGAGAGAGAGAGAGAGAGAGAGAGAGAGAGAGAGAGAGAGAGAGAGAGTTAGTGATGATTAAATTCATGCTGCATAAATGTTGTTAGTATATGCAATGTCCTGAAATAATTCATTATTATATTGTTATTCAAGATAAGCAAGGATAAATTTTACAGTCCTACATAATAAAATCATAGGTCTGCACAGGGCACCCCATCAACCGACAGTGCAGCTTGTTGATTCGATGGAGGTTCGGGTGACAAATCAAACATCATTCAATCGGGAAATCATGAGCATGTACTCAAATCAACTTCTTATGTTCCGCCGCAAATACATCAACACTAAAGACAAACCCAATATGATTTAGATTTATCTTTTAACATCAAATAAAGGTAGACTTGACGTCCGTCTGTGTCTTGAAAAGGGGCAAATTCAGCCCTACAGGACGTCTGAGTAAGTATGTATTTTACCGTCCGATCGCGGCTAAACATGGGGTAGATATTGATATATGCGACTTCGTTCAAACGTTCATAAAAATAATATTGTAGTTAATAAATCGTCACACAAATTGATAAAAAGTGCCAGTAGTAATCGGCATTGGTTTTATAAAGTGGCTCTATCTAAAAGTCGTTAAATTTTAGAAATACAGTGGTATTTTTGAATACATACCAACGCCGATCGATCTTTCACCATTGAGCCACGCGCTTTTGTTGACATTTTAGCTTCCACGAAACCAGGTGGCGCGCTGATCGGGAGCTTCACAACGGAAACGTCCGAGTCAGGTATCTTATTATAGCAAGATCTTTGACCCGACCCCCATTGGGCCCTTCTCCGCCTCGTTAGTTTTCCGGCATACTAACGTGACCATAGGCCAAGGTCTTTCCTTGCACTATCTTGTTTACGTTACTGAACAAGGGATGGGAAGGTTCATAGTTGCTTGTATCAAAAAGGTCACTATCCTCTTGCATGTCTGCGTACACGTCGGCTGTGCGGATCTCCACAAGCAGCGGTTTTGGCAATGTCGGGATAGGCCTGTATCTGTAGGGCAGCAGGCTGATCCACCCACTCAATCGCTGCTTGGGTAGGGGCTGGCTCATCACCCACCCATACAGGTTGTTAGCGTCAAGGTACTGGGTGTAGCTTGCTGGTTTATCCAGCTCAAAGCCCTTCACGTACGGGTGATGGGCTTTAGCATGGCGACGTGATACCTTCCTTATCCCAACAAGGAAGGTATCACGTCGCCATGCAAAAGCCCGTATGTATGTCATAGTCAGTGAGTAACTCTAGATCCACAACTGTGCTCTTAAGCAGCGCGTCCAATGATAGTCATCATTAGGTCTTAGTTAAGATGTTGATGCTACAGATACCATCACAAATCCTGATAATGGGGCTGCACGCATATCAGACAGTGTGTTAAAACTGTTGGGTCTTGAAGACGGTCGGGGTAGGCGATCAAATCCTACAGGTACTTACACAGGTGGCCGGCCCATCAACTTTAACATATCCAGCACACTTAATGTTCACCCCGATCAAGTTAGTACCACGCACAACATACTAGATGGTGCGCCCACTACGCTCCTTGAAGTTGTTGGTTTAGAGGGCGGATCTTTTTGTGATATTATAACCACGAACATCGCTAATCCTGTCTCCAAGCGTGGCACTAGCGGAACTGCGCATAAGTTGAAGGTTCAGTCACTGGATAATAAGGGACGGCTATTGAATACCACGATCTTCCTGTTAGCGTGGTCTTTGAATGTACAAGATGTCAATCAAAACGAGTATTTATGGACCTCAAAAGAAAAAGACTTTGAAGTGGATAAATCGGGTGGTTTTAGGACTGCAGGCCTTAACAAGCAAGGTAACAAAATACTTCGGTTGCGGGACCCAACAGCAGCAAAGGATGCTGCCAACAAAGAGTATGTAGATCGCCAAAAAGAGGAGGCCATCAGATAATCTATTCGAAAGCCAATAATTACGCTTTGGGCTGATGTAAATCTAAGGGTTAATATGTGGGCGATTGGGGGCTTACTTGTGTCTGTACCATGTTATATCGCGTGGTTAGATAATACGTATAGGGGTGGCTGCACCAGTAATCTATCCTACAAGAATCGGTCTAAAAATAAATGGAATTTTTTTTAATGATGATCAAAACAAAGATTTCCAACGAACCAAAACCTACGACCCGCCTATTGAGTTGAATGAAGGGGATATTATCAACTTCTGTGGGAAAAAACATGCCATATGGTGTTGTATCACTCAGAATTGAGCTTGATTTATGACATTCCTGGGTTGAAGTTTCAGTAATGTATAATAAAGACGGCCCTGCTTGGTGAGGATGTCAATAAAAGCGATTATCAGAACTCCGACCTCTCTGAATATGCAACAAAGACCTAGTTTCTATTGCTGACACACAAACAATGGATAAAGGCGGCGGTACTATGACTGGATACTTTGAAATGAGAGATAATAGAAATCTTCAGTTGGGAGCTCCAACATCAGCAAACGAAACATGACGATATGTAGAATAGTGGACGAAACCCCTAAACTATATTTGGGCAGACGCAAGTGGCCCCCTTCGCAGAAGATATGAGTGGTCGTTGGGTGATGGGGTCGAGCCTCTAGAGACTCAAGCTGTATACATGCCATGTTATCAAGTGGTAAGATCATTCGTATTGGGTTGTCTTCTGATATCGGCGCTGATACTGATATTATAACAGTTGTTCCTGTAATATATGGAACAAACCATTCGGTAGGAATAAGTAAGCCTGCCGTCCAGCGGGCTGTTGTAATACATTTAGCAAAAACACCGTCCAGCGGGCTGTTGTAATAAATTTGTTCCTTTACAGCCTTTACAGGAACAGGATAGTGTTATTAACTTTTGTAAAACTACTCCTAACAGAACGGCACTTGTTCTGTAGTATCACTCCTAATTGAACTTGTCTTGCAGACCTATAGACTCAGTATGAAACAACAACCAACCGTTCCGACGGCACCGTTATATCCTGAGCTGCCCCCACCGATGAGAATCCAGGGCACTCCTATCGGTTGAATGAGCCTAAAAAAACAGCACCTCGAGAAAATGATTGAAAAATAGTGTACAAGAAATATAGGTGTGCAATTAACTCAGTGGATAGGATAGACACTGCTTTAGTTACTGTTGGTACGTGTCTTGGCGTAAGTGGTGTAGGTGTAATGTATACTTTAGTTGCCATTCCTATTGCCTCTGCGTTGGATGCTACTTGGGCCGCTTGAGGGCTACTTGAAATTGCTGGAATGACCATCAAGGTAACAAAAACATACTCAGATCCACGACCTTGCACAGCGTAAGTTGAACACCATTGGCGACTTTGTATCGACAGAAAACGTGTAAACGAATTGAAGTTAGATATAGATTGTCTGAAAGAAGAGAAAATAGACTTAGAGATCGAGCTGAGACATATTGCCAGCGATTTTGAGAACCTTATAGAGCTGAAGGATGTTGTGAGAGATATGGAGTCTAATAACGATGATCTTATGGAGTAGTATAGATGAGGGGATGTATAGCGATGTATTCCAAATCGTCCCTAATTGGGTCAGAGCCAATCCCAAACAGTCCCCCTAACCAAGTTCCATTACTATGCATTGTGTAACAATTTGAAATGGCTGGAGTACGAATTGCATTAATATCATAGCAAAACCTTCACTCTCTGTAGGAGGTAGAGTTGTCTATAAATGGTACTTAAATATTTCACTCGACAGTATATGGATAATTCAGCAGCCAACATTCGATTTGCGTGCAGCGTTTTGTTATGCTGGCTCCAGTCTTCTGGCAGAAAAAATATATAATCAACCAAGGGGTGTCAAGCAGTAATATGCTAAGAGGTGTATAGTAATAATAAACATTGTTTGTAATACGAATCAAGAGACAAATTGAACCGTCCTACTTGATACAATCGAGTGTGATTCGGTTAAG
>CM067351.1:5988167-6038167 GCA_034190875.2 Urechis unicinctus | reverse complement strand
TATTGTTATAAGTTACAATCGCATTACCGTAATGGTTCCGCGAAATAAGCCTAGAGGCGAGTATTCGTGGTAATAGGAGACCAGCTGTATCCGGTTGTTTCCTAGGGGTGAATTTGATCTGAGATTCTACATTCCTAGAGTGCATTGCTTTACGGAAGATATTTAGGCGCTTGCATGAATGAACGCTTCTACGTAGGATGGTAGTTATTTTGTAGGAATCGGTAAGCATCGCCAGGGGAAGAAATAATCTCTCATGTTTAAGGTGCAAGTTACAAAATCGCGGAGCTATCAGGGACAATAGGCGCCACTGAAATTTTCCTTTTATGCATTCAGTGGTACGAAAAAATAGAGGTATGCGCTATGATGACGGTCAGGGGTGCTGTCATACCATATCTTTTTGGCGGATCACTTCCGTGAATAGACTGATAATGATTGTGCTTCACTCACTGTGCGTTTCTACCATGTAACACTTCAACTAGCTCAGGCCTTTTATTCATGTCACTACCTCCGTCCACCGACTCGCTGTACGATCTTCTTGTTGTTACTTAAATCAGGATTTAAGAAACCCTGCGAAATACCACAAACAAGAAGCTTTCTTATTGGCTTTGAAATCTTTTAACTTGGCTTCCTATTCCCATTCCCGTTCCGTTTTTTTTAATGTGTTAGCAACAGTCGCGCAGAATGGCTGCGAATGGTGCAGACCTTGGCCTACGCACGCATCATCCAGAACAAATTGTCCGTAGCCGTTTCTCTCTGTGTCAACACCCACTATAGCCCAATCGGGCGAGAGGTTTCCACCTTTATGAAACATCTGTAAGCCTGAATCATTGTCTTGCTAGCCTCCGGCTACCGTGCGGCAGTAAGTGTTAGGCCTTGCTCCTTGTTAGATATCATGCAGTTATCGCACCCGTCAAACTTCCTTTCACTCACAAGCCTGTCATGCTTACAATAACCACGTCTAATACAGAAATGCGTCCGTCCTGACGTGTATGATCCGCTGAACAATAAAATGTGTAGCATGAATTCAAATTTAATTGCAAGTGAGCATCAAATTGCGTCATTGAAACGTGCCGAGTCGAAGGGCAAGTAAGCGACTTGTACAGTCTCATAGCTTATAGAGACCTTCATTGCGAATGTGTACAGTTTTAGTCATTTATTGAGATAAGTTTTGCATCTTACAGCAGCAAATTTCCAATTTTCTGACCTCATGTCGGTGGCATAATTCAACCCCTCATATACAGGTTTACTAGCAACAAAGGAACGGAAATGTCTACGTTTCCTTTCTTAGCAAGATGAAGCGAACATTATGCTCGTTTACAAAACGCATTCCGTAACAACACTTTTCACTCATTCTTCTTAGGTAGGGCCATTAATGATTCATTAACCGTATTGCGCAAAATGCTGCCATGTCAAGCAGATCCAATATATATGTACAAAGATGTGCGTTATTGGATTTTGTATGTCTGATAATAAAGCACGTGGGAGAGCCACTGGTGTAACTACTCATTTCGGCTTCACCCAATTAGTTATTCTTAGTCATCTTATAGCAGCAAAAATTGATTAATCTATATTGCTATAGCGATGGTCAACGACACTATTCAGCAAACATTATGGAGGACACTCCACTAGTTTATGTTTTACATTAGAAGTTAAACGCAATTTTCCGTACATGGATACAAAGACGTTGTCTATTATTCGAAGATGAAACGATCACAGAAGTCTCTGACTAGTAATTAACATAAAACGCGGAATATTTACAAGCGTAAATGAGGGGGTCTGAAATGTAATGAATTTATTGCATTATTTCTATGCCGCTATGAATCTTAACTAAACGTTGCAATCACTGTTTATATACAGTCCATTTCAAGGTAACACAATTGGCTGTATAGGGATATATATGAAGAGGTTTTGTCTATTCGACCGTTCAACGATTAGTGCAGTATACTAAACATGCATGTATTGTTCTAATTTTTAATCCATTTCTTGTCCATTGCTCTACTTATATACTTCGGCCCAGCAGATGGCGTCATGTGAACTTAATACTAACTGATTTGCCGGAGTAACTGACGCACTAAGTGCACCGAAATGTTTATAATTAATCATTACGCTGAACGATAATAGTATTACGGTTATTCGTCAAAAAGGCAAAAGGTATGCGATGTTGCAGAAGCATCTTGCTAACCAAACGCAATAACAATTCGCAATACCAATTTATGTATATATAGATATGATATAAATATATATATAAAATTATAAACATATATATATATATATTTATATATATATATATATATATATATATATGTATATATATATGTATATATATATATATATGTATATATATATGTGTGTATATATAAAAATATATATATTAACATAAATATATATATGTATTTATATATATATATATATATGTATATATATATATATATATATATATCTATATATGTATATATATATATATATAAAACTTTATGCTACTGTAAGGTTTATCGACAATATATATATATATATATATATATATATATATATATATATATATATATATATATATATATATATATATATATATCTATATATATATATATATATATATATATATATATATATATATATATATATATATATATATATATATATATATATATAACTATAACTATATGCTACAGTAAGGTTTATCGCCAAACGCATTATTGCGACGGAAGCCAAATCATTCATCGACTTTGATGAAATGTCGCATTTCTATCATTGGAAAACATAAATACCGACATATATTCCAACGTGGTGCGACATGCGGTGAAAAGATGTGTTTTATTAACCGGTTGATCGCCCTTAACGAAGGTTCCCGGAATGTATGAAGCGAGCATATTGTTCCCTATAAAACAATTTCGAAATTTGAAAGTGTATTGGCAGAAGTTGTAACTATGGCAGGTAGTCTGGCCTCCAAGGCAAAGAGGATACAACCCAACGTAAGATGCTATTCTACATTAAGCAAAATATATTTAGGTTTGTTTGCCAAGGCGATGTCATTATATTTATTCAATATCACACTATAATCCACAAGTCAATGATTATATAATAATACTTTAACAACACAACGGGAGCTTGATATGTGATCAGTCCAAACCATTGCAACTATGTGATTCAGCCGGTTAGTGAAAACTATCAGCAAATAAAAGTACAAATTCAATACTTTTCGCTTAGTGTTATGGCAGGTTTGGGCAGTCAGCAAATTGTATTGCCAATTTCATCATTACCTGGTACTTGATTGTGAGATCGTAGGTGCCAAAATTGAATCTGTATGAACACTGTAGTCACCAAGCTTTTCTTTTCCTGGTGTCTGAAGGCGGTAATCCTCGTTTGCTCTTATTGTAGGCAACCATGAGTTAATAACGTGGGTCAATAATAATATGATTGATTGAAGTCATCGTCACATCATTAGTGCATTAATTTATTATATATCTCATAATACAAATTTAATTTATCAAGTGAAGTAATTATATGAATCATAGATGAGCTTAGTATTTAATGCGATATCGAAGTTGCACAATACACCCCGCAATATTTGGTTGTATAGGCAAATGCGCAGTGCCTTATTTCATGTTGAAGTTATGTTTGTCGGTTTTTTTCCCATACATAAATATTTAATCGGACCAAGCTTATTCGTAATCCGAATGACAAATCACCACCGATATAGACTGAATCGCGCCGGTTATTATTGCTTTAATCACGTGCATTAGAAAAAAATTTGAAAAACCCATAATTTTTCAGACTGCAGTGCCTATAATACACGCGTATGATTTCGCACACCTAACACATATTTGCAATATTGAGCTAGATATACGAAAAGTGTCATCAACGAGTGCAATTTAATACCGCAGCCACATATAACAACAACGGAGTATGATTCTTTTTGTTTTCCGTTTTGAATCCAAAGCACTTTAGTAATCAAATACTAACACAATTATCAACGCGCGAGGCCCGATGACTCACCACCATACAGTAATATTGTTGTTTACAATAATGGGCTCATTTAGCGTTGGATTCACCTGCGATTGATTCTCAACCAAGCTTATCTGGTACATTGATGATTGATCTGACTGAAGCGGATGCCGATCGTTTAACATCTACTTATAATGACGTCAGCCGTTATTCTATCGTTAAATTACGGAGTCCTGACCTTGAGCCAACAGTTGTGCAAATAGAATTATGAGATCAACGTCTCAGCACTTCCATCTAAATTTCCTTTCTTATTGCACGATCTTTACAATAATGGCTCACGCTTGATTATGCTAAGCTTTCTGCAGGCCCAAATCCCTGACCATTTTACAGCGCTGTGGTTTTATCAAAGCATATTAATCATTGTGAGAATATTTTTATGTATGATTTAGCTTATAGGTATTTTGCTATTAAGAACCTAAATTATAATGTGTTTTTGGGATGGTTTTCTTAATGGTTTGAGCGCAGGATAAGGTATCTGTTTAAATGAATGCACGACAAAAGCTTTCCCAAGAACCTATCACGCTGCGATTTTCTTCCATTACCCTAAGCCATCTACCTAGCGTTTGATTAATGACGCATTACCTTTCTATTGCAATTCATATAATAAAACAACTGGTGCATATATAGCTGATTCCGGGATAGTGTCCAACCTTAATCTAGATAGATCAAGCCGTTTACTGTTGCGAATCGCGTTAATCCACGCTCAAGAATATTATATCATGGTCGTAGGAAGCACAATTTTATATCCATTTTCAATCTATAGTTATATCCTTGCCCTGAGCGACTGCCTTAGATGTGTGTGTCTCAAACTTAATCATAAGCAGCCGACGAGCATTACAATAAGGTCGCTTGATTCCGACTAAAGCAACAATCTGCAAGTGATCAAAGTAAATAACAAACGCACGACGATAGTAATATAGGACCCGTCGTCGCGTCAAAATTTTATGAAATTAGTCAGTTCTCCAAACCCTTCTGCTCAATAATTGGCTGCATGTCATTCAAATTGTTGTGTTAACATGCACAAAAACGGGTACGCTTGTTAAACATTACAGTGAGACTTATTGATTTCGGTTGCATCAGCAGTTAAATCAAGTATCTGCAATTTGTTTTTACGCTTGATAGATATCAGATATTCGGCTTTGGTACATTTTAGCAGGGATGTGGTTGCTGTTGTTTGAGACGTTTAGTTGATTTCGGGATCATAATAACCCAGCGCGAATAAAAGACAAATTTGATTTTTGCGCACGTACATTTTTGTGTCATTGCCTTTTCCGTCATGCTAAGCAAGGAATCACATAGGGATAATGAACATTATCGTTTGTCAATTATTACACCTTAATGTTATTACCTCATTTGCAACACACTACACGCATAGACATTTCCCTATTCGTGTATACTATCTCGCTTTCTTTTATGTGCAACAAGCTTTGACTTATGAGCATATAGATAGGCATCCTCTAATCGGAGTGATAGTCTAACAAGATGTAAGTTTGGCGCTCTATCTCGGTAGATTTAGCATATGTGTAGACTGATTTAGCATATGTGTAGACTGATTTAGCATATGTGTAGACTGATTTAGCATATGTGTAGACTGCCACATTTGGAAGTAAGTCACAAATGTATGCCAATGTTGAGGTCGTTGCCGTTTTCGGAGTGTCATCGTTATAATAAAAACATAACACTTCAAATACGATGGTACCTTCTTTCCGCTTTGCTAACATAATGCCTTGCTGTATGTATTCTATGTTCAACTAACACAAGATAGCCGAAATGACTGAATCGTGAAGTAACAACACCTGACCTCGCATTTCTAGGCACTATCGGTTGTACAATCTGCTCAGATATGCTCATACCACATGCGATGCTTAGCAATGTTGCTTAATTCATGTGATAAACTGATAAACGAGATAGATGCAATTGTAAAGCACCGATAGCTTACTATATTCTTTTCCAGTTATATGATTCCTGATAAAATATTAAATCAAAAAGGAAAAACAACTTTGTAGCAGGAAGTCTTGGGTTAGAAGCGCAAATGCAGCGCTATCAAGAGGAGACATATCCTAATACATTATTCGTTCGTTGCATCAAGCATACAATGTTTCGTGAAGAGGGAAGACGTACCAAGTAAGTACTATTGTATAACTAATGCGATTATATGCATGTTATTGAGTCAATTACAGATTGTGCATTTATCCATTACAATATGGATGTCACTTATATTTGCCTGTAAAAAGCTATTACGGAAACAAATAGCCACATTATGAAGACACCTTCGAGTGATTTGCTGAGCTAGCATGTCGTACCTACTCTTCTTACAGGTCTTTGCTCGCTTCTGGAACGCAATCGAGGAAAATAAACGTGTATAATCCATTGCAATGTTCTTTCTAGTTGACGCACGTTATTCCCATAATGTATGCAATGGCACCCTGTTACAAGGTGACTATTCCGTTTGATTTGCTATCCTTGCAAGTCGCAAGTCTTCTCCTTACCACACCTTGCTCGTTAGTAGGAAACAGCATGTGATTCTATGCCACATATGATTCATACTGACATCTGATGTGCATATATGGTTGTTTTGTTGTAGTCATATTCACAAGCTCTGTAAGCTCGGTTAATTCCATTGCTTGCCTTCCATAGATCGATATTATCTTGCCTCTAACATCTGTATTTGTCGGTTTAATTCCGTGAATATAAAGAATATTGTCACCATGAATTCCATAAATCGTCAGATTGTTCAAGGAGTCGGTAATATTGACATAGCTGGGCATCAATTGGTGCTTCCTGTGTGCATAGCAAATACTTCGGTGCTTAACAGAAGCAGCAGTAGTTGATAACATTTCCATTATGGCAAGAAGATATTGGGTATTACCATAAAGGTATTAAGATGCTGTTTTACTAGTAACGACAATATTTGAGACCTGCATTATCCATGCGCTTTATGTCGATACGAAGGCATTGTTCGCTTTCACTATACATGTAATAACAGCACAACGTGTCAGCACCATGTCCTTACACCGGTATAACTATATAACTATATTGTTTTAATATATCACATGTGCAAATTCACCTTCTTATTCAACAAGCTGGAAGTGAGCGATACACTACATTACAGTCCAAGCACAAACCATCATTGTGAGATTTGACAGGATTGCACACGGCGGCTGTAAGCCATGCGATTAGTTAATTACCTTAAGCCACAAATGTTTACATGTCTACGCGTCGATTATCAAATCCACATAACGGACATTTCTTTATTCGTGACGTTAGGCAATAGGGGCATATTTCATCCCATGACTCATATTTCTAAGCAGTTAATATGTTATACTCTTTACTTCAAGAAAGATATGCTAGCAACTGCAAATAGAATGTAATGGTTTGATATCCATGTCGTCATTTAGCAAGCAAATCAGCCTCTAGTGCCGGGCTTTATAAACTTGTGCTCTGCACGGTTGTTGGATCAGAAAATAATAAACCGCTGGTCTGGAGCAACAAAATGACCCCATTTATCTGAAGGTCAAAGAAAGAATCATGTCGGTAACGAGCGCTTTGCAACAATTGTTGCATTTGCTTTATTTCATACCTTGACAGAGTTCAATCAGCAGCTTTTACATACGCATTTTGCAGTTCCAGAAAGTTATCCGAGTCGGTTGATTGGCGTTGTAATTGGCATGTATTTGATCATGCAACAAACAAGCAATATTTAACATGATTGATCTGACGGATTCATTGTTCTCTTGGAGAGCTCCACATGAGAGGCCATCAGGCGGGGGGCGCCGACTCAGATAAGAAAAATGTAACGTATTCTGCCGTGAAAATAATTACAAGATATATTTCAGTGCGTCCCTGATATGTGTTAGTTGTTGCTTCAATTATCTTCTAACGTTAGGTGCTGTAGGCTTTTTCAGCAACCTCCCGCCCTTAATGTGCCAGACGCTAATAGTTGGAGTAAGCTTTAAATTGCCATTGTATTCATTGACGCTACTGAAGACAATAGTTACACTAACGATAATTGCTCATTGGCGTAAATCGGCTCCCATGGTCAGCACTCGGAAGCGAGTATTCACATATTCTTTCGATAGACTGTCTGCAGCTACTACCAATTACCGCTGCAAATGGTCCAGAGATTAACTAAATGTTCCCAGCCAATAAATTGCCAAGATCCCTTCTAAAAATTATTCCGTTCATCCAGCTTGATGCAGACAACCACTCAGCTAATCGATGCAAAATCAAATAATGCATACGCATAATAAGCCAGCGATCGGAACGCATGGTGTATACGTCTTATGATACAGGGTGTAGCTAACAATCGTCTGCAAATGGCAATTTAAACAGAATGGCAGTATCGCCAACTCGTATTTATAATAGTAAGATATATGCACCTTAATAGGTTTAATATGCAATTATTCATCACAACAAATGTTCACAGAAATTCGTCTTTGAAGTTTGTTCCACGGAGTCAGCAGGCATTTGAGCTAACTGCTGTGGCAAATGCATCGGTAACATGCAACGCTGATAAATGTGTAGTTATTCCAAAAAAATTAAACAGTAAATACTCTCTGGCTGGTCAACAGCAGTTATAAATGTGTCAAATAGAGCTCGAAGAGATACTCAGTAGGATGGGTGTTTTTGACGTGCACAATTCGAACATGATTCAATATTGTCCACCAGTTATATTGCTTCTGATAAATCGTTTGGATAAGCAATGACTCTCCTTGAGTTTGACCTGTCATTTGCATTTCTAAAATACTGATCGTTGTAGATATGAGCAAGTAAATTGTTCGTCTGTCAAGGAGACAGGCTCCTACATGGTGCTTCTGTTCAACTGAAAATCACGCGGCAGCACACATGGAATATCTACAGATGAAAAATACAATCTGCAGTCTAAGGGAATTTACAAGCCATACAAATCTCTTGAGTCACCCTCCAGAAATTCTCCTGTTTGGAATTTTGCGTCTTCATTTACATTTTATTTCCATTGAACGGACAGCAACACACTTAGAGCATTGTGGATGTTAAAAGCTACTTATAGAAAGTGCAAATAGTGCATTGTAGGTGTGAAATCACTCACATGCATTTCAGGTAATTGTAATGTTGCCAGGTTCCATGATTCTGTCAGCCTCTTCATTTTAAGGTTTTATCTTTATATGCTGATGGGAATAAACCTCGGGAATTGTTATCCATTTGCAATTTTGTTCCGGTATGTCTCTTAATACACTACTATGACTCAGGCTAGTGTTAGGGCCCAGAAAAATCTTTGCCTAATTTAATGATAGTCCATCAAATTAAGCCTGACTCTTACTCTATACTCAAATCAACCAATTGTATATACACAATTTGTATTGCCTTACGTTAACAAAATGTATAGTGCAAAACTTCGGGGCGCCTCTGTTATCAGACGCACAACAAAAATTGCTCAGACACCATAATAGTGTCATGATCTTATCGATGCGCTCAAATTACTGTTCATTATTCATGGAGTTTGTTTTTACGCTGTTCTTTATTAGACAGAAATGGGGATAGCATGAGAAGAGCCATTCAATATCCAGTCATGAATTAAAAGGGTAACACCCTCAAATAAATCATAATGTCGTGCCATGCATAAGCTAATAGGCTTTTCTTGATTGCTCCAGTATTTGGCTGAATGACACCTACTCGCACATCTGACGATTTCACGTTGGTTTGACGCATTATTAAACGCAGCTTTATAATTTATGATAACTGGTCCGTGTATATACCGTCTTTTCGTTTTTCGTTTATCAAAACCAAGAACTAAAAACGAAAAACAAGGGCTAAACCGTACAACGTTTTTCATGTGCGACAACGAAAGACGGATAACACCAAACCGATTCGTTTTTCGTTTCTCGTTTGATCAAACGGAAAACGAGTGGCGCTGTGGTCGGCGGTGTTTGTACTGATACAAGCGGCTGGATATGTTGGATGGTATCCAGACTTTCGTCTCCCCGACAGCCCGCTCTGGACGTCCCCCGGTCAATCAAAGAGCAGACGAGCCGCGATCTATCAACAACTATAATTACATACAATGGCGGCTTGGAAACTTGGAATCGGAAACCAAAACCCTGTTTATATGCGATTATTGATATATGTGCGTGCCAGCTTATTTATATATATATATATATATATATATATATATATATATATATATATATATATATATATATATATATCATATATATATATATATATATATATATATATATATATATATATATATATATATATATAATATATATATATATATATACAAATATATATGTATATGTATATATATCTATATATCTCTCTATATATATATATATATATATTATATATATATATATATCTATATATATATATATATATATATATATATATATATATATATAATAGCTGGCACGCGCATATATCAATAATCGCATATAAACATACATATATATACATACACATATACATATATATATATACTCTGATCAGCTGATCAGATTCGGAGATTTGTCGGGCAATTTAATCCTGCTTACGACGTTCGGCGGGGTTATACGTTTGCGTAATATCTAGCACGACAGGGTACACTTTTTGGCCATTTTTGACCTTGTACGACGGGTTTTACATTCGAATTATGCCTTGCACGACGGGGTACGCTTTTTTTCCATTTTCACCTTGTGTACGGGTTTTCGAGGTCTCGCGGCACACCCCTACCCGAGATAAAGCCTATTGCCCCCCCCCCCCCCCCCCTCACACCTTCGGATACCAACCAACATATCCAGCCGCTTGTATCAGTACAAACATCGCCGACCACAGCGCCACTCGTTTTCCGTTTGATCAAACGAGAAACGAAAAACGAATCGGTTTGGTGTTATCCGTATTTCGTTGTCGCACATGAAAAACGGTTTACGATTTAGCCCTTGTTTTTCGTTTTTCGTTCTTTGGTTTTGATAAACGAAAAACGAAAAGACGGTATATACACGGACTATAACTGTCAGCCTCTTCATTATAAGGTTTTATCTTTATATGGTAATGGGAATAAAACTCATCAAGCTGGATGAACGTAGAAGGGATTTTGGCTATTTATTAACTTATGTATGGATGGGCTCGTCGGACTGCTGGCAAAATACAAATTGCAACAAGGATAGTGATGATGAAAACTTCGACTAACTCCATCGCTCTAAGCGGCGCTACGTTTAACTCGCTTATCATATTTGACACATAATGTTATACGCAATGTAAGCCACATTTTCCTGTATAACCTCCATCGATTGTAGCAGATTTTGGTTGACATCATACATTTGGGGTTTGCGGTTTGATTATATCACCGCTGTTCTAGGTTGTTATACAAAGTAGGGTTCGAAATGTTTTTTATGGTCCAACAACAATTGAATTTTACTACAGAATATATTTACAAATTGTCAGTTGAGAAAAACAATGATAATGTCGTATCATCTTATGGAATGGTGTATGATATATACTCTATCCGATGTTCTCCTCATTGGTGCCATACCTTATTTCATGGTGTGCTTAATAGACAAGAATTATTGCATATGCATGATCCATTTCTTGTCAAATGGTCTGCTTACATATTGCTAAAGCTATCGAGTAGTTATTGGCCGATTGACTAATTGGCATTAGCAAATTTACTTTACAAATGTGAAGCATATATCTTAGAATTAGAGGAGATGCTGAAGGCTCGTTGGCTCAAGTTTGGACTAATCGTTGGCTTCAGAAAGCTTGAGTTTGTTATTGATAAACCATGATGGGAGAAGCTAGCATTATACAGATCTATTTAATACGTAATGCAAATACCCACAAAATATATTCGCCCGATCAAAAACTGATATAAATATCTATGATGCGGTCAAGTGCGATTTTTGGGCATTGTTTATTCAAAGCAATTCATCGTAATCAATGTTTATGGATAGTGTGAATGTTTGGGTTGCCAGACCCGCATTTGAGAGTAAATTACTTCGTTATTTTTGTGGCACATCCGCATATCTCATGAATAAACAATTGTGTTTTTCTTCATATAATTTGGAAAGCTCCGATAATTTATTTTGCATAACGGAAAGCTAAATGGTGCCATAACCACCTAGTGCATCCACATTGTAACCATTAGCATAAAGTCTGTTAGCCAATACAATATTAGCAAAAAGGCATACGAGGATACCCGTAAGTGGATAGTAAACTATAGTGAAGATAAGTCGCTCAACTTGCATACAATGCTTGTTGTTGCACATCTTATGTATCCGGTGCTTAAATATATATCTGCAGGTGCTTACAGATTGTCATAGTTTAACGACTGTTGGCACGACTAAATACAAATAGTATTCTAAAAACGTGGCATATCAAATTAATATTTTTGAGTAATTTTTCGTATCGTAATAATTATCGTGGCGACTGAATATAAAGCAATCATCAAACGAGGCTCGAATTAATGAAGCTTTCTTCAGTAATCTTACATGGAATAGTGAGTCGACGTCATACCCGGCCATTTAAAATCTCATTAAGAAGTATAAACAAGGAAATGTCTTTAGCTTCAATGGCCGGCACTCTTCCATAACTCGAAAGGCAATATAACAACATTGTAAATATAATTCGCGTCGATTGTTTTTTTCAACTTCTCCTGGTAAAATGATGGATAAAGAATTTTGCCACCTCTGAGCATGCCCCATGTATACCAGACGTTATCTGTCATCGCAAATATGTATATGCATATGTTTGTAACTTTGTATCATGATGCATTGTAAATCATAGGCAAATGACACCCTACTCGCTAAATGTGGTGCAAATTGAAGAACGATTGTTCGCCCATCCCATGACATTCCATTAAGGTTACGTATAATGCTTCAAGCCGATTATTAGATATCTATTGTAATAACCGCATTGATTATATAATAATACTTTAACAACACAACGGGAGCTTGATATGTGATCAGTCCAAACCATTGCAACTATGTGATTCAGCCGGTTAGTGAAAACTATCAGCAAATAAAAGTACAAATTCAATACTTTTCGCTTAGTGTTATGGCAGGTTTGGGCAGTCAGCAAATTGTATTGCCAATTTCATCATTACCTGGTGCTTGATTGTGAGATCGTAGGTGCCAAAATTGAATCTGTATGAACACTGTAGTCACCAAGCTTTTCTTTTCCTGGTGTCTGAAGGCGGTAATCCTCGTTTGCTCTTATTGTAGGCAACCATGAGTTAATAACGTGGGTCAATAATAATATGATTGATTGAAGTCATCGTCACATCATTAGTGCATTAATTTATTATATATCTCAAAATACAAATTTAATTTATCAAGTGAAGTAATTATATGAATCATAGATGAGCTTAGTATTTAATGCGATATCGAAGTTGCACAATACACCCCGCAATAATTGGTTGTATAGGCAAATGCGCAGTGCCTTATTTCTTGTTGAAGTTATGTTTGTCGGTTTTTTCCCATACATAAATATTTAATCGGACCAACCTTATTCGTAATCCGAATGACAAATCACCACCGATATAGACTGAATCGCGCCGGTTATTATTGCTTTAATCACGTGCATTAGAAAGAAATTTGAAAAACCCATAATTTTTCAGACTGCAGTGCCTATAATACACGCGTATGATTTCGCACACCTAACACATATTTGCAATATTGAGCTAGATATACGAAAAGTGTCATCAACGAGTGCAATTTAATACCGCAGCCTCATATAACAACAACGGAGTATGATTCTTTTTGTTTTCCGTTTTGAATCCAAAGCACTTTAGTAATCAAATACTAACACAATTATCAACGCGCGAGGCCCGATGATTCACCATACAGTAATATTGTTGTTTACAATAATGGGCTCATTTAGTGTTGGTTTCACCTGCGATTGATGCTCAACCAAGCTTATCTGGTACATTGATGATTGATCTGACTGAAGCGGATTCCGATCGTTTAACATGTACTTAGAATGACGTCAGCCGTTATTCTATCGTTCAATTACGGAGTCCTGACCTTGAGCCAACACTTGTGCAAATAGAATTATCAGATTAACGTCTCAGCACTTCCATCTAAATTTCCTTTCTTATTGCACGATCTTTACAATAATGGCTCACGCTTGATTATGCTAAGCTTTCTGCAGGCCCAAATCCCTGACCATTTTACAGCGCTGTGGTTTTATCAAAGCATATTAATCATTGTGAGAATATTTTTATGTATGATTTAGCTTATAGGTATTTTGCTATTAAGAACCTAAATTATAATGTGTTTTTGGGATGGTTTTCTTAATGGTTTGAGCGCAGGATAAGGTATCTGTTTAAATGAATGCACGACAAAAGCTTTCCCAAGAATCTATCACGCTGCGATTTTCTTCCATTATCCTAAACCATCTACCTAGCGTTTGATTAATGACGCATTACCTTTCTATTGCAATTCCTATAAAAACAACAGGTGCATATATAGCTGATTCCGGGATAGTGTCCAACCTAGATAGATTAAGCCGTTTACTGTTGCGAATTGCATTAATCCATGCTCAGGAATATTATATCATGATCGTAGGAAGCACAATTTTATATCCATTTTCAATCTATAGTTATATCCGTGCCCTGAGCGACTGCTTCAGATGTGTGTCTCAAACTTAATCATAAGCAGCCGACGAGCATTACAATAAGGTCGCTTGATTCCATGTTGCCGACTAAAGCAACAATCTGCAAGTGATCAAAGTAAATAACAAACGCACGACGATAGTAATATAGGACCCATCGTCGCGTCAAAATTGTATGAAATTAGTCAGTTCTCCAAACCCTTCTGCTCAATAATTGGCTGCATGTCATTCAAATATTTGTGTTAACATGCACAAAAACGGGTACGCTTGTTAAACATTACAGTGAGACTTTTTGCTGTGTTTATTATTGATTTCGGTTGCATCAGCTGTTAAATCAAGTATCTGCAATTTGTTTTTACGCTTGATAGATATCAGATATTCGGCTTTGGTACATTTTAGCAGGGATGTGGTCGCTGTTGTTTGAGACGTTTAGTTGATTTCGGGATCATAATACCCCAGCGCGAATAAAAGACGAATTTGATTTTTGCGCACGTACATTTTTGTGTCACTGCCTTTTCCGTCATGCTAAGCAAGGAATCACATAGGGATAATGAACATTATCGTTTGTCAATTATTACACCTTAATGTTATTACCTCATCTGCAACACACTACACGCATAGACATTTCCCTATTCGTGTATACTATCTCGCTTTCTTTTATGTGCAACAAGCTTTTGCTTATGAGCATATAGATAGGCATCCTCTAATCGGAGTGATAGTCTAACTAGATGTAAGTTTGGCGCTCTATCTCGGTAGATTTAGCATATGTGTAGACTGATTTAGCATATGTGTAGTCTGCCACATTTGGAAGTAAGTCACAAATGTATGCCAATGTTGAGGTCGTTGCCGTTTTCGGAGTGTCATCGTTATAATAAAAACATAACACTTCAAATACGATGGTACCTTCTTTCCGCTTTGCTAACATAATGCCTTGCTGTATGTATTCTATGTTCAACTAACACAAGATAGCCGAAATGACTGAATCGTGAAGTAACAACACCTGACCTCGCATTTCTAGGCACTATCGGTTGTACAATCTGCTCAGATATGCTCATACCACATGCGATGCTTAGCAATGTTGCTTAATTCATGTGATAAACTGATAAACGAGATAGATGCAATTGTAAAGCACCGATAGCTTACTATATTATTTTCCAGTTATATGATTCCTGATAAAATATTATATCAAAAAGGAAAAACAACTTTGTAGCAGGAAGTCTTGGGTTAGAAGCGCAAATGCAGCGCTATCAAGAGGAGACATATCCTAATACATTATTCGTTCGTTGCATCAAGCATACAATGTTTCGTGAAGAGGAAAGACGTACCTAGTAAGTACTATTGTATAACTAATGCGATTACATGCGTGTTATTGAGTCAATTACAGATTGTGCATATATCCATTACAATATGGATGTCACTTATATTTGCCTGTAAAAAGCTATTACGGAAACCAGTAGCCACATTATGAAGACACCTTCGAGTGATTTGCTGAGCTAGCAGGCCGTACCTACTCTTCTTACAGTTCTTTGCTCGCTTCTGGAACACAATCGAGGAAACTAAACGTGCATAATCCATTGCATTGTTCTTTGTAGTTGACGCACGTTATTCCCATAATGTATGCAATGACACCTTGTTACAAGGTGACTATTCCGTTTGATTTGCTATCCTTGCAAGTCGCAAGTGTTCTTCTTACCACACCTTGCTCGTTAGTAGGAAAACAGCATGTGATTCTATGCCACATATGATTCATCTGATGTGCATATATGGTTGTTTTTGTTGTAGTCATATTCACAAGCTCTGTAAGCTCGGTTAATTCCATTGCTTGCCTTCCATAGATCGATATTATCTTGCCTCTAACATCTGTATTTGTCGGTTTAATTCCGTGAATATAAAGAATATTGTCACCATGCATTGCACTGCAATAAATCGTCAGATTGTTCAAGGAGTCGGTAATATTGACATAGCTGGGCATCAATTGGTGCTTCCTGTGTGCATAGCAAATACTTCGGTGCTTAACAGAAGCAGCAGTAGTTGATAACATTTCCATTATGGCAAGAAGATATTGGGTATTACCATAAAGGTATTAAGATGCTGTTTTACTAGTAACGACAATATTTGAGACCTGCATTATCCATGCGCTTTATGTCGATACGAAGGCATTGTTCGCTTTCACTATACATGTAATAACAGCACAACGTGTCAGCACCATGTCCTTACACCGGTATAACTATATAACTATATTGTTTTAATATATCACATGTGCAAATTCACCTTCTTATTCAACAAGCTGGAAGTGAGCGATACACTACATTACAGTCCAAGCACAAACCATCATTGTGAGATTTGACAGGATTGCACACGGCGGCTGTAAGCCATGCGATTAGTTAATTACCTTAAGCCACAAATGTTTACATGTCTACGCGTCGATTATCAAATCCACATAACGGACATTTCTTTATTCGTGACGTTAGGCAATAGGGGCATATTTCATCCCATGACTCATATTTCTAAGCAGTTAATATGTTATACTCTTTACTTCAAGAAAGATATGCTAGCAACTGCAAATAGAATGTAATGGTTTGATATCCATGTCGTCATTTAGCAAGCAAATCAGCCTCTAGTGCCGGGCTTTATAAACTTGTGCTCTGCACGGTTGTTGGATCAGAAAATAATAAACCGCTGGTCTGGAGCAACAAAATGACCCCATTTATCTGAAGGTCAAAGAAAGAATCATGTCGGTAACGAGCGCTTGCAACAATTGTTGCATTTGCTTTATTTCATACCTTGACAGAGTTCAATCAGCAGCTTTTACATACGCATTTTGCAGTTCCAGAAAGTTATCCGAGTCGGTTGATTGGCGTTGTAATTGGCATGTATTTGATCATGCAACAAACAAGCAATATTTAACATGATTGATCTGACGGATTCATTGTTCTCTTGGAGAGCTCTACATGAGAGGCCTCAGGCGGGGGGCGCCGACTCAGATAAGAAAAATAATGTAACGTATTCTGTCGCGAAAATAATTACAAGATATATTTCAGTGCGTCCCTGATATGTGTTAGTTGTTGCTTCAATTATCTACTAACGTTAAGTGCTGCAGGCTTTTCAAGCAACCTCCCGCCCTTAATGTGCCAGACGCTAATAGTTGGAGTAAGCTTTAAATTGCCATTGTATTCATTGACGCTACTGAAGACAATAGTTACACTAACGATAATTGCTCATTGGCGTAAATCGGCTCCCATGGTCAGCACTCGGAAGCGAGTATTCACATATTCTTTCGATAGACTGTCTGCAGCTACTACCAATTACCGCTGCAAATGGTCCAGAGATTAACTAAATGTTCCCAGCCAATAAATTGCCAAGATCCCTTCTAAAAATTATTCCGTTCATCCAGCTTGATGCAGACAACCACTCAGCTAATCGATGCAAAATCAAATAATGCATACGCATAATAAGCCAGCGATCGGAACGCATGGTGTATACGTCTTATGATACAGGGTGTAGCTAACAATCGTCTGCAAATGGCAATTTAAAACAGAATGGCAGTATCGCCAACTCGTATTTATAATAGTAAGATATATGCACCTTAATAGGTTTAATATGCAATTATTCATCACAACAAATGTTCACAGAAATTCGTCTTTGAAGTTTGTTCCACGGAGTCAGCAGGCATTTGAGCTAACTGCTGTGGCAAATGCATCGGTAACATGCAACGCTGATAAATGTGTAGTTATTCCAAAAAAATTAAACAGTAAATACTCTCTGGCTGGTCAACAGCAGTTATAAATGTGTCAAATAGAGCTCGAAGAGATACTCAGTAGGATGGGTGTTTTTGACGTGCACAATTCGAACATGTTGGAATATTGTCCACGAGTTATATTGCTTCTGATAAATCGTTTGGATAAGCAATGACTCTCCTTGAGTTTGACCTGTCATTTGCATTTCTAAAATACTGATCGTTGTAGATATGAGCAAGTAAATTGTTCGTCTGTCAAGGAGACAGGCTCCTACATGGTGCTTCTGTTCAACTGAAAATCACGCGGCAGCACACATGGAATATCTACAGATGAAAAATACAATCTGCAGTCTAAGGGAATTTACAAGCCATACAAATCTCTTGAGTCACCCTCCAGAAATTCTCCTGTTTGGAATTTTGCGTCTTCATTTACATTTTATTTCCATTGAACGGACAGCAACACACTTAGAGCATTGTGGATGTTAAAGCTACTTATAGAAAGTGCAAATAGTGCATTGTAGGTGTGAAATCACTCACATGCATTTCAGGTAATTGTAATGTTGCCAGGTTCCATGATTCTGTCAGCCTCTTCATTTTAAGGTTTTATCTTTATATGCTGATGGGAATAAACCTCGGGAATTGTTATCCATTTGCAATTTTGTTCCGGTATGTCTCTTAATACACTACTATGACTCAGGCTAGTGTTAGGGCCATGAAAAATCTTTGCCTAATTTAATGATAGTCCATCAAATTAAGCCTGACTCTTACTCTATACTCAAATCAACCAATTGTATATACACAATTTGTATTGCCTTACGTTAACAAAATGTATAGTGCAAAACTTCGGGGCGCCTCTGTTATCAGACGCACAACAAAAAATTGCTCAGACACCATAATAGTGTCATGATCTTATCGATGCGCTCAAATTACTGTTCATTATTCATGGAGTTTGTTTTTACGCTGTTCTTTATTAGACAGAAATGGGGATAGCATGACAATATCCAGTCATGAATTAAAAGGGTAACACCCTCAAATAAATCATAATGTCGTGCCATGCATAAGCTAATAGGCTTTTCTTGATTGCTCCAGTATTTGGCTGAATGACACCTACTCGCACATCTGACGATTTCACGTTGGTTTGACGCATTATTAAACGCAGCTTTAATTTTATGATAACTGGTCCGTGTATATACCGTCTTTTCGTTTTTCGTTTATCAAAACCAAGAACTAAAAACGAAAACAAGGGCTAAACCGTACAACGTTTTTCATGTGCGACAACGAAAGACGGATAACACCAAACCGATTCGTTTTTCGTTTCTCGTTTGATCAAACGGAAAACGAGTGGCGCTGTGGTCGGCGGTGTTTGTACTGATACAAGCGGCTGGATATGTTGGTTGGTATCCAGACTTTCGTCTCCCCGACAGCCCGCTCTGGACCCCCGGTCCCCCAGACGAGCCGCGATCTATCAACAACTATAATTACAAAGGCGGCTTGGAAACTTGGAATCGGAGCCGCGTTTATATCGATTATTGATATATGTGCGTGCCATAATTACATACAATGGCGGCTTGGAAACTTGGAATCGGAATACCAAAACCCTGTCGTGTATATATATTATATATATATACGTATATGTGCGTATATAACCGTCTGTATATATATATATATATATATATATATCTATCTCTATCTTCTCTCTCTATATCATAGTATATATATATATATCTATATCTCTATATATATATATATCTATATATATAATCTATATATATATATATATATATATATATAAGCTGGCACGCGCATATATCCTATAATCGCATATATATATATATATACATACACATATACATATATATATATCTCTGATCAGCTGATCAGATTCGGAGATTTGTCGGGCAATTTAATCCTGCTTACGACGTTCGGCGGGGTTTACGTTTGCGTAATATCTAGCACGACAGGGTACACTTTTTGGCATTTTTGACCTTGTACGACGGGTTTTACATTCGAATTATGCCTTGCACGACGGGGTACGCTTTTTTTCCATTTTCACCTTGTGTACGGGTTTTCGAGGTCTCGCGGCACACCCCTACCCGAGATAAAGCCTATTGCCCCCCCCCCCACCCCCTCACACCTTCGGATACCAACCAACATATCCAGCCGCTTGTATCAGTACAAACACCGCCGACTGCAGCGCCACTCGTTTTCCGTTTGATCAAACGAGAAACGAAAAACGAATCGGTTTGGTGTTATCCGTATTTCGTTGTCGCACATGAAAAACGGTTTACGATTTAGCCCTTGTTTTTCGTTTTTCGTTCTTTGGTTTTGATAAACGAAAAACGAAAAGACGGTATATACACGGACTATAACTGTCAGCCTCTTCATTATAAGGTTTTATCTTTATATGGTAATGGGAATAAAACTCATCAAGCTGGATGAACGTAATAATCTTTAGAAGGGATTTTGGCTATTTATTAACTTATGTATGGATGGGCTCGTCGGACTGCTGGCAAAATACAAATTGCAACAAGGATAGTGATGATGAAAACTTCGACTAACTCCATCGCTCTAAGCGGCGCTACGTTTAACTCGCTTATCATATTTGACACATAATGTTATACGCAATGTAAGCCACATTTTCCTGTATAACCTCCATCGATTGTAGCAGATTTTGGTTGACATCATACATTTGGGGTTTGCGGTTTGATTATATCACCGCTGTTCTAGGTTGTTATACAAAGTAGGGTTCGAAATGTTTTTATGGTCCAACAACAATTGAATTTTACTACAGAATATATTTACAAATTGTCAGTTGAGAAAAACAATGATAATGTCGTATCATCTTATGGAATGGTGTATGATATATACTCTATCCGATGTTCTCCTCATTGGTGCCATACCTTATTTCATGGTGTGCTTAATAGACAAGAATTATTGCATATGCATGATCCATTTCTTGTCAAATGGTCTGCTTACATATTGCTAAAGCTATCGAGTAGTTATTGGCCGATTGACTAATTGGCATTAGCAAATTTACTTTACAAATGTGAAGCATATATCTTAGAATTAGAGGAGATGCTGAAGGCTCGTTGGCTCAAGTTTGGACTAATCGTAGGCTTCAGAAAGCTTGAGTTTGTTATTGATAAACCATGATGGGAGAAGCTAGCATTATACAGATCTATTTAATACGTAATGCAAATACCCACAAAATATATTCGCCCGATCAAAAACTGATATAAATATCTATGATGCGGTCAAGTGCGATTTTTGGGCATTGTTTATTCAAAGCAATTCATCGTAATCAATGTTTATGGATAGTGTGAATGTTTGGGTTGCCAGACCCGCATTTGAGAGTAAATTACTTCGTTATTTTTGTGGCACATCCGCATATCTCATGAATAAACAATTGTGTTTTTCTTCATATAATTTGGAAAGCTTTCCGATAATTTATTTTGCATAACGGAAAGCTAAATGGTGCCATAACCACCTAGTGCATCCACATTGTAACCATTAGCATAAAGTCTGTTAGCCAATACAATATTAGCAAAAAGGCATACGAGGATACCCGTAAGTGGATAGTAAACTATAGTGAAGATAAGTCGCTCAACTTGCATACAATGCTTGTTGTTGCACATCTTATGTATCCGGTGCTTAAATATATATCTGCAGGTGCTTACAGATTGTCATAGTTTAACGACTGTTGGCACGACTAAATACAAATAGTATTCTAAAAACGTGGCATATCAAATTAATATTTTTGAGTAATTTTTCGTATCGTAATAATTATCGTGGCGACTGAATATAAAGCAATCATCAAACGAGGCTCGAATTAATGAAGCTTTCTTCAGTAATCTTACATGGAATAGTGAGTCGACGTCATACCCGGCCATTTAAAATCTCATTAAGAAGTATAAACAAGGAAATGTCTTTAGCTTCAATGGCCGGCACTCTTCCATAACTCGAAAGGCAATATAACAACATTGTAAATATAATTCGCGTCGATTTTTTTTTCAACTTCTCCTGGTAAAATGATGGATAAAGAATTTTGCCACCTCTGAGCATGCCCCATGTATACCAGACGTTATCTGTCATCGCAAATATGTATATGCATATGTTTGTAACTTTGTATCATGATGCATTGTAAATCATAGGCAAATGACACCCTACTCGCTAAATGTGGTGCAAATTGAAGAACGATTGTTCGCCCATCCCATGACATTCCATTAAGGTTACGTATAATGCTTCAAGCCGATTATTAGATATCTATTGTAATAACCGCATTGGCCACAGCACATATTGAAGAAACCACTAGGGTATTTGACTTTGAATTGATTCCCGAATTCGCTTCCCTGTGTGTGTGAGGGCAGTGTTCTTCATTAAATCATACCCTGTTCGCTCCCTTGTGTTGATAAATGTTGATAAGTGCCAATGGAAGTCAGTTGATGTTATTAGCTCATTATATGATAATGATGATTATGTTGGTGAAATCGCCTTTTGATCACAAGTTGCATCGAAAAATATGCAGTGTAATTCTCGCGACCATAGAACAATATTCTGCAACAGGTGGATTCGACCTCCCTCATGCTTACTCATAAGTAATCTTTCATTGGTACCATGTATGTTAAAAACCGTTTGCCAACCAGTTCCCTACTTCAGGCGCAGCAGAGTCACGACTCCAGGCGCATGCTTGTGCACGCAAATACCACATATTGAGAACTTTTCCTTCTTTGATCACTTTCTTTCAGATGTCTAAGAATATTACTTCGTTGATGCCCTCTGTACTTCATAATGTGAATAGTGCTCTTTCGGTTGCCCCGGGAAGTCTCGAGCTAAAAACCTTTGGCATTAGTGGAAGCATTGTTAAATCACACAAAGGGGCACAAAAAAACAATATGTTGCATTGTCTTGCGCTGATTGAATGTATCCTGAATATATAGCTTTAGCCAGAGCACTAATAAAAACAATAAAGCATGCACATTGTCTGTATTTAGGGGTTTTTATCGATCGCACAAATGCAAGCTAAATGACACCTCACCATTCATATTCTGGGAGAGGAAATTTTATTTTAGATGTGAAATAGTTGAAGCGTAATTCAACATCTACACATTTATGTTGAAATCTGATGTGACCAGATAACACTGGCAGGTAAACACTGTACTGAGTTTTTTAAAAGTTGTTGTCTTGTAGAGAAATGAGCATAGTAGGAGATATAATCGCTTGCAAAGCATATCGCTAGATTTCTTCATGCACTCATTGACATTCGCTGTTGTCTAGAAAAGAGAAATTGTCAGAAACAAATTGACAGCAAATATTGCAGATGATAAATGTCCTTGTAATAAGAACAATCATGATATTGACGCCAATGTGTCACATCAAATGGTGACCGAAAAGGTTTTCATAACACAAACCATAAAGGTATGCGGAGGAACTTTATGAATCTTTAAAGTCAATACTCTTGCCAAATACGTATCAGATATATTGGCTTAAAAAGCGTTGCCTGAACGTTGCTCCGATGTATTCATCATTATATGTAGATTCAATATAGATTCATCAATATCAGATCATTTACCACAGTTAATGTTTGTATCGTGTTCTTTTGAACTTACATAGGCTTATAACAACGCATAAAGTGCATAATCAACAGCATTATCAACGTTATCGTGCTTTCCTTGTAAGTTTCGAAAAAAAGTAAGCGAGACCCTTCTCTGTAATGGTACGTAAGATGGCTGAACATCTCAAATGAGCCTCCATTCATTGAGTTGTTCACTGGTAAATGTAGTTTTGATGCCAGCGCTCATGACAGTGCGGGACAGATGGTCGACTTTGTATATTGTATCCTATCGTATTAATAACGAACGGGTAAATAATACTGAGTGGTAGTTATATAAACGGCATCGTGTGTATGGCTGATCTAATTGCTAACGGTGAGAAATGTGGGTCCTGATTTATCGCTTGTTAACATCGTTTATAAACTATTGACATATGAAAATGCAGATCTGTCTTCCAATCACCAGCTCATTCTAGGCGTTAGCATGTTGTAATTAATATGGCATGCGAGGGCAATCTGATCTCGCAGTGGACATGATGCTTTCTGCCGCGTCGTGGTTATAGACAATTGTGGTACAATCGATACCTTTTTGTGGTTTGTTTGATAAATATTTAATGTAGTCAAAATTATTCAGCTAGAAGTACGTATTTTTTATGATATTGCCTCAACATCGTTTTCATTCGACATTGAACATCTTAAGCCTTGTTAGGTTTACATTACCCGATGAAGGTTAGTCTTAGCATTTTGATCAATGGACTGCACATCGGTAAGAGATGAGTCTTTAGTGGCATCACCGCCTAGTTACCCTCCAATTTACCCCGTCTCTTCCGTTTCAAATGACGCCTGCGATAAAACCGTAGCGTATCGATTTCTTTTTCAACGATTAATCGCGGCTTACCTTGATGCCCGTAGAAACAGTTATATGCGAGGTTGTCGTAACGCTTATCGTGGCTTCTGTCTTCAAAAATGATATACCCAGCCATGTCTCTGGTCTTCCAAGATGTCTTTATGCAAAATACGTATCCTCTGAATGCAATGCCTTCGTCACTATTTTTTTTATAATGACTGCTTAAGTCGGCGCATGTTTGATCTCTTCAGCCAGTTTGTAGATGTTTATGAATCTTTCACTTCCTAATTCAGGCAGAGTACGTTGAATGGTTGTCATTCTAGGGACTGTGAGCATTGATCGGAATTAAATATGAGAAGACTGTCGACAATTGACGACAGGCTTCATATTCCCTTTACTGGACTGGAAATGATTTGTGTTGAATAATGACCTATGTGTAATGCACACACTTTATACTGTAATATTTTTGAAAGAGTTGCTATTGTGGAATCTATTCAATATTTTATTTTTTCTCAGAAATTGTCCAATAGAGCACACATGTGGTTATTATGTACCATAAACTAGCTCGCAGGAGGTAAACATCTGGGAAAACAATTTCATAGTCAATCTACGTATGTTTACTAAGTATTTCAAAATTGTAATGTAGATGACATATTGCTTAGTCCAAATGTTAAGATAAAATCATAGGTTTAAACAATGTAGAAACACCAATAGTTGAGTGATATATGTGGTGGATGTGCCCGTGAATAACTTGCATGGCACACCTGGATTAATCGTTTGAAATACCGTTGCATTTTAAAATACAATGTACCTGTAGAGCATCGCGAGGATCAAATATAACCGCAAGATCTATGCCTTTAAGGCTTTTGTCAATTTAATCGTTGCAGAATGTTTTACTCTTTTATTAGAAATGTAAAAAGTGAGGTTTGACATCAATATTTGAGCGGGGCTTTCTACTATTTTTTAATGAACTGACATTTCAATTGTGTCCTTGCTTATAAGGGGATGGCATGACAAAAATCATGGTCCACGAATCAGCACAAAATTAGTTCAAAAAGACTGAAATAACCAGCATGTGCATAAATATTGAGAGCCCAAATGTTTTGACCACCTTCGCAGCGTATTAGGTTTTAGTACACAGCTCTTTTTGGTGTCGAGCTAACATAAAGCGATAAATCAGGGTTACACCCATTATAATGGTAAATTCATTACGAGGACGTTATACGTATGAGCACAGCCTCATGGGTCAAACGAAAGTGTAGAGGCTGACGAAAATAATTGAATGATTATTCTCATTCTATGGACCAAGTAATACAAGGCACGCATGCTTTCCCAAAACAACACCCAAGTCAAACGCCCAATCTAATTTTGGTCATTTGGCACCGCGGGTTAGTTGAATAGTAGATACGGGTTTTGATTAAAGGCAACATTTTGCATTTGAAAGTTTCAGTTGTATCGAATAGTTTTTGTATCAGGCAGTTGTAGCAATGACAACATTGAATATACACAGGTATGGCTTGTTATGATTATTAAACATCATGTGTCATGCAGTGCGACAGCAGCGTCGGTCGACTACCATGATTCATGGCATGCATCATAACACCACGCAGCAGTAGTCAGTCACCTACCGCACGTGGCCTGTGCGCCAGTTTCTCTTTATTAACAAATAAAGCCATAGTCACAGATCATTATAGCTTATTTGAATTATTGCATTAGCCAACCTAGCGAATGTTCAGGCATTTTTGTGCTTCCAAATGACACCAATGTCTAAGTTGACCAGATCAACATCTCCCGTGGCGGAGGAATGCGGTATAACTTAAATATCATTACAGCTTTTTGAAATGGTCTGAGAGTTTTGTATGATAAGTTATTCTATACCAGAGCAATTTGAGTCATGCGATTTGCTAGGATATGTGCATGGATCGTGGTGTACGCGTACACAAGCGCTAATGCGCGCGTGGGCGTGTGTCTGTGTGTGTTGGAGTGTGTGTGTGTGATGGTAACGGTAATGGTTATATTGGGGTTTATAGTCACTTTCAACAAATATGGTGTGTGTGTGTGTGTGTGTGTGTGTGTGTGTGTGTGTGTGTGTGTGTGTGTGTGTGTGTGTGTGTGTGTGTGTGTGTGTGTGTGTGTGTGTGTGTGTGTGTGCGTGAGTGTTGGAGGGTGTCGGATTGTGTTTGTGTGCGTGTTGGGGTGGAGGGGGAAGGCGGGGGTTAGTTAGTGGGATTGAGGTTTTGTTTATAAGTCGGAGATTATTGATAGGAACATTAACATTCATATTGAATCGAATATATATTATTCAATGATGATTAAAAGTACAAATAAGAGAACGACATGAGCGCTCAAATTGTTCAATTGAACTCGCGAAACGACAGGCCCTCAGAATGTTGGCGTTAACAACTTGTCGTCAGTACTGTGCTATGATAAACATTTAATACTTTACACTTATGACAGACGCATGGCACCACTTGCAATCACATTTCGCACTCTGGGCCAGTGATCGCCTTGTGAATTCCTGGCTTCATCTTACCTTATTTAGTAAATTGTTACGACAATACAATATCATATTGTGCGTTACATTTGCCGTGTAAACTATTAGAGCAAAACAATGGGGCGTTAGGTGTCTGTGAGCCCTGACGACTGTATTTGTTATGCTGCGGCCGTGTTTATACATCGATCAGGTCGAATTACCCAAGCTTATTAAGTAAACATGTCCCATATTTCAACCAAGGCTTCTTCGTGGGTAGTTGTTTTATTGCATTAGTCGGGTGTTCTTGTCAAGTACCTTGTCTATTCAAACAATCATTTAATTGTTTTGAAAACGGTACGTTCTAGACTTTTACACCACACTGCCTTGGTAGGTGAGTAAACAATAGATTAATTCAGTTACTGCTTTAACTTGCAGATATTTGTCAATGTGTTCTTTTCTCTGTATATATAATATGGCCTGGTGAGATATTCGATCAGTCAATAGAGTTTGGAAAGGATGAAATATATGGTCAAGTGCGTCCCTATTATATCCAAACCCTGTTAAGACTCTTTTGTCTTAACAAAACCAAATATCAACATTCACATGCTATTAATCTTCCCTGCGAGACAGTGCCCGTAAGTTGTGTATCCAGTGTTTGTAAACTACTCTACCTTAATCAATTAAACGTCAAAGTACTTGCAAACTCATTTTGTATTCCTAGATATACGTACGCGACTGCAATGTGTTTATAGCATAAACATGGTTATGATTGCTTTTAAATGACAGATCAACACTGTATTTGTTTATCGGCTTAAATTGATACATTGTAAATATTCTGTTATATGAGAAAGAAGATTGACATTTAGGTGTCTTCATGTAATAAAGTACATTGCGGACAGCAAAACAAGCATATACAAAATGGGAAGGGCCATTCAGTTGTTCAAGGCTGTAACGTCATCATTAGTTCGTATGGTGACTAAGTGTGTTGCTGGCAATTCAAATGTGCTCAACTTTGAAACAAACTGACACAGTTTCAAAAATCACCCAGTTTCAAAAATATATATATATATATATATATATATATATATATATATATATGAGATATATATATATATATATATATATCCATTCCGGGTGGTTGGATACCCTGCATATTAATTACACAGAACAGATATATATATATATATATATATAATATATATATATATATAACCATATATGTACACTATATATCTAAAAAAATTACATTTGTGACACCTCGTGTTCGTCGTGTGCGTTGTATATTATTGCTGCAAGAAATGAAACATTCTGGAGACCTCAAACACGGAAGCATCCTATCAGTTAGACAATTTTTATTGATATTGAGTGATTAAATTAGTAATTCATGCTGTAGACATAGAGTGGATCATATCACGGGACGATCGATTGCAGTAAATCAAAAAATATCTTTAGCTGTTTCGGTTAATGTATGTTTATGAATTGTTAGAAGATGATAAAGTGAATTGGCCAAAATTGATTTTATCGCTCAATATGCAATTTTCAACGAATTAGGTAAAACATGTATACTTATACGAATCTAATCAGTGTCATATCAATTTCATATTTGGTAATCAGAACCATAACGAAAATGAGTAGACACGAGCAAAGTGCAATGAGTGTAGCCGGGTTGGTGTGGCGAAGAGCAATCAGAAATCAATGTCGTGTGTACATACACATTTGACTCATGGTTTGCATTATGGAACAGTCATATTTCAGGTTATAAATGCTTTGTTTATAACAGCTCCGTGTCAGGTCATGGTAATAATTGAGCAAGTTACACCACGTAAATATAATAATTGTTCATAGACTCCATTACTCCGCATGACTAAATATTTGCATGCAACAATTCATTCGGCGGTCGTGTAATTCATGCCACAAGATATATTATATGTTCCACACCCATTAGTACAACTACACAACTTGTATGTACATTAGGGTAAGTAAATATAGCGGTGCTTTTTGTATAAATGACATGTTTCCTATTTCATTTGCCCCTTGTTGACGTTCCAATAGTGCGACTGATGGTGCTTCCTTTTGCAACCTCGTATGATTGTTCGTATACACAAGTCAGCTGTCTTGTATTGTTTGACAAACAAAAACCATATTGTGAATCCTACATCAATTCGCAACATTTGAAATGTCTCCATCATAAAAACAGATGAGTTTTCTTAGTCCTATAGTTTAACATTACATGTTGTTTGCCGTAAGTATTTTGAATAAAGGCCTGTATCGCTCATGCTCCTGTATTGTAGAGTTGTTTGGAATGATTATTCACCAATATTGAAAACAAGTATATACAGGGATTCACATCGCGTTTGTGTGCCACAAATCTCCTGCTCACTATGACATACCGATATGTGATTGCGTCCGATGTAACCGGCTTTATATTGAAAATGATCAATTTCTTAACAAAACCGAACATCGAATCAGTATATATAAAAGTTGATATTTTTATCCGAAAATACCATGTCAAACATCCAGTGCAAAATCGCAATCCAAAGTGAATAACACACCATGCGTATTTTTGACTGGCACATTTGCTACAGAATGCGCTTTGTTAAAGTCAATATACACATCAATGTCAATTACGTAAATGGTTCTATCTATCCATTAAATAATTGGATAACAGCAAATAAAGATTATTTATCAGAGTACTTCACTTTATTAAGGGTGAATGTGGCTCTTTGTTTGAGAGACCCGGCTGGAAGTGGAGGCAGAAAGAAATACACAAACTATTTACATTAAAACGTCAGTGGCCGCACTTATTTCATTGGGGAGCTAGTACTATACCATTTTGCTTTTGAACAAGGTTAGTGGCAAACATCTATGTAATAGAATAACGTGAACCTCTTAGGGTTACACATCGAGTATTGAGAAGTTGTTTACAAAATGCTGGATCCTATTATCCGTTTAACGCTGTAGTTTTGTGAAATAGATACAGGCCGAAATCTACTTCTGAATATACGAGGCTTGTTGAATGATGACAATCATCAGGGAGTGGGTCGCTATTAATGACACACAACATGTGTTGTATATCATGTTCTGTATACGAAATGTGACGTAAACAATCTTATGGCGACCAGTGTGCTTCAACTGATGCTCTCGTTGTTTTGTTTTCGGCACTAAACAAAAAAAGGCAGCAGAATCATCTGCAATCTAAGGCCGAATGATCAACACATGCCAGCTAACTGCTTGTAAGCGAATTGCCAGATCACATATCAAGTAAACATTTCTATCATAGGGTTTGCCGCTCGGTGAGATAATATAGCATACTAGAGTAGCTAGCAAGAACCCGCGGCTTCCGCTTAGCGGTTTTGATGGCCCGCACATTGTAGTTAAGTTAATTTCGTGACTTTAATGCAGATCAAATAGACGGCGGTATTTATTACCCGTTTCCGTTTTCTCCTGCACTCTCCAACATATTGTGTAGTATCGTTATATATATATGGTTGAACTTAAATGCTCCACGTCATGTCAGCAGTCGGGAGGTGCTTACCGGTCAGATGCTCAATATTCCGAGTAGGTATGCATCAGTTTGAAATTCCTACACAGACCGGCACCATAGCATACAAACTTTATTAAGACTCCTCGATGGAGAGCATCGAGGTAGTGAGTCATCAGAATTATGAGTCATGGGCACCCATCTCTCTTTTAAATCGACCAATTAAGCATAGACTGGCATATTTGTGCCGATGTTGGGCTCACCACAATGTTCTTATTTTTAGTTAGCGCCCAAACTCAGCCAGCAGCAAGTTTATAGAACGGCGGCACCTAAAGATTAATAATCCATAAAAGATACACACTGCACAAAAGCATTGATCATATTGAGTTCAATAATAAGAGGGCTCCATACATGAGCCGGGTCTGAGAAAGTGTAACAATTCCTGAACTGTTGTAGGTTGTTTAGAGGAAATGCATCAATTGAAATCCCAAAACAAACTATCAATCGATATTGCAGTCAAGTACGGGATTATATAGGTAGTCCGTGCACCACAAAAAAGAGGTTCCACTAAATGAGGCAAGTGAACGTAGGGGAATATTCTGAGCAAGGGCATTATCCAGCTCAATGGGATGTAAATAATCTTCATATTATGATTGATGTTATAATTTAATTACGATATTGCATAATCAGTACAAATAGAGCTTACAATTATCCTTGTAAAGACATCCTATGAATGACTTGACCTTAACAGCCTTGCTTGCATCACAATTTTGCAAACGTTTGATGCGGCTGCCAATTTAAGGGGAATCTACTACTACACACAATACCAGCCAAGTCAACAATGCATGCAATTTACCTAGCTATGTAGTTTTATGTAACAATCAAATTATCCATATTGGTGCCACCCATACTCGAAATGTCATTAAATGACCACATACGTATTCAAATCAATACGAGCGTGGGCTTTACCCAACACCATTTGAAGGGTAGCAATTCATTAGCAGTATGTCATGTTTTCAACAATACATACACGCGGATCATTTCCAGCGAATGCTAGTGATAATTGATGTCTTTTATAAACACCCATGATGTCGTGTGTGCGACATCAAGTAGGGTGTGTACAATGTATAATGATAGTGCAATATATCTATATGCTGAGAGCCTACATGGTTGATAGCCAATATAGTTAGGTTCGAATTGTTTTGTAACCTAGTATCACGACGACCACTCAGTATTATGCTGCCCAGTATAATAGAAGCGGCCGATTCCATCGACGTCATTTAGCGATACTGGCAGGATGAATGGCAGGGGAAACCGACCCCTGCCAGTATTCCTCGAGATTGTCGGAGCTGGCGGCTATATTGTGAAAGTTTGATGCATACGAACAAAGGAAATCATAGATTTTTGGTTGTTCATGGCCCTATCGCTCAGTGTGCAAGGTACATTATTGAATAACCCCCTTTGGCGGTTATGTGCATATGTAAACTCCAAATAGATAGTTATTGTGGTACATGCAGAGAATCCGCTGTGAATAAGTGGTACTTTCCTAAGAAGCCGCTACCTAAATGAAGTTCAGCAGTAAATTTAACAATGATAATCAACGCCTTCATCACGTCTTAAACAAGGGCATGTATTAAGAGGTCTTTCACTTGCTATGATAAGAACCTTATGACTACCGCAACGTGCTACTTACATAAAGCATTTTAGAAAAGATAGTGCATAAATAAAACACTGTTGCCTCGACGGAACAGTGTTATCGAGCGCGCTACTGGCAATTTGTAATAGTACATAAAAGTTTTTACCTCACTCTAGGACCGAGTTTCGAGCGTCTGAATCGAGGCCAGTTCGTTCTCAGTTAACAATATAGCTGAGTATAGTAATAGAGAGCTATGTCAAATTCGTCAATGATATTAGTAGAAAAACGCTTGCTGACAAGTTCACTAAGGTGTGCTTGTATTCATTACCGACTATGCGTCTTTAATGCCATTTGACAATTTACGCAACCAAATTGGTTGGAGTACATACATTGCCAGTTAGGTTATAGATAATTATTTCATATAAGCAACACCTCATTAAATTGTTTCACTTTTCAGCGTATGCCTGGCTTCTGAAATTTGATTTATTCTTCTCATCTCCTACTGTGGTGAAATCACTACGCCAGCTCATAGGATAACTGCAATTGTCTGCCTTTAAGGAAGTAAATGCGAGTGTGATTAACCAGTCAATGTCAATAAAACGAAATGTCAGATGTGGCTTGCATGTCAATGATGTCTTTTTGTCGATGAACAGAACATTTAGTACCAAATGAGCATGTCTGTCTAGTGTGTTCAATAATATAGAATTTTTGAATACTTTTTTTTCCGACACACGAATTAAAAAATATGTGTTAAAATTATTATCGTTGCATACAATCTTCGATTTCATCTTGGTTTACATATTTCAACCTTCATGCCATTTGTGGTCACGTGTAGGCTTTAAATTCATGTATTCGGATATGTGTACAGCTGCAATAATGAATATGACCTAGCTTTACTGTTTTTTTTATGCTCTTGATTCTTTTTAAAAAGGAAGCCATTTTATTAACGACACAGCTAACAGCATCATTGAAATGAATAGTGCATGGTAAAGTTGCATCTTGGAAATGAGATCAACCAAAAGCGAACCTGAATACCTTCGGATTGCATGTTCCCGCTGCATATTTTAGTAAACAAAGTTCGGAGGCTGTTTTCAGTTTTACGCATGCGTTACATTGGGACGAAAAGGATATTTTTCGTGCCTTTCAGTCAGTTGCCATATGTGCGTGCGTTTTTATCGAGTTATCATTTGGTGTTTTCGATCACATGGAAGGATGGTAAACGAGTCATTTTAGCAACTACACAAAAATGGAAGCAAAATAAAAATTGCCCGAAATCGCCGAAAAATGCATCTTTAAAGGGACATCTTACACGGCAATCATACAGAGTCAGCGCATAGGACGATATATCAAGTAGCTCATATCGCTCTGCCCGCCATACAATAGCGTAACTGCATAATATGTAAATCGATTAGTAAATGAAATAAGCCCTCTGCGATATTACAAGACACGCTTGGGGAATTTATGATCTATAACTTACAGCAAACTTGACTCTACCCCAAAACGTCCACAACTATTCAGTGATACAATTCTAATGCTGATATACAATTATCTTGGTTAGATGTGCACATATATCACAAATGCAGCATTAATCCGAATATAGGGACTACATTTACCATTTAGAGAAGCAAATATATTTGTAGTCAACGTAGATATGCCATTTGCTTTCATCTTGTATGAATATACCCATAGTCATTCTAACCGTTAATGCGCAACATGTTAATGTTATATACATAGTGAACCACATGCTTGACTCGCGGCGATCTCAAATCACGTCACGAATAGAGCGTCCTGTAAATGTCATGGTTAACTATCAGTGATGTCCCTGGGGCTTTTATAAGTTTATGGTCGATCATCTTTGTCGCCACGACCTGCCTTTACTACAGCGGGATAGCAGATGGTTAATTCATGTAATTGGCTTAATGTGTATTTAATTCTACAGCAATGAAATTCAGGGGAGTGGAGAGAGTTAGGCTTGTTGGCCTAAAATGCTCTCCTCGCCAGCCAGATAATACCAGAGCATTCAATCAAATTTCGATTGTCATTCACCGTCGATGCACGCGATTGCTGTGGTCATGAGGTCTTGATAACACCGATGTACAACACAACACCATAACACATACCTATTGCACATGCACATCTATATATATATATATATATATATATATATAGAGATATATATAGATAGAGAGAGATATATATATATATATATATATAGAGATATATATATATAGAGATATATATATATATCTCTAGATATATATATATAGATATATATATATATATATATATCTATATATATATATATATATATATATATATATATATATATATATATATATATATATATATCTCTCTATATATATATATATATATATATATATATATATATATATATATATATATATATATATATATATATATATCATGTTTGCCCCAGAATGTCGATAGCAGACGAAAATGAGTAATTGGTGAGGTAAAAGTTATCCGCTATTTACATCTGCCACACGAGTGATGTGCTGATAGAATATAGGATACGTTTACGCATTAAATCGAAAGCATGCTGTAAAATGCATGGATGTAATTCATGATATGATATTTTCTAGTATATATAATTTGCTATTTATTCTTTTTTATGCATGGTAAATCTTTCACGATTATCTCTATTCACAAGCGAAATGGTTCCTATGTCAGTTCAAAATATTGTGCTCTTCGATGGCAATAGTGGACATCACAGAGCAAAACAAGCAAGTCGATTTATAACGGCCGACTTTATGACGGGACGCATGCGCTACAAGAAGCCCAAGTGCTGGCTTGCTTTGCAGTCCCTAGAAAACGCATTTTGTATTCATTTAAGCCCAGACTCATTTATTAAGCTGAAGGTTGGTTGATACTGTAGTGTAATGATGTACTACGGCCATATCAATTCCGTTTTACCACCGTGAATATATATCACAAAATAGAGAACCACAGTTCCCGAAATAATATTAAGCCCAGTTAACCGACCACACTCTTGTCAGTCGACAGTGGTAACTACGGACCGTAAACGCTTGGTAGCGATGACTAACCAATTTTATTGCTGCCGCACAGGTGAATGCACTTTGTTGCGGAGATTCATTTAAAAACGAATAAGTTTTGGACCAAGAAAATCACATATACCGGCTACCGACTATCGTTCAATACTAAATGTAAAACGATAACGACATATAACGCACATATACAACAGACAAAAGATTGTCTTCGTCAGGAGCAAGAATGTGTCAGTATACAAGGGAAATGCATGACTATGCCAATGACAAGTTCAAAAATACATAGGACCCTTTTCCCTATATCACTTATTACTTGGCTGACGTCCAGTCAATATAGCTATAGAAGCATTTATTTAAGTACCCCCAAAACAGTAGAAAACTTCGTTTTTAGTTAATCATGTAATCGCCTTATTTGTAGTTACAGCTGACAAGCCAGCGACTTATTCAGTCGCGGGGTTCTGAATAATAACCTTCAGTGGTCCGAGGTGAACATTCGCATATATATGCCCAAACTCTGTGCTATGCACTAGTGTGCTTTTGAGTCGCAATCCTTCTGATGCTATTAATTTTATGCAACTAATTGGACTAAGGGCCGCTGTGCATGGATATGTCTGTAAAGCTTTGCTCTTAAATCATACTCATTGTGGGAGCGATTTGGCATAAGATTGCAATTATCTGAAGGGAGCCGCAGTCGAATATAGGACTAGCCTCCTGATATATATATATATATATATATATATATATATATATATATATATATATATATATATATATAGATATATATATATATATATAGAGATATATATATATATATATATATATATATATATATATATATATATATATCTATATATATATATATATATATATATATATATATATATATATATTTTTTTCTTATCAAAAGCTTTCATTAAAGCCAAGGTTTATGAATGGCAATAGTCGAAGGTGCTGTGTCTGTAGGGTTATTGGTCACACTTCAGGCGGGCTTATTGGAATGTTAATTATAATGTTCTATACCGTATGAAGTTAAGACCTTACAAACTGGCGTGCAAGAGCAACACTCTATCACATTCCGTCTGAGAATCTGAAATCATTAGCTGCCAGCTAAAAAAGCTGGCATTGTACTCACACTTCTAATCACAGTCCAGCAATCGTTTAGTTGCGACTATCAATACTCTATTGAAATACCTCGGAAGTACATCTTTGAAGCCAACGGAAGTGGAAGGATGCCAATGATAATGGGAATGACTTGTACCGGAAAACCTTGCGTCATGCGTTTGTTCGCGTAGCCTCTCCTCGTTCCCCTGACCGTGTGATGGTTGAGAATTGCTACGAGCTTGTTGATTTAAATAACCAGATTCCCAAAAGCATGCTTAATGCTTGTGTTCAAGCTTTTCTCGTAAGAACTCAAAGCAACCGGTAAATAAAACGACGAACTGGATTGACCGAGAAAATCTAGTCGCTGGAAAAGAAATCATTTGTTCTTTTGTAGGTTGTGATGCTAGAATTGATGAAACAGGAATCTTCACAAACATGGTAATTGAATCCCACAACGATAGCCATTACAAAAGATATCTGTTCTGATGGCTACAGCAATAACTTCATTGCAATCAATACAATTTCGGCTACTTGATCTGATTATTGTAGCTACTCGGAGTAATATACAACAAACAAGTGATCATAATTTATGCTCTCCGTAGATAAAGCTGAAGCGACATTTGCGTAAAGACGCCATTCAAGAAGAGCGACCCGCATGATTGTCAAGCTACGAGGCGCGCGAGAGCTGGAACGAGGGTTAGATGAGGAAGTGGGTGACAGAGGCGGAGTAAAGAGGTCAAGTCGAATTCAATGTTGTGTGAGGTCCGCGGTGGACATCAGAGAGGATATAGAGTTAGAGAACTTGAGCGAAGGTGTCAAGAAGGCACGACCGAATATTTAATATTGATAATGATGGACATGATTGCATGAGTCGACATGATTGCAAAACCGACATGACCAAGTATATCATGGGTATGGCAGATGGTCATTGTCATTCATCACACAGAATGGATGGGGTTAACCCATCAGAGACAATCTCTCTGCGTACAATTATTAGCTTTATGTTAGTTTAGGTAACTGACGCTTATCGCATCAGTGCGAATTCAGTTTTTAGCTCAAACAAATGTCAGCTTTTGCAGGCCTGATTACTAGATTTGCATTCAGAACACTTCTCAGTGGGTTGAATTTAGATTAAAACAGTTGACTGCTAATGGATACATTTTCCCAGAAAACTAGTAAACGTTCATATTACGACTGCACCAGGTGTCATTGTGGCGCCATGGATATGTACTCTGAACATTTTTGTGCGTTCGAATGCCTAATAACCTAAGCTAAATATGCTCTCAAGCGATGCTGATATTAATTGCGCCACATTGTGCTCCAACATGTGCGAACTACAAGAGAATGGCATAAATACAGGACACCTTATTTATTGAGATTGTCAGGCAATATATAATGTCATTGTTGCATTGTGATATCGACGTTTAATCGCCTTTGCAATCTAAATAGATAAAAGAGTCATATTGTTATCATATTAATCAAAAATGCTATGTGGCCAGTAAATGACAATATTTCCTTGTGAATGTCAACGATGCTTGATTACAAATATGTTTGCGTCGCTGTTATACGGGTATGGACCGCATGTGACGTGTCCACTCGCTTGGCCTGGCGCTGCGTCCTTGAGCATTTCATAAACATGGTTACTAACAAGCACTATTGCAAATCTACTGCGGAATTGCTAACGTATGGATCCATATTTGATTGCAATTACAAACAAGTAGCCTGATACATCCTGCACACGTGCGCTATACAATTAAACTAATGGCTCGGAAAGTGATGCTTTATTCTTTGGATTGCTTACAATGTGCGCGACATCATTAATTTATCCTTCACTATTTACGATAACCTTGAATACCCCACTGTGCATGGTGAAGTATGCGACCCGTATACGAATGGCCTATTTCTCTGATATCGATATAAATAGCCCTTGTAAACAAGTATAACAAATAAAAAAAACCCCGCTATTCCAAATGTTGTCTACTAAATTAATCCACATTCCCCTGCGATTTAACTGCAATGCAGGATTATTGCATCGAATGGATGGAGTTCCCGCCTGTAAACAGGAATGTTTGTACGATTGCATTATACCGTGACATTTTCCTGGCACAGGATAGTGAAATTTAATATCCTAACACATTCAAATAGTGGAACAATTATATAATGGATGTAAACGTTCGTATTTGTGTGTTTGAAAGCAGCTGTTTTGAAGATGATCAGTGATTATACATTAGCCATTCAAGCTGCAAGTAACCACATATTGATCAACAAGCACTCATAGGGCCACTAGGGATGAGTCACGTATCACTAAAACGGAGCATTTGTACCTGCTGATGAACTCCTTTTTCTGGTCAATCACAGTTCAGAGAATGAGGCCTACTGAGACGATAGAATAGCGAAGATGCAAGGCGGTTGTTGCTGAATTTTCATTCTCTCTGAGTATATCGGGCTACGTTTATGCAGCTCAAGCGTGGTCTCTCGTGGTCTAGTGTAGCCTAGCGCAGCCTAGCGCAGCCTAGCGCAGCATAGCGCAGCCTAGTACAGCCTAGCGTAGCCTAGCCCAGCCTAGCGCAGCCTTGCGCAGGCTCGCGTAACCCAGCATAGCCTAGCGTTTTAGCTTTATGTATGGTTAACTTGTTACAATTAGTGTACGAAATGCTCAACTGGCCAATCTGTCACTGTTTTCCAGCTACTGTTTATTACATACATACCCAGTGACAAGGACGGGATTAAATTTCTGTTGCTGTACTAGTTTGATTATTATAATGCACCCCCAATCCAAACTGTTATTAGTGGCGAGTATTATGCAGAGCGAAGGCGTGCTGCGGCGCCTATGCATGAATATTTCACTGATATTTTACAAACGCCTAGGATGAGAGTGTCGGACGAATTTCCGGCATTTTTAACCGAAGAAATTATAGCTGCGCTAAGAGGGCTCACTTTGTCCAGCTATGCAGTGAGCCCATCCGTGAGTGCTCAGCGCGCGTCTTTTAAATCAACCAAAGCACATGCGACCGTCGATCCAATGTCGGTGGGAGCATTGCGTCTTATAAGCAATGGATAGTTGGTCCAGGCGATCGTGTCCCCAAATGAACCAGCAGCGTGTTTCACACATATGGCGTGATCGCATAAGAAAATAATATGCCCTCAGCGATAGTTAATGACATTATTGTTATATGATCCCACACGATTTCCTCGAACCATGCCTTGCAACCAGCGAAAAACCCTATGTACCACCTACCTAATATATCACCATTACAACGTAAATTTTGTTCGTGATGTCATAACGCCGAACAAACTATTGCCTTATGGGAGTACGCCACATTTCACCTCGCCTGTCTATGCTAAATTATGGACATATAGCGGCAAACTATGGTCATTTGGTACTATTATGACGTCACTTCCAATGAAAAGCCTTCGCTCATGAGAATCATCTCTAAAGAGCAATCTTAATTCATGAGGTATTGTCTCTTGAAAATCAGCATATTGTAGTCTCTACTGACCATTAAACCTATATATATATATATATATATATATATATTTATTTATTTTAAAGCACATTTTTTATATCATTATTTATTCATTATTTATTGCGCATATCTTAAATAATATAATGAAAAAGTTTAAGGCAAATAAAAGGCTTTTGGTCACTTTATACTCTTTAGTCCTCTGAATGACGTTAAACAATGGTCAAGATGCTAATTTATACGTATAAATCCAACCTTTCGTGCCCATATATATTTAGGTATATTTGCAGAATACCAATATTTTTAAATGATTTCACGTCATCATGGAATTTAATCAAAGAATTTGTTGTAGATGTGATCATCATAAGCCATTGGTAGCGTTTCGCGAACTTATTCAAAGATGTAGTTAGACGAATAATGATAAAAAATACAGTTTTTCGGTATAACAATTTTAAAATCAATCAAATCTTTTAGCACTTGGGGCTAAACATATTCTAGACTCATATTCACACATTATTTTGACTGTTAAGGCCAAAATCGGGTTAAGTCAACGAATGGTTAGCTTTTAAGATTTAATTTCGCCATGATATTCAATTTAAAAGAAAGCATTCGTAAAAGTTTATCTTTCTACGCTATTAATACTAGACTATCATACTAAAATGTTCAAAACAAAAATTCTTTTAATTATTTTGAAAGAAAAAGTGCCATGACTTCATATGGACATAGTAGTATATCCTCTCGTTTACCCAAGTGTACGAAATGTTGGCGGTTTGTCGACAAAAGATCGCGTTCGTGATAATATATATATGTATATTTATGTTTATATACATATATTTATATAAATATAGATAAATATATATATATGTTTATATCTATATATGTATATATATATATGTATATATAGATACATAAATTTAAATACATATCAATATATACATATATATATATTTATATATATATACATATATATATTTATATAAATATAAATATATATATATATTTATATAAATATAAATATATATATATATTTATATATAAATATATGAATATGTATATATATGGACATAAATATATGTATATATAATAATATATACGTATATATATATATATATATATATGTATACACATATATTAATTCATGAGTATTATCTCTTGAAAATCAGCACATTGTCGTCTCTACTGACCATTAAACCAGATATTCAAGGCCTAAATGTAGGACAGCGCGCTGATCGATTCATAACAGACCCCTGATCAGCTACTACTCTGTGGAGACGGAGATGTACATTATCGAATGTGGAGTCCATTAAGTCTCGCCTGAACGTTGTTTTTTTTTGTTGATTATGCGTTCTGTATATATTCTAGCACGTTTATACCCCACACTTACTGCAAATGAAATTCAGGGAAATATGGCGGGCTTATCGCTCTCTGTTTATTTGCTTTTATTAAGTTACGTGATATGGTTGGCACTTGTACATATTACCAAACAATTATAGGTACAATTAGTGAGAAATGCCTCAGAACGATTGATGTAAGTACGAAGGTCACATCATGAGGAAAGGTCTTAGAAGAATGGCTGGTATAATTATCAAAAAGGCATCTTCAGAAAATGAAATCATGCTCAGTTAGTTTTTTTTATGTATCGGCCTAATCATATTGTCATATTGTCCCGTCGAGGCACTTTGGATGATGGCGAGCACAAAAAACCCTACAGACAAAATTATTAACATTCTACTTCCAACAATAAACCGTTTTTCTTGTGTGCTCCCCACTGACCACGCTATCACTGTGCAAATGCTAGTTGAGGCGCATCTCATTTAGTACTTCGCATTTTAGATTTTGAAAATGAGTCGTTGGTTGATAGCATACCTTGGATAGTGCACCGCAGTATGATCAATGCGCACACACACAAAATCGAATCTCAAAATACCAATTGAATATTCGTTAGCAAAGGGGGTCAAATAAACTAACAAACATGAGTTGAAACCTACCTCGTTTGGCGGACGAGCCAAGAGTCATAAATTGATATTTTACCGAGCGTTGCGATTATCACGCATTTGATCCGTTAAGTATTGACAAGTACAACCCGGTGTAAGTAACTGCCAGTAGCACCGACGAATCTGAGTTGACATATGTGTTTTGATTAGGTTATAGCGTTCCATCCGTTTTGTATAACATTTCTAGTCGATTCGACACACTCTACGCTAAATGTTGTTTGTGAGATCGACAAAAATGCTCATAATAAAAATCATAAACCTGTTGAAGATAAATGCATATAACAAAACGGTTAATCATTTTAATCATGAACTTACTGGCTATGTGTATAATCGATGATCATCGGGAATTAAATCGATTAGGATATGTGTGACTGTGATGGAGCAACTACACCAAAACTGGCGTAGACAGAAATATTATCGAGGTGATTTACGTGTGCATGTTATCTCTGCCACATCTGCTCAATAACCAATGTAAGGCTATTATGAACAGGGAGGTTTACTCGAAAACCTCGAGAATAATTGATGCAGTGAAATTAAGATGGATGTAAACTATGTAACATCGACATTAAGTTGTCTTTTCTTACTCCAATAAAAAGACATCCCCTGGGCCCCCTTTGTCCTCAGAAACTTTATCATGCTTCCTTATCGATGCAATTTATTTGGACTTTTAAGCTGTATGTCAGTAATGCCTCGTTATGTTTACAAATGAGCAAAGCCAAATAATGCATTGATATGTAACACTTATTGTGGGCGCATTGTTATCTAAATAATAATAATTGTCAACAAATTCATGGATGATATTAATGAACTAAACGTCCCTTAAATGCTTTAACTTCTATGTTGTGGCGCACTCTAAGAAACAATTAGAGTGTGTTCCAAATATTATATATATATATATATATATATATATATATATATATATATATATATATATATATATATATATATATATATATATATATATATATATATATATATATATATATATATATATAATATATATATGTATATATATATTTTAAGGTACATCATTTTATATCATTAATTATTCATTATTTATTGCGCATATCTTAAATGATATAATGCAAAAAGTTTTAAACAATGGTCAAGATGCTAATGTATACGTATAAATCCAACCTTTCGTGCCCATATATATTTAGATATATTTGCAGAATACCAAAATTTTTAAATGATTTTATCTCATCATGGAATTAAATCAAAGAATTTGTTGTAGATGTGATCATCATTAGCCATTGGTAGCGTTTCGCGAACTTATTCAAAGATGTAGTCAGACGAATAATGATAAAAAATACAGTTTTTCGGTATAACAATTTTAAAATCAACCAAATCTTTTAACACTTGGAGCTAAACATATTCTAGACTCATATTCACACATTATTTTGACCGTTAAGGCCAAAATCGGGTTAAGTCAACGAATGGTTAGCTTTTAAGATTTAATTTCGCCATGATATTCAATTTAAAAGAAAGCATTCGTAAAAGTTTATCTTTCTACGCTTTTAATACTAGACTATCATGCTAAAATGTTCAAAACAAAATTCTTTTAATTATTTTGAAAGAAAAAGTGCCATGACTTCATATGGACTAATGCCACCCTGACACTTGCACGAATGTTGTTCCCGCAATGCCACGCAATGTGTCGTGCCAATGAGTAAAGTAATGAGTAAAGTCTTCGTGAACGGGCGTGAGGAGTGTGTGAAGGGTGCGGGGGTGCGTGCCATGTCGTAGAGAGAATTTTGAAAATTTACTTTACTCATTGGCACGACACATTGCGTGGCATTGCGGGAACAACATCGTTCACGAAGACTTTACTCTCATTGGCACGACACATTGCGTGGCATTGCGGGAACAACATTCGTGCAAGTGTCAGGGTGGCAATAGTAGTATATCCTCTCGTTTACCCAAGTGTACGAAATGTTGGCGGTTTGTCTACAATAGATCGCGTTTCGCGATAATATATATATGTATATTTATGTTTATATATATTATATATATATATATATATCTATATATATATATATATATATGATATATATAAATAAGATAATATATTTTATATAAAGATATGTATATATATATGTATATATAGAGCTACATAAATATAAATATATATCAAGATATACATATATATATTTATATATATATACATATAGTTGATATTTATATATGTATCTATATATATATATATATTTTATAAATATAAATATATATATATTTATATGAATAATATGAATATGTATATATAAATATGTATATATATGTACATAAATATATATATATATTTATTAATATGATACGTATAATATATTTATATATATATATATTGTTACATCTATATATACATATATATATCGTATATATATATGTATATATATATATGTATATATATATGTATAGTATATAATTTAACATGCATATATGTCGGATGTAAAATAGAAGAAATAAAAGCATCAGCGGAATATTAAAGACTCAGACTTCAATTATAAGGTTATACTCGAACGCACATGACTACAAGACAACATTTTCTAGCTTCTCAGAACTTATTGCAAACTTACTCATGTCAGCAATTATTCCACTTGTTCTTGCGACAACGCCGATAACATAAAGCCTTTGATTTATCGTGGAATTAATGCGGTGGGCAACATGGTCTTACCCGATCATTAATTTTATCGAATTGCAGTTGGATCGTCTCTGTATTGTGACAAAAAATATAGAAAGTTTGGCACTGATCCTCTGCTTTGTAAAATATATTTAGATGAGGAGCGAGCCATCATTTAGCAATGCATTAGACTAAGACTCATATCGAGATGTTAAATGTAAGAATCTCATTGGAATTGTACTCAAAATAGACCTTGAGTTCAAGTGGGCCGTTCTGTAGTATTTGAAATACGATATATCTGTCAAAGGGCTGCAGCGAAGGTCATGCGATAGTAGATAAAGATAATTAATATCCTGATGGTCCATGTGAAATCGAATGCAAGCGAATACAATATATACCGGTTCATGGACACAGCTCAATTCTAGGTATATACTTAAGTGCCACACGCAGTCAATACCACATTCGGACCTTAGGCCCGAAAAGACAAATCAATCTTACTATACTATGAACCATATTTATATATGCATGCACCCTTGGCAAGACAACACTAACTTAAATAGCCAATTATGTAAATGCGCAAGACACAATAAATTGAATATGCATTCAAGACTATCGGATACCTTATTCGACAAGAAGATTTAAATGTGCAACCGCAGTTGACATTCTAAACAATATCGTACGTGTAAAATGTTAGCATCAATGCGAAGTTCATTTATAAATGTATGGCTCTTTGTTTTTAATTTTATTTCGGAGATTGATTTTGTTTATCTACATGACTTTGGTATGGGAACATGGTATTATCTCTAATAACATCAGAATAATAACGCAACAACTGGGTAGTGTTAATTGAGAAGCCAAGAACACGGACATATTAATGCTTTTGCGAGTCCCTGCCTTAATAAATCCTAACCTTGTGCGTTTGGCATACATTTAATGAGCCAAATGGACTATTAGCATGTGACGGACAGTAACAATTACATTAAGGTGTCGGCTTTGCCAGTCAAACTTTTGTCTACTCCCGTATTGTATAGTTAACATATTTAGTTTTAGATTGACTGGTATCATACAATTACTTGTCGATTGTTGATGTGTTATATCCATCCAGTAATATGTACAATAAATTCCTCCTTTCAAATCATATTGCTACCCCTGAAAACCTCAATGCGACACTTCATTTTCATACAATTAATAGCTCCTGTGCCTCTGAACCTTGTAATTTAGCGACAGTGTTGGGTTCTCTGGCATTTAAAGGTAATGATGAAAATATTCGGGTAAATTTCAAATAAAGAGATGTACACAGCTAAAAGATTCAATGCTCAAAGAATGACATCAAAGCATAGCTTCTCAGTTCGTGTTACAAACTTACTCATGTCAGCGATTATTCATCTTGTTCTTACAGCAATGCCGATAACACAAAGCGATTTATTTATAATGGAATCCATGCAGAGAGCAACATTGTCCTACCAGGTCACTGGACGTATGTGTTCGAATTGGAGCTAGATTGTCTCTGTATTGTGACACAAAATATCCGAGTTATATGGAACGTATAACACTCACCCTCTGCGTTGTAAAATATATTCAAGTGAAGAAGACGAGAGCAAGCTCTCCTGAAGCCATGGATAAGACTAAGGCACATGTCGAAAATATATCTCTGCAAACGGACAGCAGCGAAGGTCATACGATTGTAGATAATGATAATAAATAGCCTGATGGTTGAAGTGCAATCGACCCGAAACCGCAAGCGAATACATCACATATTGGTTCATGAACATATATCAATTCTAGGTATATATTTATGTGATTTAAGCGGAGGTGCAGTCTAGGATATCTCAATATCACATTCGGAACAAAGGCTCTAAAAGACAAAACAATCTAAACACACTACCTACAAACCATGTTTATATGTGCATGCATTCTTGGCAAGACAAATTTTACTTTAATGGTCAATTGTGTGAAGGCGCAAGAAACAGTTAATAGGAATTGCATTCAGAACTTCTGGACACTTCACAATGTGCAACCGTTGAGTATAGATGCACAGTGCATAACTAAATATTAATGAAGCTCTTGGGTGAGTAAGTCTCACCGCTTATTGTAATCATGTTTGCACAATCTAACCATAAGTGATTAACGTGCTTATAAAGTGATGCGTTAACCTATTTCAATGCCTAATTTAGTGAGCAAAACCGATTAAATACCATACGAATCAATCGTATCTTCGACGTACGCAATTTATAAAGACTCTCAAACTGCTATTGGATATACTAACACACTTGTGTCAATCATCATCTTACATATATCTGTTTTAAATATAGTGGCACTTGTGTTTAGACCACGGTTAAGTGCCCCATCAACCCCACGTCAACAAGCCTATTTCTTTTCATGCTTTTCAAGGACGACAATACGTTCGCTGAAAATGTGTTACCCCCTACTTCTCCCATGTACATAGCTGTGTAAGTAAATTGAACAAGACAACCGTAAGCAGGGGCACTTGCAATAGGCTGTTACTATGAGTAGTATACACAGTGGAGATTCTGGCCATCCAGGAGACGGTTTGGAATCCCCCTAGGAGAGGGTTCTGGTCAACCTTGGTACGATATCGAACACACCCCTAGGAGAGGGTTCTGGTCAACCTTGGGATGTACGATATCGAACACACCCCTAGGAGAGGGTTCTGGTCAACCTTGGTACGATATATCGAACACACCCCTAGGAGAGGGTTCTGCCCCTCTTCCTCTCATCTATACTTCACCACTTATGACGGCCTATACCGTGTTTCGATTTTTGCTCCCTGCTTGCTTTTGTTGTTTTCTAAGGTGACCCCCAACAGGGCTATGCGGCTCAAGCATTTACAGGAATCGGATCGGGACCCGACCCCCAATGGGCCCGAGTCCACCTCGTTAGTTTGCCGGTAAACTAACATGACCATAGGCCAAAGTGTCTACGCCTTTCGAGGCTATCCACCGCTCAGAGTCAATCGTGGAGAATGACACCTTCGTTTCGTGTAGCCCATATATCTTGTGACCATCACTACGTAGCATGTGCATTCCATGACGAAACTGCTTCTTTGTAAACAGAGACTCCATGTACTGTGCTTGGAGAAGGCGCTTCTTAGCAACAACCTTCTTCACTCCCTTTGCCTTTTTAATCTCACCCTCGTCAGACATCAAGATGCATATCTGTAATGCACGTAATGTTTGCCCAAGGCAACGTAATGTTTGCAGATGTAAATACTTGTGAACATTCTTATATACCCCTTGCGGATGATTTCTTTGTACAAGCACGAGGAACTGAAGAACGTAGAATTGCATTTTTGAATAGTTTCATTGCAATGTGTTATATAAACTCTTACTCTAATGCCCAACCGAAGCACCCACCATCTATTGAAATTACGGAATATATTGTATATTTGATGTTGAGACTACAGTTTGAGCGGCGGTGTTTCTACGTCATTGTGATTAAACGACGCAATGGACGCGTCAACAACAGGTGATGACTAAATAATACAATTAAACTGTGCTTGTTGCAGCAAGGTCATTATATACATATATGGTTTCGTTCGAGGCCTGCACTCGCATGGCTTTCGTGAACTTATTCTAATTAAATACTCACTGAATCTTTGCCATTTCACATTGTTACATTTCTCTTGTCCAAAGTTTCAGGAGAACAAATATTCTCTGCTCACTGCCGTGCACTCTTGCTTTTGAATCCAGCCTTTGTTGCTTGAATCATTGTTTAATTATTTTTCAATTGTTCACAGCAATATTGTAAACGCACCCGACAATCAGGAGATAATACTTCAGGCCAACTATTAACCATCTAATGTCGCCTACATCGGAAACGCCCCATGTGCCACTTGTATTCTATCGAACCATTATGGTGCATATGCATGCCATTAACCCGTTTTGTCCTGATACTTTGTAAGCCATAGGCCGGCACCACCCATTACGCCAATTGTAGTGCTAAATCAATATTGCCATATGTGAATATATCATATATCTCTTCGCCTGTTCCTGCTTAATTATTGATATACCGCGGCGCACCCTGGTCACCAGGAATGTAAAATACGTTTGTATGCACAGTTTTATACTCTCACACAAACACTGCATCAAGCAAAACAAAGCAACTTGATACTAAATTAGCTGCAACATATATGTAGCCTCATTGAAGATCCAGATATCTCCCGCGCCATAGTACAAGCCTTAGTTTTTCGAACCGGGTAAATTTGTAATCATGCCGTGAAAGCCTTATGAAGGTAACTGAACTTAAAAGGGCCATAAATTCCATTCACTTGAATCCCTTGCAACAAGTGTTCAAAGACGTATATTACTATTGCTTGCAGCAGCTTTGGCATCACGAAGTTCACAAGGAGGGATGGAAGTATGGCACACGCTTGCTGTGCGAATCATTCAATAGAATAAATATGGTTACATGGTCTTGAATTGACGCTGCAGCTGTATATTTACCCTCATATAATGATTACTATTCGTAAATAATTATTGTAAAGGTTTATACTTTTATGTGCATTGATTCGCAAACAATATTTGTCCCCTTTCATCGTACAACTACATTTCTCGATTTGCCGTGAATGAGAGCGCGCCATATACGTTGTAACGTTACATGTGCATTCGGCGTGTTATTTACAGCAATTACGGCAGCGGAGCCAATATATCTACTGGGTTGACAATATTAGAACCAGCAATGGCAAGGATTTTTATCATTTACATAAACGTCCTCGCCAATATGCTGTGTTGTTTCGCTTACATTTCACAGGCATCTTGAAGTCTGGCTTTCCTGGATCAGGCGGCCTGCTTGGTAATGGATGACGAGCTAAAATGACACCGCTGCTAACTATGATCACACGCATGGTGGTTTGTTATCTTATGCTCTATTATTTATGTAAGAGCAATCTCCAAATATTTTTCAGTTACGGATGACAAAGTGTCGACAGTGATTGGCTTACATGTCTACGGCAAAAGTATTTGGCAATAGGAGATATCCCAAAAGAACAAAGCATCTACCATCCATCACCTCTAGGACAACAAATAGTTACCTGTGACATTACGTTTCTTGTTATGTGAAATATGTTGTTTGCTATCTGTTAACTTCACCAGTATATGCGCCTCTATTAGGCAAAATTGTCTTACGTATTAACTTTTATATCGCACATGTTTTCCCCATTGTATAAATATCTAACAGTCCATGCAAAGTGGTAGAGAGCTAAATATAGCCCTTACGCTATTGTAATATTCCATTGATCCCAAGAGTGACTAATCAATATCAAAACAACCGTTTTCTGGTCGTATTTGCTTTGTTAACATTAAGCAAAATAACCTCCGTTGGGATTTACGATGAATTAAAACATATCTATGCATTGTTTCAAAGCAAGCTGCGTTATTTAGTAGCTAAGCAGCCCTAATTAAGAATATCCCATCGTACCGTGGTAATCCCTGTATAAAATCAAATATAACTGCAACGGCAGTGTAGCGTAAAAAATCAATTCTCGCCC
>CM067351.1:5918167-5985667 GCA_034190875.2 Urechis unicinctus | reverse complement strand
GTTCTTTAACAAAAAGTGATTAGAATGGCGATTTTTTCTGGATCGTATTCGTTGACAACATTGCTCGTTATATATTTTAATTCTTGTATGTATAGGATATTCTGGCGAAATTAAAGAATCAGTGCGGACTAAAAGATGACAAGAAAAAAAATGCAGTTGAATTGCTCTTCGTGACCTTGGGTTTGCTCTGCGTGTAGTCACATGTTCCAATATTGGATGACACACCCGAACAACTGATCATGTTTGCGTTCAAATTGTTTTATCGTCGTGTAAGTTGATGGTTAGGCGGTTTTCTGGGGTATATGGTTCCTGGCAACGTGTGCATAGCCTATACTGCCGAGTAATGCATGCGCATCTACCCTGCGTTACTTGCTGTGTAAACTGCTTAAAACACGCGTCAAATTTGCCAGATATTGCATCGTACATTGTAAGGATGCTGAACACCAATCATCGAATCACTGGCACATGAATGCCCGAAGAGGTGACGATACAGTTAGCCTCAGCTATTGTTATAAGGTACAGTCGCATTACCATAATGGTTCGGCAAACAAAGCCTAGAGACGAGTATAGGTGGTCATTTCCTACGGATATAAAATGATCTGAGATTCTACATTTCTAGAGCGTATTGCTTTACGAAAGATATTTAGGCGCATGCATGAATGAACGCTTCAACATAGGATGGTAATTATTTATGAAGAATCTGTCATGATCAAGGAGTCAGTTTCAAAGTCGCGGAGCCACTGGGGATAATAGGGGCCACTGGAATATTCATCATTTATGTATTGAGGAGAGGTATGCGCTATGGTGACGGCAAGGGGTACTGTCAAATCTTATTTTTTTTGCGGATCACATTCGTGAATAGACTGATAACCGTGCGTTTCTACTAACTAAGGATCAATTTAACTAGCCCAGGCCTTTTATTCATTCCGTACCTCCACCCACCCACTCGCTTTACGATCTTCTTGTTATTACTAAAAAAACTGGATTTAAGAAACCCTGCGAAGTACCACAAATACGAAGCTTTCATATTGGATTTTAAATGCTTAAACCAGGCTTTCGTTACCGTTTCGTAACAGGCGCGCAGAATGGCTGCGGTTGGTGCAGACATTGGCCCATGCGCGCGTCATTCGGAAAAATATATCCACCGCCATTTCTCTCTGTGTCAACACCCACTATAGCCCAATTGGGCTAGTAGTCTCCACTTTTGTGATACATCTGTTAGCCAGAATCATTGTCTTACTAGCCTCGAGCTACCGTGCGGCAGTTAGTGTTAAGCCCTGCGCCCTTTTATGTATCATGCAGTTATCACATCCGCATAACTTCCTGTCACTCACAAGCCTGTAATGCTTACAACAACTACGTCTAATGCAGAAAAGCGTCAGCCCTGACGTTTATAATCAGCTGATCAATAATATGTGTAGCATGATTTCAAATGTAATTGCAAATTACGCCATTGAAACTTGCCGAGTAGAGGAGCTAGCAAACGGCTTGTATAGTATCATAGCTAATAGAAACCTACATTGCGAATGTGTACAATCTGTAGCTATCTAGTCATTTATGAAGATGAGTTTCGCATCTTGCAGCGGCAAACATACAATTTTTCTGACCTCATGTCGGTGGCATAACCCCACTCCTCGTATATAAGTTAACTAGCATTAACGGAACAATATTGTTTACTATTCTTATCATAGAAAGCATGAAGCGAACATTATGGTCTTTCACAAAAAGGCATTCCGTAACAACACTTTTTCACTCATTCTTTTTAGGTTGGGCCATTAATGATTCATTAACCATACTGCGCACAATGCTGCCATGTCAAGCAGAGCCAATATATATGTACAAAGATGTGCGTTATTGGATTTTGTCTGGCGCGTTTTCAGTCACATGTCTGATAATAAAGCTCGTGGGGAAGCCACTGGTGTAACTACTCATTTCGGCTTCTTCCCCAATCAGTTATTCTTAGTCATCTTACAGCAGCAAGCATTGATTAATCTATGTTGCTATAGCGATGGTCAAAGACACTATTCAGCGAACATTATGGAGGAAACTCTACAAGTTTATGTTTTACATAAGCAGTTAAACGCAATTTTCCGTACAGGGATATAAAGACGTGGTCTATTATTCACAGCTGAAACGAAACAACTAGAGAGGATCAAAAAAGCCTCTGGCTAGTAATTACAATGAAACGCGGAAAGCAGATGGTGCCATGTGTACTAAATCCTAACTGATTTGCCAGAGGAGCCGGCGCACATAGCCCACAGAAATATTTATAATTAATCATTACGCTAAACAAATAAATGATAATAGTATTACTGCTATTCGTCCATGTGCGTATTCGCAAATTGGCAGTAGATAATGTTGCATGATATTAAATAGGACTGCAAAAACAGCGCGTAACTAGAATGTTAGTACCCGATAAAGACATTGTAGCGTTTACAGAACATTGCAAGATAATGATAATGTTAATGATTGCAACATCGATGGCGACACTCTGCATGCAAATTGTATGCTAAATAACAATGATAGATACTTGTAATGGCAAGAAAAATGGAACACAGTTACTGTTAACATTTGTGGGGAATTTAGCTTATATTTGTTAAACGCTGTTGATGTATCAGGAATCAGATTTTTATCAAACACAAATGCTAAGTGCCGCTCTGTATCCTGTCATTACGCGACTGACCAGAATAACACAAAAATTGGTGAAATATTTAATTATAAAATAACGCGTAATGTAGTGGCATTCTAATGAATTAAGTTTCCCTGAACAATGCAACCGTGCTGTGGAATATGATAGCAAATGTATGACCTACATTGTTCTGAATGGAGCAAGCTTTATCGCCGTGAAAGCATTATCTGGAAGCAGTATAATGGGATGATGCAACAACGGAAACTAATCCTAGTAATGCTTACACATATTTTTTAACACAATAGCTTTTACTTAATTACGTCCAAATAAATGTATCCGACCCAAATCCAACAAATTATGTTAAAACCCGATTTCAATAAAGTTTTAGCAATGCGTGAAAGACAAATTATATAAGAATTTTGTTACCAATCTAGCAGACGCTACGATCTCGAGAAACATGTCCGTTTTTATAGAACATATAGTGTACTGGACATACACACAGAATGCACTATATGACGAACTCTTATCGAGCCACAATGGCTATATTCCTGAAAGGTATTGGATAATACCTATAAAACCAGATTATGTTTCTCATATTTTCTTGATACAAAATCCATCATATTGATAACAACAATGCAATATATGCAAAGTATTGAAACTACATGAAGTGATGGCACACAAAACAATCCTATAAATCCATAAAACCATTTAAAACAAATTGCCAGCTTTTCATCAGTCTTTGTGTGTACACATAAGGCGCATAAATATTGTACAAGATACAATCACTTATTTGAATCCTGCACTCACATGAAACTGCAAGTGACCAAAAAATAAGGTTTATTAATCTCAGCGGAAAACCAATTTGCCATTTTAATTATCTATCATTAGAGAAACACACAAAGTGTTCTATAGGTATCGATCACATCCATTTGCAATGGTTGTGCAATAACCTTATTGTAAATGTATTACTTTATGGAGGAGAAGCATGTATTATGCGTATTTTGATAAGTTCATGATGTTGTGTAATTATAATTTGTACCGTATGTGGTTGGTTGTGAACATTAAAAGGAGCAAGGTCTTGTAAAAGTTGACTTCGGCCTTGTCCCTACAGAACATGCCGAATATGATTTGCTTTATTCTTATTTTACATCAACTTAATTAAATTTGTGCTTTCAACATTATTGCGTCTTGCTTGATAACCGGTCTCGAAAAATCAAATATCCGCTATAATTGGATTTCTTAAAAAGAGGGTGATATACTCTATTATACATGTGTCCATATTCTATATCGTTACTCATAAAAAAGCAATAACATTGCCTGCCTTCCAATAATCCACCTATTAGTGTGGCAACCAAAGATGGAAGCGATGCCTTGTCGTAATAAACCATCTGAGGTGGCATTATTTGGTGTTTTACTTATGCGCGGCGAGTCATGTCTTCTGTCCTTTTTTCGTTAAATACATGTAAAATCGACTTTCTATAACTGCAAATGTGCAATTTGTATTGCTGACGTTAGTGACAAGCTTTGGTGGGGAAATTCATGCTTGCAATCAATAATGCAAAGCCTGAATCTAATCATTTCACATGGGAACTTGATGCGCACATACGCGTCAAATGTTGATGTCCATTGCCTCTAGCAAGCAACCACACAAATGATATATTCAAAGCATTCTTATGATGTCAACTTTGATGTATTACTTTCCGATTGACCGTCGACACTCCATTCTTCTTTTGGTGAAGAATCTAACAACGCAACATGAGTGCGGTACACTGTGTATGGTCATTCACTGATGAGCTAATGGAAGCGCGAGGAAACCACAATTGTTGGCACAAACTTGTCCGCTTTTATGATTCCCATACAAGAAGCAATACCATACACATTATTCAATAGGATAAATAATCCAGTGTCTATCAAATTATAGCTTTGTAGTTGATTAATATAATCAGGTATCAGTTGCAATATACTAAGACTTCTGTTCAACCGGACAGTTCTATTGTGCCTGTTTTTAATATTTATTCTTCCATGGCGTCATTCTATGTATGGAGTACAATTATTTCATTCTTATGAGGTTATATGTGTGTCACGTAATCTAAATGAACTTAACAACCGCCTTCCACTGTCATGATTGGTCTTTGATCTTGAGCAGGTTTACATTTTGATTGACCCCTCCTGAATTAATGCCTCTGAATAAGCAGATTTTTTTTATCTCCATCCGACGAATATTTGTTCACTTCAAGAAATTAGTAATAACAGGTTTACAGCTTGCGCGATTAGACCAATATTCAAATATATTTAGCGGTAATAGAAATCTATGATGCGTCATCTGTTATGCTTTGGACCAACACACAAAGAAACTTACAAAAGTGGACCATTCCTCTAACGCTGACGGCAAAATGCAACCTTATGCTTGTTGCGTTAGTACCAGAGTTAACGTATAAATATATATACACACACACACACACACACACACACACACACACACACACACACACACACACACACACACACATATATATATATATATATATATATATATATATATATATATACATATATATATATATATATATACATGTATATATATGTATATATATAAATTTATATATGTATATATATGTACAAATATATATATGTCTTATATATGTATATCTATCTCTTTATATCTCTCTCTATATATATATATATATCTATAAATAATCTCTATACATATATATACATATCTATCTCTATATATATATATATATATCTATCTCTCTATATATCTATCTATCTCTCTCTATCTATATATATATATATATATATATATGTATATATATTTCACATTCCACAAACTCCAATGTTCGACAATGCAATGTCATTATATTCATTCAATATCACACTATAATGTACAAGTCACTGATTATATTCGAAGTTATACTTTGACAACATGGAAGCGTGATATGTGATCAATCACAACTTAAGCAACTATATGATTCAGCAGGTTAGTGAAATGTATTCAACACCCAATAAAGGTACAAAATCAATACTTTCTGCTTTGCGTAATGCCAGGTTTTGCACGTCAGCAAATTGTATTTGCCAATCTCATAATTACCTGGCACCTGATTTTAAGATCGTGTGTGCCAAGATTGAATTGGTATGAACACTGTTGTCACCAAAGCTTTTCTTTTCGTGGTGTCTGAAGGCGGTGATCCTCATTTGCTCTCATTGTAGGCAACCATGCGTTAGTAGCGTGGGTCAATAATGATATGATTGAATGAAGTCCTCGTCACTTTTCATGGTGCATTGATTTATTTTATATCACATAAAAAAATTTCAATTTATCAAGTGAAGTAACTATATGAATCATAGAGGAGCTTAGTATTTAATGCGATATAGAAGCTGCACAATACACCCGGCAATAATTGGTTGCATGGGCAAATGCGCAGTGCCTTACTTCATTTTATAGCTATGTATGTCGATATTTCCCATACATAAATATCTAAACGGACAGAAACTTATTTGATACACTATAGCCCAATTTAGGAGCAAGGAATTACATAACCGTAATCCGAATTACAAATAATCAACGATATAGACTGAACCGCGCCGGTTATTATTGCTTTAATCACGTGCATTAGAAAAAAAAGATATTAAAACAAACCATACCCATTCAGACTGCAGTGCTTTTAATACACGCATATGATTTTTCGCACACCTAACACATGTTTGCAATATCGAGCTAGATATCAAAAAGGAGTCATAAACGAGTGCAATTTGATACCGTAGCAACATCTTATAACAACTACAGAGTATCTTGATTGTTTGTTTTTGCTCTCCATTTTTAATCCAAAGCACTTTAGTGATTAAATACTAACACAATTATCAGCACACGAGGCCAGATGATTCCCCATACAGTATATGTTTTGTTTACAAAAATGTGCTCGCTTAATGTTGGTTTCACTAGCGATTGATGCTCAACCCAGCTTATCTGGTACATTGATGATTGATCTGACTGGAGCGGATTCCGATCGTTTAACATCTACCTAGAATGACGTCAGCCGTTATTCTATCGTTCAATTACGGAGTACTGACATTGAGCCAACACTTGTGCAAATGAAATTATCAGATTAACGTCCAGCACTTCCATCTAAATTTCCTTCCCTATTGCATGATCTTTACAATAAAGGCTCACGCTTGATTATGCTAAGCTTTCTGCAGGCCCAAATCACTTGCCATTTTACAGCCCTGTGTTTTTATAGAAGCATATTAATCATTGTGAGATCGCGGCCTAGCATAACTTCTTATTTAGGGAGCAGAAAGCATTGAAATTTTCTCAAAAGATAAGGATAAGGTATCTGTTTAAATGAATGCACGACAAAGCTTTCCTAAAAGCCTATCAAGCTGCGGCTTTCTTCAATTATCGTAAGCCATCTACAAAGCGTTCGATTAATGACGCATGACCATGCTATTGCAAATCATATAGAAATAACTTGTACTTAAATAGTTGATTCTGGGACAGTGATCAACATTCATCAAGTTGTTACTGTTGCGGATCCAATTAATCCAACGACGCTCATAACACACTTTGCACACATCACAAATAGGCTCAAGAATATTATATGATGATCGTAAGAAGCACAATTGTATATTCGATTTTCGATCAATAGTTACATCCTTAGCCTCAGCGACTGCCCCTGATGTGTGTGTGTCTCAAACTGAATCATAATCAGCCGACAAGCATTAAAATAAGGTTGCTCGATTCCATGTTACGCACTGTAACAACAATCTGCAAGTGATCAAATTAAATAACAAGAACATATGCAATGAAGCAGTGAACTAATTCTTCGCTAAATATTACAGTGAGACATTTTGTGGTATTTATTATTGTTTTCAGTTGCATCGGCAGTTAAATATATTATCTGCAGTATATTTTACGCTGGATAGATATCTGATATTTAGCTCGGTGTGTTCGGTCTTTTCCGTCATGCAAAGCAAGGAATCACCTGGGCATAATGAAGGTTAAAGTATGTTAATTATTACACCTTAATATTATTACCTCATTTGCAACATACTACACGCATTAACATTCCCCTCTCCTTGTATACCATCGCGCTTTCGTGTATGTGCAATAAGCTATCGCTTATGGGCACATAGATAGGCATCCTCTTATTGGAGTGATAGTCTTGCAAGATGTAAGTTTGGCGCTCGGTACATGTTGCATATTTGTAGACAGTATTAGACAAGTAAGCTACCGTAGTCACAAATGTATGCCAAAGAAGAGGTCGTTGCCGTTCTTGGAGTGCCATCGTAATAACAAAAACCAAACACTTCAAATTCGATAGTATACCCTCTTTTCAATTTTCAATTGTCCGTCTCTTTTACTTATCTCCTCGCGGTATTTATACTTAGTCCCCTCTAGCCACATTCAACTATGTTCAACTAACACAAGCTTCACCGATTGACTGGATCGTGAAGTAACAACACCTGACATCGCATTTCTAGGCACTATCGTTGTACAATCTGCTCAGATATGCTCATGCCACACGCGGTGCTCATATTTCATAGTTACATGATTCATGTAGTACAATGATAAGCGAAATAAATACAACTGTAAAGAGTCAATAGTTTACTATCTTCTTTTCTCGTTGTAAGATTCTTGACAAAATATTAAATCAAAACGATAAACAACTTTGTAGCAGGAAGTCTTGAGCTAGAAGTGCAAATGTAGCGCCATCAAGAGGAGACATATCCTAATTCATTATTCGTTCGTTGCATCAAGCATACACATCTGGTGATGAGTGAAGACTTACCTAGTATAAATTATTGTGTAGCTAATCAATTACAGCTTGTGCATATAGCTATTTGAATGGCAATGTCAATTATACTTGCCTGTAAAAGCTATTACTAGCCACATAATGAAGACACTTTCGAGTCATTTGCTGTGCTTGCTAGCCGTACCTACCCTCTTCTTACAGAACTTTGCTCGCTCCTGGAACACAATAGATCAAAATAAACGTGTATATTCTATTGCAATGCTCTCTCTAGTTGACAGTCGTTATTCTCCACTACAGCCGACAAAGTATGGGGCAGGCTGTTACCTGGTGACGATTCCGTTTGATTGGCTATCCGTGCAAGTCGCAAGTGCTCTCCTTACCACACTACCACACCTTTCTCGCTATAAGGACTTTAAGATATCGAAAGTGAAATGGAAGCTCATAAGCCCTGCATGTGGCAAAGAGTGGCGAGACAATGCATTCATGAATGGAAAATAGCATATGATTCTATATCACATATGATTCATACTTACAAATAATGCGCATATCTGGTTGTTTACTATAGGCATATTCACAGGCTATGTCGTCTTAGTTTATTCTATTGCCGCCTTCTATGGATCGATATCATCTTGCCTATAAAATCTGTATTTGTCGGTTGAATTCCGTTAATACAGAAGACTATTGTTACCATAAATTCCACTGCAATAAATCGTCAGATTGTTCATGGAGTCGGTAATATTGACATAGCTGAGCATCATTTGGTGCTTCCTGAGTATAGCAAATACATCGCTACTTTACAGAAGCAGCAGTAGTGGACAACATTTCCAATATGGAAAAATGACACTAGGCATTACCATAAAAAGGTTCAGCTGCGTTTTAACTAGAAATGACAATATTTGAGGCCTGCATTATCCATGTGCTTTATGTTGATACGAATGCATTGGTCGCTTTCATTATACATGTAATAACAACATAACGTGTCAGCACTTTACACTTGAACCTGTATAACTATATAACTATGTTGTTGTGTTATATCACATGTGCACATGTGCAAAATCATTGTGGTATTCAACAAGTTGGAAATGAGCTATGCACTACATTACAGTCCCATCACAAACCTTCATCGTGAGATTTGTCAGGACTTCACACGGCGGCTGTACGCCATTTGATCGGTTAATTACCTCAAGCCACAATTGTTGACTTGTCTACGCGTCGATTATCCAATCCAGATAACGGAAATTTCTTTGTTCATGACGTTCGGTGATTCTCTCGATTGCAGTATGGTTTGATAGATAAACCCAATCGCACACAGGAAGTCGTGATCGCATGCTGCTCAAAGGCCATACGTGTTTATTGCTTCTGAGCGTTCGTCCCAAGGCTCATATTTCCAAGCAACAAATATGTCATGCGCTTAATTCCAACCAAGATACGCTAGCAACTGCAAATAGTGTGCAATTGTTTGATATCCATGTCATCATTTAGCAAGCAAATCAGCCTTTGGTGCCGTGCTTTATCAACTTGTGCTCTGCAAGTCTAGAGCAACATCATGACCCAATTTCTCTAAAGGTCAAAAGTATAAATTTTGTCGGTAACGATCCTTTGCAAAAAAGCTCAAATGTTTGCATTTGCTTTATTCTATACCTTGACAGAGTTCAGCAGCTTTGACATACGTATTTTGCATTCCCTGAGAATGTTAACCGAGTCGGTTGATTGGCGTTGTAATCGGCATGTATTTAATCATGCAGCAAACAAGCAATATTTGACATAATTGATCTGACGGATTCGTTGTTTTGTTTGAGAGCTCTACATTAGAGGCATCAGGCGGGGGACGCCGGCTTAGATAAGAAAAATAATGCAACGTATGCTGTCGCGAAAATAATTGCAAGATATTTTTCGGTGCGTGATATGTGTTAGTTATTGCTTTAATTATCTTCTTACATTTATTGCTGCTGGCTTTTCAAGCAATTTCCCGCCCTTGACTTGACAGACTATATTCGTTAGAGTCAGCTTTCAATTACCATTCTATTCATTGACGCTGCTGATGAGAACAAAACTAACGATACTTGCCCATTGGCGTAAATCTGCGCCCATGGTATGCAGTCAGAAGCGAGTATTCACATATATTCTGCCGATAGGCTGTCTCCAGCTACTACCAATTACCGCTGCAAATAGTCCATAGATCAAATAAATGTCCACAGCCAATAAATTGCAAGGAAAACCACTTAGCTAATTGATGCTAAATCAAATGGATGCATACGCACAAAAAGCAAGCGCTCGCTTAGAGAGGTAAAAACAGATTCAATTATATCAAAGAACCCGACGCTAGTGTTTCAACATTAAGATGGCGAACTCTGTCTTAACACCAGGTCAGTCTACGGTCCCAAGCGCCGCATGAGCTTCCTCCAGGGTTTTTCACAAGATGGAACTGCAATGGTATATACGTATTATGATTCAGGGTTCAGCAAAAAATCGTCTGCTAATGGCAATGTATACAGAATGGAATTATCGACATTATCGGTATTTGTAATAGTATGAGATATACACTTCAATAGGTTTAATATGCAATTATGCATCACAACAAATGTCGACGTAATTCGCATTCGAAACTCGTTTCACGCAGTCAGCAGGCAACTGTATTTTAACTCACTGCAGTGGCAAATGGGACGGTAACATGCAAAACGTGTAGTTATTCAACACAAATTAAACATCGAGCTAATACGCTCAGGCTTGTCATACCATCTCATCATAACTGCGTTCTGGGGCCTATGACAGCCTCTCACACAAACACCATCTCATAAAACATGTGCGCCGGAGGCACTGACTGCATGTAACATAAAACTGACATCAATTACTTGTGTATCAAGAACGCTAATTGGCAAAGACGTCGGCGAATGTGATAATGACTTGTATGCCAAGCATTTGATACATGCTGATATTAAACAGAAGCCTTTCATAAAGCATGAACCACCAGAATACATTGCCTGTTATACTGAACACTCAAGCACAGCGTTGCCCAGAGCTAAGTGTTCAGGGGATTACGTGTTTCAATGTTACCATCAACCGTCTATCTAGCTATCGGCTGCTGCGATGTGGCCTTAATGTCTCAATTCTTGGAAACATCTAGCAGACTAACTGATATTCAGGTTCATCTATCTGATATAATTTATTTCATGAAATGAATATACTAAACGACACATTGTAAGTGGCTATCTAAGTCTGCATAGATAATGAATCTAAACTAAAAGACTGCACAATTGAATCCATTGTAGATAGAGATAATCTCTGGCAATTTCGTCGACATAATTTCACGTATTGCCGTGTTCATTGCCATGTATTTTCCATGACAAAGCAAGTTCAATTATTGCTTATAGTGCGATTCTGTATTTGATGAATAATTTGGAAGAATGTAGTAGGGATCGCCTTACAATATGTAGGCTGATGCTGATTAAAACGGCGTATAAGTTAGCTGTGTTTATCGCAAGTGGACCTTACCTATTGCACGATTATCTATCCGTCCGATATATCATAATATGTGGGCTCTGCTATTTAATGGCAAATTTGGACGCTTGTACATTTACATCCCCCTATCCCTTAATATCCCGACCTTTCGCTGTTTTACTATCAATCTGATACTTAGTTTGTGTAGCGAATTTTCAATTCCAAGTAGGTCTTCGTTTGTGCGTTACTCTGTTGAGCTGCTTCCAAGTTGTACGCAAACGTCCGGATTTCTTACCAAACACCTTATCTTCAGGTGCTTACAGATTGCCATAGCTTAACGACAGTTGTCCTAAATACATATAATATTTTTAACACTAAGTATATCGCATTAATATTTTTAGGCAATTTTTTTGCGTACCGTAAAAATTATTATGGCGTCTGAATGTAAAGTAAACTTCAAACGAGGCTCGCATTAGTGAAGTTGACTTCAGTGGTCTTACACTGCATAGTGAGTCGACGTCATACCAAGCCATTTAAAATGTCATTAACTAGCACAAACAAGAACATGTTTTCAGCTTCAATGACCTGCACTCTTCCATAATCGGAAAGGCAATATAAAAGCATGGTAATAATAATTCGCGTCGAATTGTTTTTCAACTACTCCAGGTAAAATATTGGAACGCAGCAGCAGTGCCAGGGTGATTACACAAAGGATTTCGCCACCACTGACCATTCCCATGCATACCGGAGGGTGTACTTTTCATCACAAATGTGCATATACATATATTTGTAACGCTGTATCATGATTCAATGTAAGTCATAGGCAAATGACACCGTGCTCGCCAAAGGTAGTGCAAATTGAAGAATAATTTTTCCACCATCATATGACATTCAATTATGGAATAATGCATACATTTTTAGATATCCATTGTGATAACCGCATTTGCCACTGCACCGCACTCATTATTCCCCTGTTGATATGTACTAGTGGATGTCAGTTAATATTGTTAGCTCATAATAATTGTGATGATTATGCTGGTGAAATTGCCTTTTTTGCTCACAGGTCAAATCGAATAATATGCAGTGTAAATTTTGCAACCAAAGAAAAATATTCTGCCAAATGCTTACTCATAAGTAACCTTTTATATGTGAAAGGGGCCTACACCCAGTTATTTATATATATATATAAATATATATATATACATGCATGCATTTATAAATATATATATATATATATATGCATATATATATATGTATATACATGTCTAAATGACTATATACATATATACATATATTCATTACTACACAAATATATATATATGATTATATATAGATACATATAAACATTATATATATATATATATATATACATATATATATATATATATATATATATATATATATATATATATATATATATATATATATATATATATATATATATATATATATATATATATATATATATGTGTATGCCTGTTGAGCTACATATCTACACTATGGTGTATTTTTCACTTGCTAATATCGCACGTGATAGCAGCCTTTTTGCGAATGGTTACAGTGTGGTTGCAGAGAAGAAGTCAAATTATTCATGACAAGTTGGTTATGGCGCCATTTAGTTTCACGTTATGCAAAATAAATTATCGGTGCTTTCCAAATGATGTGAGGAAAAATGCAATCCTTTATTCGTGAGATATGCGGATGTGCCACATAAAAGAAGTAATTTACTCTCCAATGCGAGTCTGGCAACCAAGAACTTTGCTCTTTCCATAGACATTGATTGTGATGAATTGCTTTGAACAAACAGTCGTACAAAAATAGCAAAAATATTTGTAACAGTTTTTTGTTCGGGCAAATATATATATTGTGGATATTTGCATTAATTGTCAAAAAAGATCTGTATAATGCGCTAGCTTCTCTCAACTTGGTTTATAAATAGCGAAAGGTTAGCCAAAATCTTAGCCAACGAGTCTTCAGCATCTCTTCTAATCCTAAGATACATGCTTCACATTTGTAGAGTTACTTTGTAGATGCCGATTTGGGCAATAGGCCAATAACTACTTAATGGCATCAACAATATGTAAGCAGACCATTTGACAAGGAATGGATCATGCATATGAAATAATTCTTGCGTATTAAGCAGATTATGAAATGAGCTATGGTGCCAATGAGTGGAGAATTTGTAGAGTATATATTAAGCACCATTACATAAGAATATACGACATTATCATTGTTTTTCTCAAATGCACTTTTTAAATAGATTCTGTTGCAGAATTCGATTGTTGTTGGGACATATAAAACATTTCTAGAGCGTGCCTGGGCGTTCAAAGGCAATAAACTGTAGATGAAGACAAGAAATTCCCTCTAAGGTAAGTCAAGAGACTTGCAGGCACGTAAATTTCATTCGACTGCCGATTACGTATCTATCAATCTAAAATAATTCTCTGTGTACTTCCGCAAGATTTTAAAATTGAAGACACGCAACATTTCGGAGCTATTCATCCTTTAACGTCCTGAATGTAAAACGTTACTGAATCTATCAGTAGCTATAACATTAACTATGCTCATAAGAGTTTGACTGTGCGTTCAATGGCAATTACCTGTACATGAAGAAACAAAATTCAAAACAGGTGTTTTCCTGGGTGGTAACTAAATTCCATTAGACTGCAGTTTATGCATATGTCATCCTCTAGATATTTCATGTGTACTGCCGCGTGATTTTCAGTTGAACAGAAGCACCATGTAGGAGCTTGTCCTCCTTTGCAGACAAATTATTTACTTGTCCATAACTACAACGAGCATTATCTAAGAAATGCAGATTTATGCCAATGGGCAATTATCAGCAGCGTCAATGAATAGAATGGGAATTCAAAGCTGACTCCAACTATTATTATCTGTTACGTCAAGGGCGGTAAATTGCTTGAAAAACCTGCAGCAATAAATTTAAGAAGATGATTGAAGCTACAACTAACACATATCACGCACCGAAAAATATCTTGCAATTAGTTGGCAGCATACGTTACATAATTTTTCTTATCTTAGCCGGCGCCCCCCGCCTGATGCCTCTTATGCGGAACATTCCAACAGAACAACGAATCCATCAGATCAATTATGTCAAATATTGCTTGTTTGCTGCATGATTAAATACATGCCGGCTAACTTTCTCAGGTATTGCAAAATACGCATGTAAGAGCGGCTAATTGAACTCTGTCAAGGTATAAAATAAAGCAACTGCAAACATTTTTGCAAACGCTCGTTACCTACATGATTCATACTTGTGACCTTTAGAGAAATGGGGTCATGTTGTTGCTTTAGACCAGCAGTTTATTATTCTCTGATCCAATAACCGTGCAGAGCACAAGTTGATAAAGCACGTCACCAGAGGCTGACTCGCTAAATGACGTCATTGCAGTTGCTAGCAAATCTTGGTTGAAATTAAGTTCATAACATATTGTTGCTTTGAAGAAGAGTCCTGGGAAGAACGCTCAAAAGCCATTAACACATATGGCTTTTGCATTGCTCGCAGCATGCGATCATGACTTCCATGTGCGAGGAGGGTCATCTATCAGACCATGCTGCAATCGAGAGATATGCCACTCTCGCCGAACGACATGAACAAAGAAATGTCCGTTATCTGGATTGGATAATCGACGCATAGACAAGTAAACAATTGTGGCTTAAGGTAATTAACCGATCCAATGGCTAACAGCCGCCGTGTGCAATCCTGACAAATCTCACGACGAAGGTTTGTGATGGGACTGTAATGTAGTGTATGGCTCACTTCCAACTTGTTGAATAACACAACGATTAAGCACATGTGCACATGTGTTATAGTAAATCAATAAAGTTATATAATTATACCGGTTCCTGATACGTTATGTTGTTATCACATGAATAATGAAAGCGATCAATGTGTTCGTATTAACATAAAGTGCATGAATAATGCAGTCCTCAAAAACGCATCTGAATCCCTTTATGGAAATACTTAATGTTTTTTTGCAATAATGGAAATGTTATCCACTACTGCTGCTTCTGTTAAGTTGTGATGAATTTGCTATACACACGAGTGGCACCAAATGATGCTCTGCAATGTCAATATTACCGACTCCTTAAACAATCTGACGATTTATTGCAGTGGAATTTATGGTAACAATATTCATCTATATTCACGGAATTCAACCGACAAATAAGGGTATTAGAGGCAAGATAATATCGATCTATTGAAGGAGAGCAATAGAATAAACTAAGCCAACATTGCGGTAAATTTGCCAAGGCAAGTGGTTATTGATATAACAAAAATAAAAAACATATATATTCACATTCGATGTCAGTATGAATCATATATGACATAGAATGATATGCTATTTTACATTCTTGAGCGAGTTGTCGCGCTACACTTTGCCTCATGCAGGGCTTATGGGCACTCATTTCCCCTTTCGGTATTTTCAAGTCCTTCTAGCGAGCAAGATGTGGTTAGGAGAGCACTTGCGACTTGCAAGGATAGCAATTCAAACGGAATCATCACCATGTAACATCGTGTCGATGCATATATCGGCTGTAGTGGAGACTAACAGCAATGGCTTGTACACGGTTATTTTGATATATTGTGTTCCCGGTGCGAGCAAAGTGCTCTAAGGAGAGAAGGTACGGCTTGCAAGCACAGCAAATCACTCGAAAGTGCCGTCATGTTGTGGCTAGGGTTTTCCGTAATAGCTTTTTACAGGCAAGTATAATTGACATTCACATTCAAGTGGATATATGCACAAGCTGTAATTGAGTTAATAAAACGTATATAATCACATTAGCTATACAATAGTCTATACTAGGTTAGTCTTCCCTCATCACAAAATGTGTATGCTTGATGCAACGAACGAATAATGAATTAGGATATGTCTCCTCTTGATGGCGCTACATTTGCACTTGTAGCTCAAGACTTCCTGCTACAAAGTTGTTTTTCTTTCTGATTTAATGTTTATCAACAATCCTAAAACAATAATTGGAGATAGTAAACTATTGACTCTTTACAGTTGTAGTTATCTCGCTTATCAGTATACAACATGAATTATGTAACATTGCTGAGCACCGCGTGTGGTATGATCATTTCTGAGCAGATTGTACAACCGATAGTGCCTAGAAATGCGAGGTCAGGTGTTGTTACTTCACGAATCAGTTTTTCGGGGAAGCTTGTGTTAGTTGAACATAGTTGAATGTGGCTAGCGAGTATAAATACAGCGAGGCGATATGTAAAAGGTCAGGTGTTGTTACTTCACGAATCAGTTTTTCGGGGAAGCTTGTGTTAGTTGAACATAGTTGAATGTATAAATACAGCGAGGCGATATGTAAAAGGTCAGGTGTTGTTACTTCACGAATCAGTTTTTCGGGGAAGCTTGTGTTAATTGAACATAGTTGAATGTGGCTAGCGAGTATAAATACAGCGAGGCGATATGTAAAAGAGGTGGACCACTGAAATGCAGGATACTATCGAATTTGAAGTGTCTGGTTTTTTTTATTATGATGGCATTGCAAGAACGGCAACGACCACTACTTTGGCATACATTTGTGACAAACATCCAACGGCTGCCGTAGCTTACTTAGCTACTGCAGTCTACAAATATGCTACATTTACCGAGATAGCGCGCCAAATGTACATCTTATAAGACTATCACTCCAATAAGAGGATGCCTATCTAAGTGCCCATAAGCGAAATCTTATTGCACATAAACGGAAGCGCGATGGTTTACAAGAAGAGGGAAATGTTAATGCGTGTAGTGTATTTTCAATGAGTTAATAACATTAAGCTGTAATAATTGACATACCATAACGTTCATTATGCCTAGGTGATTCCTTGCTTAGCATGACGGAAAAGGCAGAACACACAAAAATGTATGCGCACAAGGATCAAATACGTCTTTTATTCGCGTTGGTTTATTATGATCCCGATATAAACGGAACGTCTCCAACAACAGCGATCAAATCCCTGCTACAATGTACCCAAGCTAATTAGTTGATATCTATCGAGCGTCAAAAATACTGCAGATTATTTATTTAATTACCGATGCAACTGGAAACAATAATTAAAACCGAAAAAGGTATCACAGTAATGTTTTACAAATGTACTTGCTTTTGTGCATGTTAACGCAACAATGTAAATAACATGCAGCCAATTATTGAGACCAGGGTTTGGAGAACTGACGTATCTCCAGTCAACTAGTTTCATCCACCTGTGGGTCCTAAATTACCATCTTCGTGCGAAGAATTAACTCACTCCTTCGTTGTATATGTTCTTGTTATTTATTTGTTCATTTGCACATTGTTGTTACAGTAGGCAACATGTAATCAAGCGACCGTATTGTAATGCTGGTCTTCTGATTATCATTCAGTTTTAAACACACACACACACATCTGAGGCAGCTACTGATGTTAAGGATGTAACTATTGATTGAAAATTGATATAACATTGTGCTTCTCACGATCATGATATAATATTCTTGAGCGTATATGTGTTGTTTGCAGCGTGAGTTATGAGCATCGTTGGATTAATTTGATCTGCAACAGTAAACGGCTTGCTGTATCTAGATGAATGTTGGACACTATCCCGGAATCAACTATTTATGCACCAGTTTTTTTATATGAATTGTAATATCAAGGTCCTTAATCAAACGCAAGGTAGATGGCTTAGGACAAAGGAAGAAAGCCGCAGCTTGTTAAGTGCTTTGGAAAGTTTTGTCGTGCATTCATTAAAACATACACCTTATCCTGCGCTTTGTGCGGGAAACTGAGTTAATAGTAAAAACTAATAATATTTTCAGGAATACCATTCCAAAAACACATTATAAGTTAAGTTCTTAATAGCTAAATGATTGATAAACATATTCTGAAGCACCACAATGCTTTCTGTTCCCTAAATAAGAGGTTATGCTTGGCGACTTGCCCATGATCTCACAGTGATTAATATGTCTCGATAAGAACACAGCGCTGTAAAATGGCAAGGGATTTGGGCCTGCGGAAAGCTTAGCATAATTAAGCGTGAGCCACTATTATAAAAATCATGTAATAAGGGAGGAAATTGTGATGGGAGTGCAAGGACGGTTAATCGGATATTTCCATTAGCACAAGTGTTTGCTCAGGGTCAGGTCTCCGTAATTGAACGATGGAATAACGGCTGACGTCATTGTAAGTAGATGTTAAATGACCGGAATCCGTTTCTGTCTGATCAATCATCAATGTACGATAAGATCAAGCTGGTGAAAGCAACACTATTCGAGCACATTTTTGTAAACAATAATATTACTCGGTAGTTGTTATAAGATGTAGCTGAGGTATTAAATTTCACTCGTTTCTTACTCCTTCTGTTTAACTAGCTCGATATTGTAAATATGTGTTGGGTGGGCGAAAATTGAATGCGTGTATAATAGGCACTGCACTCTAAATGGGTATGGGTATTGAATCTTTTTTCTAATGCACGTGATTAAAGGAATAATAACCGACGCGGTACACTTTATATTGGTGTTGATTTGCTATTCGGATTACGGTATATTGCAATTCCGTGCTTCTAAATTTGGGTATAGTGTATCAAATAAGCTTCTCTCCGTATAAATATTCATGTATGGGAAACATCGACATACATTACTTCAAATTTGCCTATACAACCAAATATTGCGGGGTGTAATGTCCATCTTCTATATCGCTGTAAATACTAAGCTCCTCTTTGATGAGTAGAGTTGTTTCACTTGATAAATCGAAATTGTATTATGTGACAAAAGATAAATTAATGCACTATGGCACATGACGATGACTTCAATCAATCACATCATTACTGACCCAAGTTACTTACGCATAGTTTCTTACAATGAGAGCAAAAGAGGATTACCGCCATCAGACACTAGGAAGGTGACTACAGTGGATATAGAGATTCAATCTTGGCACCTACGAACTTAAAATCAAGTACCAGGTCATAATGACATTGGCCAACTATTTGCTAACTGCCAAAACCTGCCATTACGCAAAGCGGAGCATTGTCTTTTGTACCTTCATATGCTGTTCAATGTCATTTGCTCATAAATTTCACTAATCTGCTGAATTACATAGTTGCTATGGTTGATTTTGATCCATATTAAGATTCTGTTGTGTTGTGACTTCGAATATATTCAGTGACTTGTGGATTATAGTGTGATATTGAATGAATATAATGACATCGCAATGTCGAACAAACCTAAACATAGCTTTCTAAATATGAAATAGCATCTAAAGTTGGGTTGTTTCCCCGTCGATGCTATTACCTGTCTTGGTTATTTACGAATGCTTATGCTATATCAACCTCTATGCAAAGCAGGCCACACTATCGCCATGGTCACCCCTTCTCATTTTGCAAACACACTTTGCGATTGCAGTATTGCTTTTATAGGGAGCAATATGCTCGCTTCAAATATTCCGGGAACCTTCATTTTGTGCTATCACCCTGTTTATACAACACATCCTTGACAACATGTCAGGCCACTTTTGAATGTCTGTCATATTTATGCTTTCGACGGATAAAAATTCGAAATGTATAGTAATAATTCAACATCGCGATATATATATATATATATATATATATATATATATATATATATATATATATATATATATATATATATGTATAGATATATACATAAATATATATATATTTATATATGTATATATATATATCTCTATGTATATATATACATATATATATACTTTTAAATATCTGCTTTTATATATATATATATATATATATATATATATATATGTATGTATATATGTATATATATATATATATATATATATATATATATATATATATATATATATATATATATATATATATATATATATATACATATATATTTATATACATATATAGGTATACATATATATATATGTTAACTTTACTACCACCACAACTAGCATAAGGTTTTCGTTTAGCTACATTCGCTCCTTTGCCGTTGGCATTATAATAATGATCCACTTTCTGTATGTTAGTTTGTGTGTTTGTGAACAGCATCAGGAACGGCGCATCATAAATTTTTTCCACGAGGTAAGCACCGCTATATTTATTTGAATATTGGTCAAATCTAGCAAGGTGTTTCCGAGTTATTACTTATTTCCTCAAGTGAACAAATATTCCGATGAAATTATCTGCGTATTCAGATGCATTAATTCAGGAGGGGTCAATCATAGTGAAAACCTGCTCAAGATCAAAGATCGATCATGACTTAACACTTCGCGCGGAATGGAACAGAATGAAATAAAAAGGAATACATTGTCTGACCTCGGGGTATAGGAGAATGACAACAGTGGAAGGCGGCTGTTAAGTGTCAAACTAATAACCTCATAGGAGTGAAATAATTGTCTTTGGATTTTTTCCTATACCAAATCCGAATAAGGGCAAATCAAACTTTTGTTGAAAACAGCAATGGTAACCCGATTATGTTCTCTTAAGAACTTGACAATAATGTGTAGGCTTTCAGGATCTCTTTCCCAAGTATGTGTGCTTCTCTTCACCAGCAGCATGTCATGTTGCATATGATGTGCAATATAAAATGCTATTAGGTACAACAGACGCTAATGTTTGCATCAGTGTTTTCAGCGACTGGCTGTTTACAATGTTGATTGCGGATGATGTTGTCTTGACAGCATTGTATCATATACATAAGCCTGATAATAAAACATTTCAATGATACAAGTTTGCAGCATTGCCTTTGTATTTATGATATGGAAATTTCATTCAACCGACCACACCAAGCCTCAAGCCAAGCATAATTACATGAAGTCTCTTTTCCCCCTGAGGTTGAATAAAGATCAAAGGACTGTTGTCGTAGTTACTAATAATAACATGCAAAGGAAAGCAAAATGTGTTACGATCTATTAAAACATGGGTCACATGACACAGACCGTGTGATATACTGTATACCCATGATACTTACATATGTCGGTCTCTGTTCTGTTTAACCTAACGGATGATATCCTCAGCTAGTGTGCGATATATTGCATCAAAGGATTGTACCGAAATATGATGTCTGAGAGTCGTTGAAGTTGATACAAGCAACGTCATTAGCCCTTTTGTGCACAATAATACACCATCCAAAAATAATTTTGTAACGCCACAGAAATACGCTTGAAACAAGAAGACCGACCAAAATATATGCAACAACATGAAATGAACACACTTTAAGCAACCTATATTACTATAGCATTGACTATGTTTGACTTGAGGATGAACCTTATGCTTTTTGATAATACCGTCCTAGAATTTTGTGTACATGTGGTGAGAAGAATAGCAATAGTTTTGTCATTAGCCTTTTAGCAAAAAAACCAAAATGAAGCCAATTAGTATCCAAAAACAGTCATGTAACAGGTACCGAGCATAACATTTACATTGAACAATAGAAATTCCTCTGATTAATGGATTAGGCTAAATTTGTTGCACAGAACAGCATCAATTGCTTTATAACACGCTGTCATGATCCCTTGTGGTGATCAAAATAACACGCATAGGCATATATTCTGCACATTTGTTTTAATTTCAGAATGGACACTAGGATATACGTACTATGTATGACCTGGATGGTCAAACAATGAAGTTGATGATTGTCAGTCAGATGTAGACATAGAGAGCCAACCCTCAAAATAGGGAGCCGGCAACAATTCCACAGCCGCGAGACTTCTAATTAAACATGTCCTTTACTAGGATTTTATCCCTATGTTTGTTGATAATTTTAAGTCTTGATAGCACACTTGATAAAACGATCCAATGTTGCCAAAGTTAAAGTCTCAGATCATTCCCTGTGGATACTCACTATATATATATATATATATATATATATATATATATATATATATATATATAGAGATAGATATATAGATATAGATATAGAGAGATATATATAGATATCTATATATATAGATATATATAGATATATATATATATATATATATATATATATATATAGATATATATATATATATATATATATATATATATATATATATATCTATATATATATATATATATATATATATAGCCAGTTGCACATTGTTCCACATATTTCGAGTAGAAAATTTGCATGGTCTTCACCTTGATAGCTAACCATTTATTACTACAATGTCGAAATGCTATGGACGCAGTGGATATCCTTTAGTTTGGTCAAAGCGGCAATAGAGATAATGCCACGGCGGGACACAGAAAAGCTGATGTGCATTACAACACGCTTGTGAGGCCGAATCATTCTGATTACCAAGCATAATTTACCAGACTGCTTTAAACATGTGATTATGTATATATATATATATATATATATATATATATATATATATATATATATATATATATATAGATATATATATATATATATATATATATATAGATATATATATATATATATATATATATATATATAGATATATATATATATATATATATATATATATATATCACACACACATATATATATACATATATATATATTTATATATATATATATGAATATATATATATATAAATGGCTATATATATATATATATATTTCAAAATAACGTGATGAGATATAATAGCAATATATATATATATATATATATAGATATATATATATATATATATATATATATATATATATATATATATATATATATATATATATATATAAATAAATAGCTATTATATATCACCTCGTGCTTTTAATAATGTCTATTTCTTTTTGTATATATAGTATAAATATATAGCTAGATATATATATATATATATATATATATATTATATATATAGATATATATATATATATATATATATATATATATATATATATATATATATATATATATATATATCTATATATATATATATATATATATATATATATATATATATATATATGCTATGATATATCACCACGTGCTTTGAAGCAATGTCAATTTCTTTTTGTACAACGCGAGCCCATATAGAAGTCTACGTGTTTTCCCAAAGCAAATTACGTCCTTCAAATATATTTTCAGATATTATGTGACATTGTATGGTAAGTTAAACAAGAAGCGCCAAGTCAATGTGCGAACTTTTGTCGGAATATAATTTCTGTTTCCGCGCAAGTGTCAAAGCCGATTGCATCACACGTGTAAGCCGCAAAAGCCTCTGGTTTTTACGCGGCCGGTTCTGAAAGACATGTCTTTACTTAGACATCCATTACCAGAAAAAGTTAGAAGTACTCCTACATAAATGACGATGCACCACAATTGAAGCCGCCACGCGTATGATTATAGAGAACAGCGGTGTCATTTTAGCCCACCCTTCAGTGCCTAGCAGGGCTCATGGTCCAGGAAAGCCACATTGCAAGATCCCTGCGAAATGAAACGAAATCAGCACGGTAGCCTGGCAAGTTAATGCAGATGGCAAAAGTGCATCCGATTGATTGGCCTATTATTGTCAGCCTAGTGGTTTTATGAAACAGGATAATTCGCTCTAGTGCCATAATTACCATAAATAATACGCCATTACGTATAAAGCTTTCTTTTTTAAGAAATGTAGTCACATTAAGGGTAGAAGCAAATTTTAAAATCATGATGCCACAAAAAACGTTATGTCGTTATATATCTAAATATTTTATTCAGAAACCAACTGCTGTAAGAAAAACACATTCATTCTTATACTATTATCAGCACATATGAGCATATCCCTCATTTGCATTATAACTACAACCGTATTGCGCGGATTAACGCTGTAAAGCCGAGAAGCAGACCTGTAAGGAAGAAAGTATGACGTCACAACGGTGATAACAGTCTTTACTTGCGCTTTTATGTCTTATATGCAGCATTCTTGTCATTTCTGGGAGGCAATATCCCGATGATTTGCCTTATTATCCTCTTATTTCAACAGTTTATCGTCCATATTACAAAATTTGACTTTTGAGTGTTATTGGTTACAAAACACAGTGACAATAAAAGCTTGGATGAAGCTCTCGACTGATTGGAAGAAAATAACCTGCCCCGAACAACTTTTGAATTTTTATATAACCGTGATATCATTTAAAGAGGTAAGGGTCGGGGTGCACACCCGGCCCCTAAGTCAAAACCTTCAGGTAGAATATATGCGAGGTACCGAGGCTATCTATGATTGACCGGTAAAAATGCGAATGGGATAAACGCATATTCTGTATTTATGTAATCAGGTAAAGAAGTTCCTGACACTTAGCTCAAGTAGTTTATTACAAATATGACCTCTGCACCAGATCCTTTTAACCCTGATTCAATGTATTATAACTTGTTCAATGGGCACATTGATTATACGCCTGAGTAAACCTTTGGCTACCACTGCGATACTCATGATGCAATAATCGTCGATAAAAAATATTGGATGAAGATCATTGTGCATTCTGAGCCGAGACGATAATCATGGAAGGGTTTCTGTCTCCTGCTTGAATCCCTGCATAGGGCATGAATACTAAGCTGCCACAACTTCATTATATATATATATATATATATATATATATATATATATATATAATATATATATATATATATATATATATATATATATATATATATATATATATATATATATATATATATATATATATATATATATATATATATATATATATATATATATATATATATATATATATATATATATGCTTAGCTAGTAAATGACTTCGCTTGCTTGGAAACTATTAATATGTGTGTATTTACTTTGTCGTAAAACCCAAATGAGGTTTGTTGGCTAATTGTTAACAAAGAAAATACGACCAGAAAACAAATGTCTCACTCTTGGAATCAATCGTTACTTACATTGACTGCCGCTTTACAAGGATGTAACATATTTTGACAATGGGGAAAAAATTACGATATAAAAGATAATAAGAGAAAAATTTTGCTTAATTGAGGCCGCATTTACTAATGAAGTTAACAGATTGCAAACCACATATTTCACACGACAAGAAGCGCAATATCACAGGTGAACATTTGTTGTCATAGATGTGATGGGTTATAGATGCTTTGTCCTTTGGGGTCTCTCCAATTGCCAGACACTTTGTCATCCGTAACTTAACGTTTTTGGAGAGTGCTCTTAAATAAATAATGGAGCATAACGACACAAACCACCATGCGTATGATCAAAGTAAGCAGCGGGTCATTTTAGCTCATCATCCATTGCCAAGCAGGCCGTCTGATCCAAGAAAGCCAGACTTCAAGATGACTGTGAAATGTGACGAAACCACACAGCATATTGGCGAGGACGTTCATGTAAATTATGAAAATCCATGCCATTGATGGTTCTAAAGTTGTCAACCTATGGATAAATTGGCTCCACTGCCGTAATTGCTCTTAATAAAACGCCGAATGCACATGTAATGTAACGTATATGGCGCGCTCTCCTCTACGACAAATCACGAAATGTAGTTTGATGAAAAGGGGCAAAGAATGTTTGCGAAAATTATAAAAGTGTGTGCCATGCTTCCATTTAGCTGGGGCAATAACGGTCTTTTATGTTAGGTAGATCTACACTACCCTACAAGTATCAATAAAGTTGAGACATTATATAGCTTTGCGGGATGAAATGGCACGGATATCGAGAAAGATGTTTTGTATTTTTATCAACTGTAGTGAACACTCAAATAGGTTGATATCGGCCCTATTTTGTAAACGAATAAGGAACGTTACACCATTGTAAAAGCCATATAAATAACATGTTTAGCAACAATGAAATGGACAATTCGCGAACAAGTCAGATGGCAAGCAAGTACAAATAATATACTCTTCGTTCTTAAATGGGCGTTATCAAAGGCAGAACACTGTTTGCATATACCCGGTGCTGTACAGAACTTTTCAGATAGGGTCAATATAAATGCAGCCTGCGCCAAGTTAAGGTGGGGAAAACATTATATTTGCATTCGCGGCGACAACCTAGTTATGTGAATATAGGTTAATTGAAGATGGGAAGTAGCAATAGAGTATATATAGCAGCCGCTAATTGTCGTGTGCCTGACGCATTCGTTTTAAAGCAGGTTGCGTGCTATGATTCAGGGTATGACGCACGTATGATGGATGTGGCATGGAATGTCCTTTGTAATGAGCACTGCGATCATTAAGTTACGCTAATACGTGCGCGCTGTTCTCAGAGCTGTATATATATATATATATATAGGAGATATATATATATATATATATATATATATATATAGATATATATATATATATATATATATATATATATATATATATATATAGGATATATATATATATATATATATATATATATATATATATATATATATATATATATATATATATATATATATATATATATATATATATATATATATATATATATATATATATATATATATATATATACCCATCGACATGAATCTCCATATTCTGTGCATTCTACTGTTGAGCATTAATCGGAATTACTGTTTTATCCCTTTATCAGTCACTTGGTTTTGTATTATCTTGATCAATTGGATGCTGCCACAAACACATAAGAGCTTAACACTCTGTGGTTGACACAGCTGTGACCAGCAGGAATATCAAATGACTGTTGGCCATCAATAACAAATCCTTTTATAAACCATGCGTCATTGTAAGATCTTGCTTCGATGGTTAAGGATGTGAAAGATGACAGACACGTGGAACAGCTGTGTTGCTCAAAAATAGGATTTCATTTGTTTAATGCGTTTTCACATCCGCTATTTAAATGAGGCGAATAATGCACGACTGTTAAATACCATTTTGATCACACGCGCCATGTTCAAGGGCGATACTTGCATTTGCGAAGCATGGAGAAGCACGTCCGTACCCAATGAGATGTTTACATTCTTCATCCGTATTACGATGTGAAAGCGTAAAACACAACTCAGTTTATCATCAACGCAGCTTGACAAGTCGTAGAGCTTTATCTAAGATATATAATTTTGTCACTGCATTGTGGATGTGTTTGTGAATCTCCCCAAACTTGTAATAACCGCGTTGCCTGTGACACGGTAGAAACCTCCATCGGCTTTTGCCTACACGTATACAGCTGTATTGTACATTGGCCTAAATCGCGTGTTCGTATATGGCAGGGTAATACAGTGGGAGTGATGAGATTTCAAATCAGATGTCACAATCAAATTTTGTGTTATCAGATACAGACATCCAGGTGCCTGATGGCTAATCCAGGTACAACCATTACACACAAACCTCATTTGTCATGGGCTATCATGAATCTACGCGGATAATTTATACATATACCAATATTATTGGCCAACAAGTACTCAGTACCCCGTCATTGACACATAGCAGCATGGTAAGAAGTGTCTCCTAAAAGGGACATATGCCACTCTATCTATATATCATAACCTGAGCCATGCTTCATGTGGGCAGAGTGAGTGCAGCTAATAGGTAATAATTACTATTCGAGATTGCCAGAGCGGAAAGTAGCAGCCATCAAGTTAGTTCTATGGATCAGTGAAGTACTGCGATGCTCAGTTATCAGTTGCTGAAATAGATAAGAGGAGGCCCAATGTGACAACTGGCTTGAGTGAATAATTGGTGACGGTAGATATGATGTAGGAATGTGTATCATATGGCTTGAGTGCGATTGACAAGGTACGCAGTGGAATTGAGGCTATTACAGTGCTGTCACACACATAGTTATATTTTCCACACGACAGGTGGGTTATTAGTTGACCGAGCGACCAATGTCTTACGCTCATGACTCGTTAGACTCATCAGTGTTTTGTATTACCCCCTCAAATGATTGCTTGAGACTGTCACGAAAAGGACCAGTATGTAAAATACGGATTTTTGATGAGCAAACTCGTAAATATACCAGCAATTTTAATTTATCGAAGGCAATTGCTACTTCATTGATCATTTAAACAAACTTCTATACGAAGAGGACGGTGTCATATTTGATGGTAGATTGCAACCGCTTTCAAGTTCTTTGAAATCCTTATCTAATTATACGCAAATTTAATTTTTGCTGGTCACGTTTCCTACAATTGATGCAAAGCACGTTTACCGACTATTGTTATTTGTATCTTGACACACAGACAGGCATTTTAATGCCTCCTTTTTAAACTGCATTTAAAGAATTTGTACAATGTTTTTTTATATCAGGATCATTTGATACTTTTCCCGTTCCATACTTCCAGCAATAGAGCTTGCTCATATCTCATGTGTTTATTGACTCTTTATTGGAACTCGATATGTTTGTTTTCTATTTTGGAAGTGTGAATGACAACCATGTAACGTATATGCAATACTGCTAAGTAGCCGAGAACGATTGATTGCCTTGGCGTAAAGTCCGCATGAATGTCTGCTTGAATGACAGATGCCATAAGCGTAAGGCATGAAGATTATAGAGTTAATGCTGAATGTATTTTAAACATATCAATCCAAACGATTTGGTCACCTATCGCTGATATCATTATGCAAGCATTCATTCAGGTCTTGGAAAGTTGCAGCTGATATATAAGCATCTGAGACAAAACACATCGCCTGTGACTCGACCCAGCAGACCTAAGTTGTCGCCGGATATGCGTCTCCAGCGTAGCACAGCGCTATAATTGCTACACGGTGCTTGTGTATTATTTTATCACGACATGTGGCATGCTTAATCAGTTATTGCAAAGTATTACGCAAGTAGTTGGACCACCGAGCCGCATTCTGCCATGAAATGTCCGCTACAAAATAAGACAAGAGCACTTACACAATTAAGACAATTGTTATGTATTTTCAGCTAGCTTCGATAGTATTGCAATCTTCCATCTTTACTAAGCTTATAGACGACACATATGCTGATCGTATAGAGACAATGCTCAAAGCGATGTGCGCATGTGTCTTCATATGAGAAGATAAATACCACAGTGGATATGAATGGAGGCTACTTAAGGGGAGTGATATGTGAACTGCGCTAAGAATATACATACATGTAAGATACTACACTAATGATCACAATACAATGTGGACCAGTTACAATGTAAAAGGCTTGTGCTATGGTGCGGGAGATATTTGGACCCTCAGTGAGGCTACATATATGCTGAAGCAGATTTAGTATCAAGTTGCTTTTGTATGCTTGATGCAGTGTTTGAGTACGAGTATAACACTGTGCATTGCGTAGTTGGCATACAAATGTATTTTACATTCCTGGTGACCAGGGTATATCAATTATCAAGCGAGAACAGGCACATTGATGTATGATATATTCACTTATGGCATTATTGTTTTGCACTACAATTGGCGTGATGGGTGGTACCTGCCTATGGCGTACAAAGTATCCAGACAAAACGGATAAATGATATGCATATACACCTTGATGGTTCGATAGAATACCCGTGGTACATGGAGCGTTTCCGATGTAGGCGACATTAAGTGCTAATAATTGGCCTAAAGTATTATCTCGTGATTGTCGGATGCGTTTATAATATTGCTGTGAACTATTTCAAAATAATTATACATTGAATTAAGCAACAAGTCAGGATTCAAAAGTAACAATGCACGAGAGCAAGCTGAACATATTTGCTTCCCTAAACTTATTTACAAGAGGAATGTAGCCATGTAAAATGACGAGGATTAAGTAAGCATTTAATTTTTATAAATTCACGGAAGCCATACGAATTCAGGCTACCAACGAAACCAAATTGTTGCGAAAAGGATATATAATGACCCTGCTGCAGCAACCCATTCTGTCTGTCGACCATATTGATACGTCACAATAATCGTTGCTAATTAATCGACTGCATGAGAAATTCCTCTTGTAAAAGGTTGGTTTATTAGCCCAGTATATTTGGTCATCTACTGTATGTGCGCATGCCTATAGCTGATGTCATTAGCTAGTTAAAATGCTGACCCTGTTGTTCTCATTAACAGAGAACAGAAATTGGCCATGCTCCCCCAGAATGCCATATGCTACATATGTAACGTACGAACCTACTAGAATGTATGCAAAACGCATTGTCAATATATAGAGTAATAGGTTAGGTGCCAAGTACATTTTCACAGAGGAACAGATGTAGGGTCTGCCATGAAGTGATCGCTATTAGTTATAACATGACCTCAATTTCTGCACATATTACATTATGTAGATTTACGCGAGATAATGCTCGGGACACCGTTTTTCCCTCTGTACCCTTAATTAAACAGAAGTAGAAGAAAATGAATATGGTACACTGACACATAACGTGAACTGATTTGTCATCTGCGCATGGCTAGCAATGTGTCATGACATCACGAACATATGCTTTGTAATGGTGGTACACAATGTAGGTAGTATAACGGGTCTTGGTGGCGACGTTCTATGAATGGTAATTTGTATAAAAATGACTTAGAAGTAATAGACTAGTGTATATCCAACACTCCGGACTTACCACGCCTTTAAAATACAGCTCCGTACATACCTGATTAAAATTTTGTTTTGAAGATATTGCAATTACCTAACGTAATCCAACCCCGATGTTCATTTCGTTTTGCAGAAGTCGTGATATTATATGTCACCAAGCGGGTTGACGGATCAAATGTTGCATGTAATGAGAAGATACTTAACGGTCAAACTTCAAATTCAACGCAGCACATATCCTAATGGGTTAACTAAATAATCTAATATCCTTACACCTCTCAACGACATCTGAGTATCAAAGGCTGCCAATTTGCCAACAGTATCTTGCGCCATTCTTTAAACACGGGACGGCGAAGCTCTTGGAGTCTTCCTGGCACTCTCAACAGAGCGCTCTCTTGAAGATCTTCATCACCATCGCCGCGTACCTTCGACTTAACAGATTCTACCGCATCATTCTACCTACGTCTGACCCGAAGCCGACCCGCCATTGAACTTTGATCTCTTAGAAAAAGGAGTTCGTCAGCAAGTATGAATGTTCCATTGTTGGCGATATGTCACCCAATCTGTGAGTGCCTGTTATTCAGATTGTGTTCACTTGTAGCTTTTATGTCAGTTGCATATTAATTGATCATCTGTACCATCGTTACAGTCTACCGTGACAATAGCAACATTTATATCCGTTGTATAGTTTGACCATAATTTTTCAGGAACATTTCCCATTCCATTTCATAATTTTGCAATCAGCCAAACATTCCCCCACCCATATTATACAGTGCGCCATTTAATACAATTATCACGCATGACCATTTATTGTGGAATTAATTGAGAAAATATTATTCGGAATAGCTGTTCACTGTGATTCGTAATGCGAACGAGACATTCATTGCGATTTATGCACACAGCAAATAATAGCCATTTGTGTATGAGTCGCACTCGGTGGCGGTGGCAGTATTCAAAGATATCGGAAACATGAAATGATTCCATGAACATTGCAAGCCGTAAAATAAATATAGCATCATTTTCTGAGCAATTTAATGAGCAGTGCGTCTGTACAGAATGTAGAACAATACTTGGTGTTCATAATCAAAATCAATAATGGTTTCATACGCTACAAATCTACATTAGATTGGGCATTTGCAATTATGGTTGTGATTTACCATGTTCATGACATGCTCAAGGACACATCACGAATAATGTCGGTGGTTCAAGAAAGTGGCCAGGACGCTCTTAATGTTTATGCTTAAATAGGGAAACGGGATTTACAACAATTACCAAAGCGCTTTTTATATACCAGGTAGACCAAACTGTAAATGCACTGTTTGATTTACGATGTATATATAAGATTAGCAATTAATAAAGTCATAAGTCATTATTACAATATATGGTAGACCGATTGTTATCACCAATCATGACGCCGTTCAATGCTTCCATCGCTCGGTTAGATAAGTGTTGTGGATATTTGTCCGAGACAGTAACCACTAGCACAGTAGGCAATAAAGAAAATCTGCAGTCACTTCAGATCATAATCACATTGTTGTCATAACAATCAACATCCTTTCCTTTACGTGTTTTATTACCCGACACACTAGGCTTGAGCTTTATATTTCATGCAACTGCGTTATAGCCGTTTATAGGTTTAACAAATTCCAAATGATGGATAAATGGTGTGGCGAAATAACTGGATATTTAAATGAGTGGGCGAACCATCAATATAGGATATTTCCAATAGATATATTCCTTTACTTTTCCACAACCTGGCTTTGTTCTTACCTATCCCAAACTGATCACATGATTCTGATACTCCCCTTAATTTTTTTCTCCATCCCTCGTTCTCCGCTCGTACTGCTGTGCCCATCTCTGACCCCCTGATTCACTCTCTCTCGTCCAACCCTCAACCGAACTCCTGCTCGCCTTATCGCCTATCAATCATGCGGGTGTCTGTTCTGATATTGAGAGTTTACTCAAATATCGCTATAGTTTTATCAAGAAATTATGACCATTTATTGGTAGTAGCTAAAATAATTAGTTTGTTCAGGATGCCATTGATAGATATTGACATGAAGTTACCGTTATTTTCTACTAGTTCCCTTGTAGTTGCAGATATCTGTGAAGATAATTCTGAGAATGTGATACCATCATATTCAATAACAACAATAAATGAGCAAACAATGAATATACATCATAAGTGCCATCAGAGCATATAACTATTGTGCTGCATATTGTTGTAGGTTTCTATTTTCATGTTAATGAAAATTTCGGCTGCTATTCTAGCGTTACAACTTACATCGGAGGAACGATTTCTTTGTCAGTGTTTTCCTTCTTTTGTCCGTTTATTCCGTTGACCAATTAGGCGGAGTCATTCTAAGAAAACTTCTACACAAGCATGAACTAGCTGCTGTGATTATTCAAATATAAATGCTCTTGGCAATTTGCTTTATCATATGATGAAGGTTAACGGAGAAAAGCCACTTCAGCAAACGCATCGACGATGAAGCGTTCTCCCCTGCAAACAAACCTGGTGTGACTGTGCAGTATGGTCCCTTTGCGGCCGCTGTGCGGGCGCCTTGCAGCTACCTTTCGTCTGCCTTGGTATTTGTCAAAAACCTACGGCCGCTGCAGAGATGCCATACGGCGACCGTGCGTCATCACTTCGAAGGCCGTACGGCACCGGTAGGTTTTCTATCTCCATAAAATCAAAAGCACCGTGCGGCATCCGTAACATTTGTGTCTGCTACAGTATGTGACCATGGAAATGCTGAGGTGGCTGTATATTAGCTATTGGCCGTAGAAATTTTAGACCGTACGGCAGCCGCGGCAAATGTGACTAAGGCATTAGCGTTGTGGGAAGGGCATGGCACATCTACGGGAATCAATTGACTTTATTCAAGAACGAATACATGATACGGTTATGAAGTGAAAAGGGCCGCAATATTAATGAAACTGTAAGGGTGCATACAAGATACACAGGCGTCACATCCGCTCAGTGGACGCTTCCGTGAATTGTGCTATCCTGATAAAGCTGTTGAAAAATATCATAATACACACACTGGTTCATTTTTCTTAGAGAACTCATTCACACACAGACAAACTAGGGGCGCATTATTTCAACATTTCTCTTCTCTGGTATCTGGCAGTCAACCACCACCAACCAAAATCTGAGAACACGCAAAATGTGAGCAGAGTAGTGCTTTATCATAGCGCCTTTTGAAATAACATGGAATGAACTGATTAAATCGCGGGCGCGATCACCTCGACCAATGAGAAAACTCTTTAGCATGATCGGCAAGACAGTCCCATGTGCTTTTGTTGATTGTATGGTAGCGCCACCTGCTGCTATGTTTCATTCATTTGCATATTCACCACATAATTAGTCGATGTGGGCCCTCTCTGCGTACCTATCGGCTCCTGAGCGAATTACTGGGGCTGCTTCGCTGAGCACAGTCTCCTCTTATTCCTTTGTTTTGGTTAAATAGAACTGATAAGGAGAGATATTTGTCGCAAGGACAACCGTGGCTGAATGTAATTATCTGAATATATTGACAAAACAGACCGTTTTCTCTAAGGCTGCCTTATGATAGCTGCTTAAGGTTTGTTCCGACAGAAATTAACAAACTTATACTATAAGTAAGAGATCTAAAGGCCACGTTTTCAAACGAGCGGTGAGGTGTTCTGGCGGGTCGACGTAGCTTTTTGTTATCCAAGCAAGTGTCTTCTTAAGCTCTGGGATAGAACTGAAGAGCAGCATATATCCAACCTCGTCTACTTAATCAACACCAATTCAGCTATTCTAAAAATGCATCCTAATAATACAAACCTCATAATAATCAATAATCAATACAATTTGAATTAGGGCGCAAACTGCTGTTGCTGACACGTAATGTGTGATACCATTATAATGATAGCGAAAGCAACACAATTAGCAATATCATTCTAACTATTGGCCCTATCGAGCATTCCCCTATCTAAGAAGGAAATGCTACACAACAATGGTTGAAGTGTTGGATTCAACAGCTGCACAAAATTTGTTTCAGCACGTTGTTGTTGCTTTAATTGTCCAAAACGGATAACTATGTCATATCCTACATCAGAAAAGTGGAAACCAAACCTTCACGTTTTCGATGGAAGATACTGTGAACGAATAAGTTGGATACAGATGCACAATTGTGTTGCTTGATTCCACATCCATCACTCACATCAACAGTTGTAAATATGTTTGTACACGAAAACAAGTTGATGAGGTTCGCTCGATTAAACAAACAACGATTTCTAAGGACACTGACTCGAAAAGGGAAATGTACTCTTACAGAATCGCCTTACGGTGCACATCACATCATTGCTGGTCTCTGTCAATAGCAAATAATACTCCAATTAATTTTAGGGAATAAACCTGCTAGAATATATGCAGAATTCATTATCAATAAATAAATGAAACGGTAAGGCAGCAGTAGATAAGGGGTCTGTTATGAATTTATCGTTACCAGTGACATTACGATGCCATTAGCAGACATTTCGATCATTGCACTCTCCTACATTTACGCTTTGAAAATCAGGTTTAATGGTCAGTAGATTCTATTTTATATTTCAATACACAATACGCATAGCAAATGTAATGAATGAAGATTGCTATTTTTAGAGTATTCTCATAAGGGAAGGCTATTCATTGGAAGTTACGTCATAATAGTACCAAATGACCATAGTTTGTCGCTATAGTTCCATAATTTAGCAGAGACAGACGAGGTAAAATGTGGCGTACTCCCATAAGGCAAGAATTGGTGAGATGACTGTCGTACGGCTGGTATTGTGTCATGACATCACGAACAAAATATACGTTGTAATGGTGATATATTGTGTAGGTGGTGCATAGTGCTTTTCCGCTGGTTGCAAGGCATGGCTCGAGGAAATCGGGTAGGATCATTTACGAATAAGGTCATTAACTACCGCTGAGGGCATATCATTTTCTTAAGAGAAGCAGTACGCTATCACATGTTTGCTATCAAAGGTATATAAATTTATCAACAGCCATTGACATTGTTGAAAAGATCGATGTTTCTGTTGTTGTATCATGCAGCTTCTGGTCAATGGTCCATCATTGAACAAGTTGAAAAGTGGCTGACTACCATTCGCACTGTAAGGTCTATATCATCCATGGAATGTGGTATTAGTCACTAGCTATCAATTGGTCAGGGCGAGGTGAATTTCAACAATATCAAATGTTTGACGTTCAAACATGCTATATTTGGCGATGGATACCTGGAATGAACACATATGCCTTGAAAATATATGAATCCCGTGTGTAAGGCATTTCGAGGCTGTTGAAAACAAGAGAACACACTCGACAAAACATGCGATCACGCTACCTGTGTGCAGCACGCTGCTGGTTCATACGGAGGCACGATCGCCTCGACCAATTATCCATTGCTTCAACAATGCGGCTCTCACATCGACATTGGATCGACGGTCCCATGTGCTTTGGTTGATTTGAAGGTAGCGCCACCTGACGATGCGTGCGCTGAGCACTCACGGGTAGGCTTACTGCATAGCTGGCCAAAGTGAGCCCTTTTAGCGCAGCTATAAGCTCGTTGGTAAAAATGCCGCAATTTTTTCCGACACATTCATCCTAGGCAATTTGAAAAAAAACGGCATTAGTGAAGTATATTAATAAGTGGCATGTTAGCTGCAGATGTAAAATATCAGCGAAATATTGATGCATATGCGCAGCAACACGCCTTCGCTCTGTATAATACATCGCTACTAATAACGGATAGGATTTGGGCTGCATTATGATAATCAACACTAGTACAGCAACGGAAATTTAACTCCGTTCTTGTCACTGGCTATGTATGTGTTAAACAGTAGCTGGACAATAAGTGACAGAATGGCCAGTTAAGCATTTCGTAATGTACACTGATTGTAACAAGTTAAGCATACACAATGTTTAAGCGCTAAGCTACGCTTGCGCTACATACATGTAGTCTGATATACTCAAAGAGAATGAAATTGTAAACAAAGCACGTCAACCGATTGGGCAACGATTCATGAAATCATTTGTTGTGCGGCAGTCGATGTAACAATGTTAGTCACAAATCGACTAGAAATCACCAAACCTTAAGATATCAATCCGCCAAGTATATCACCTTACGTATTGTCCTGTTTCTTGCTTTCTTTAACAACGGCACTGCAAAGTTCCTGAAGATTTCCCGCTTTGCTGGAGCTCTCGACCGACCACATCTAACGCGTGTTTGATGTTAGACAAGTAAGAGGGCAAGCTGGCTGTATCGCTGTTAGCGGGATTTGTCAAGCGACCCTTGAAAGATCGGCAAGCGCGCTGTCATCGATGAGGATAAGCAGCAGACATGAACTTTCAAATCAATAACTCATCTCAATAAACACTTTTGTCACCATCCACTGGAACCCTTGCAACATTATTCAACCATCCGGACATATCATATGAAAATTCAACAACAACCGCCTAGCATCTTCGATATCATATCGTCTCAGTAGGCTTCATTTTCTGATCTGTGATTGACCAGAAAAAGGGTTCATCAGTACAAATGCTCCGTTTTTAGCGATATGTGACTCATCTCTAGCGGCCCTATGAGTGCGTGTTAATCAAAATGTGATTACTTGCAGCTTGTATGGCTAATGTATAATCACTGATCATTATCAAAACCGCTGGATTCAAGCACCAATACGAACGTTTACATTGTTTGTAGAACTGTTCCACTATGTGAATGTGTCAGGTTTTTAAATTTCACTAACCTGCGTCTTACAAGAAGAATATCACGGTCCTCTGCTAATGAAATAACATTCCCGTTTTTATGCCGAAACTCCATCCATTTGATGCACTAATCATGCAATAGCAATTTAGTCACAAAGAGAATGTGGATTCATTTAAAAGATAGTATTTGGAATAGCAGTTTCTTTTTATTGCTAAGGCTTGTTTACAAGGGCTAACATAACATTCATTACGATTTATATCGATATGAAAGAAAAATGCCATTCCTATATTAGTCGCATATTTCAGCCATGCACGGCGGGGTATCGTAAATAGTGAAGGATAAATTAATGATGTCGCGCACATTGTAAGCAATCCAAAATATAAAGTATCATTTTCCGAGCGATAAATTTAATTGAATAGCGCACGTGTGTAAGATGTATCAGGCAACTTGATGTGTTTATAATTGTAATCTAATATGGATCCATACGCCGACAATTTCGCAGTACATTTGCAATAGTGGTTGTTGGTAACAATGTTTATGAAATGCTCAAGGACGAAGCGCCATATTCGTATATGCGGCCCAAACACGTATTACAGCGAAGCAAAAATATTTGTAATCAAGTATCGCTGACATTCACAAGGAAATAATGTCATTTACTGGCCTCGTAGCATTTTTGATTATTATAATAGCAATATGTTTTTATTAACTATTAAAATTGCAAAGGCGATGAAGACGTCGATATGACAATGCAATAATGACATTATATATTGCATGACAATAATATGCCCGGAATTTGTATCATTCTCTTGTGGTTCGCACATGTTGGAGTACAATTTGGCGCAATTGATATCAGCATCGCTTGTGGGCATATTTAGCTTAAGTTATTAAGCATTGGAATACACATCCAAAGATGCTCAGAATTCATATCGCAACATTGCCATTAGCAACTGCTTTCATCCAAATTCAACCCTCTGAGAAGTGTTTTGAATACACATCTAGTAACCATGCATGGCAAAGCTAACAACTGAATTCACAATGGTGAGATAAGCGGCAGTTACCTTGTCTAACCTAAGCTAATAATTGTACGCAGAGAAAGTATCTTATGGGTTATCCCAATTTATTCTGGGTGTTGAATGACTAGGACCCTCTGCTATAACAATGATATATATGGCCATGTCGGTTTCGCAATCTTGTCAATGTCTTGCAATCATGTTTCTCATTATCAACATTGAATATTCGATTGCTATTTACATCCTAGATGAGAGTGGGGCGGGGTATCGATTGGTTTGTACTCTCACGATGTTAGATGAGATTTGATAGCAGCCTCCCGTGGTACAAGTGCAAAATGGCTTTCTTTTGCATGCAAAGTGATTTATAGTATCCTGATGAAGGTGCTGCGACGTGTTCGCCTAAGCAGGGAAGCAGGATTTTACCACAATTGGAAGCGCGCTGCAATTTTACGAAGATGGTAACATAATAATAATTAGTAAAACCATTGGTCATTGCGTACGACATGTTATTAAATGATGGTCACATTCAATCATAACCACGTAGATTACAGTTCCATCGCTCAATTAGATGAGTGTTGTGGACCTATAGTATGATACGATAATGGAACTATTTGCAGATAAGGCAATGACGAAAATCTGTAGCTACCCCATATGATAATCACCTAGTTGTCATAACCACTAATATCCTCTCCATGACTACCTATATTACCCGTCTTATAAGGCTTAATCGTTCGCTGATCCTTTAAATTTCAACTTAGCAAGTAATGATTTATGGATATATTTGGCTAATTATTTTATCAAGATTCCTATCCTATCCTCACTTTTTGCATGATTCTAGTTAATACCAAGGTCATAATGTATTTACTTTCTTGACACCTTCCTCTCTCTTGTGTCCCGCTCGGAACTCACACACCATTGAGTTCCACTTGACATCTTTACTCCGCCTCTGTCACCAACTTTCTCATCTAACCCTCGATCCAGCTCTCGCGCGCTTCCTAGCTTGACAATCATGTGGGTGGTTGCTTTTGAGCGGTGTGATAAGGCAAGCTTTATCTATGCGAGAGCATAAATTACGATCACTTATTTGCTGTATATTACTCCTAGTAGCTAGAATAATAAGATCAAGAGGCCGAAATTATACTGATTGCAATCAACATGTAGTCATTACTGTAGCCACCAGAACAGACATCTTTTGTGATGGCTGTTGTTGTGGGATTCAATTAGCATGATTGTGAACATTCCTGTAGTATACACATTATAAATGCATATATATATATGTATATATATATATATATATATATATATATATATATATATATATATATATATATATATATATATATATATATCGATATATATATATATCAACTATATATACACACAAAAAAATAAATATATATATATATATATATATTTATATATATATATATACTTATATGTATATATATACAAACATGCATTTACATATATATTTAGATATATATTTATATATATACCAATATTTATTATATATATATATATACAAACATATATATTCATATATATATAAAAATATATAGCTACATATATACATATATAATAATATATTCATATATTTGCATATAAATATATATAGAGAGAAAGACATACGAATATGTATAAATACATATGTATATGTATATATACATGTATACAGATAGTGATATGTATATGTATAAATGCATTTATATATGTGTGTATATATAGATAGATGCATGTTTATATATACATACATATATGTATATATATAAATACACATATTTATATATATATATACATACATTTATATATGCATATATATGTATATATATTTATATACATATATATATATATAAATATGTATTTATGTATATATATACAAATATATATATATACATATGTATATAAATTTATATATCTATGCATACATAAATGGATGTATATATATATTTAAATATATGTATTTATAAATATACATGGGAGGATCAAAACAAATTGATGCCCTAGGTGCGCAAGGAACCTTTCGTTGATCACAAACTACTGGGTCCTCAAGTGGGGTACGGATGGAACGGGCGCCATATTAATTATTGGTGCATCTGGTACGTACCTCTGATATTTATTTGTCAAGCTCGCTAGCATAAAATGAGTTTTTATACTTATCTGGTCGATTATCTTCCATTGATTGTATACACTTACAAAAATGCTACCTTTATTATCTTTTGCTTCTTGTTGTATACTTATTTTGCTCGGTGATGTCAACCATTGCCATCGAAGAGCACATAGGAACCTCATTCGCTTGTGAATAGAGATAATCGTGAGAGGATGACTAAGCATAAAGAGGAAAAAAAAGCAAACTATATATATGTTAGAAAATAACATATCATGAATTGCATCCATGCATTTAATAGCATGCTTTCGATTTAATGCATGAACGTACCCCATATCACTCGTGTGGTAGATGTAAATAGCGGATATGTTTTACCTCACCAATTACCCATTTTCGTCTGCTATCGACATTCTGTGGCAAACATGTAACAACATGGCTTTCACTCAGACGCTTTTGCGTGGCTACCTTCCGATCCAGCTGAGAGCTACGGTAATTACATTGTGTATAGGCTATTTGTATATGATATGGTGTCTTTGTTTGTAAGAGGTTTTGTTCACCTGGCAAAGCTCACCAGACTAGCCTATATACTTTCTTTGAATCTGCTGGTTTACATACATACATACATACATACATACATACATACATACATACATACATACATACATACATACATACATACATACATACATACATACATACATACAGACATACATACATACATACATACATACATACATACATACATACATACATACATACATACATACATACATACATACATACATACATACATACATACATACACAACATACATACATACATACATACATACATACATACATACATACATACATACATACATACATACATACATACATACATACATACATACATACATACATACATACATACATACATACATACATACATACATACATACATACATACATACATACAAAACATATATAAGTATACGTGAAGTTTACGATGCAACAATTGGCGATCGATAAACGTGGTAATATAGTCGTTAAATGGCAACTGCCAGTCTGATTCTAAGTTTGTCGTATTGCGTTTGATGCCAGCGGAATATTACGGGATGCAGTGGAAAAGCGCTGGTGCTTATTGAAAACACTGGATTGTCATCAAAATGTTTCAACAAGCATACTGCACATATCTCCATTACTTATTCTGAGCGAGTACCATGACCTGCATCTTGCAAGAGGTCAAATGGGCTAGTGTTAGAATATGATTGCAGTCGCAGTTCTGTGATATTTCGCATTTTTCCTTGGTACTGACCAGGGAGGCTACCATGAACTTGTGATAGCGCCCTGACCCACAGACCAACAAGTCAAGGGTTCAATTTCGACCTCATTATCTCAGGTATCCTTGGCCCGATATGCCCTGAACAGTTAATTGGTAACGTAAGACTCATTCCACAATCAACACAGCATCATTGATTATGAACCTCACCCAGCCCTCCCCCGTATCCCCTCATCTATACGTAACTATGTCCCCAGACAACTGTCAAATCCTGGGTTGCCGCCCAGTACCACACCATCAACCCAACCCATCCCGCACATCCACTTTTTAATACGCTTAGCCGAATTTAACCTTCCTTGGCGGTAACCCGCATGGATGCAGTATGAACACATGTTGCCCTAAGGAGCTACTTCGAGTCCGTAATTTTACGTTGCGAGGTACTTGCAGTGTTTCAAGAAATAGGACAATGGCCTGAAAAGACCATTAAATAACAGCTTATCATGGTAAATCTACGCAGTGTGCAACAGTCAAATATGTGTTCGTACATTTCTTCATTTTCAGGATTCTCGGGGTATGCAATCGCATTTCCAACTATAAAACAAATTAACCCTTTAGCTTGTGAAAAAGTTACTGCTAAACACTTGTTTCTCATGGGGCCGAAAATGTCGCCTGTGAGTGGTAAGGGGTTAATTCACGACCTTCCATTTTCCCAACACTAACGGTTGAACTGTCGCCAGCATTTCGTATTGGTGGAGATTCCTGCAATGGCACTGTTATATGAGAGGGTGGTGGGGGTTGTAGTGCTTACTAGTTCGTGAAAAAGTGGGGCAACGGGATCGGATTTTGTAATCGATCACGTATATCTGTATGTCTGTTCGTACGAATGCACACACGTGCGTACACACCTATGTATGCATGAATGCATGTATGTATGCAATGGACATACACACATACATACATACACGCTCGCACGCACTCGTACATACATACATACAAAAACACACACTCACACACACACATACATACATACATACATACATACATACATACATACATACATACATACATACATACATACATACATACATACATACATACATACATACATACATACATACATACATACATACATACATACATACATACATACATACATACAAACATGCATACATACGTACGTACGTTCGTATGTATGTATGTTTGCATGTATGTATGTATGTAAGTATGTATGATACATGTGTGTATGATACATACATTTCTTGTCTGTATGTATGTCCATTGCATACATACATGATGCAGTGTTTCATACAGGTTCTCACTGAAATGAGTGAGTTACCCACAATTGTGAGGGGCAGTTGGTCACATCTTACGGGGAGCTCAAGTTTAAAGAAAAAGATTTGCAGACTGATTTGAATTATACGGAATGTCATAGCTTCACAAAATTTTGTCTTCAGTCGTTTTATTCTAATTTCTGCAGTGCTGGGGCACCAGCATATGAGAAGCAGCAGCCGCACATTAAGTCTGTATACCCTAACTGACACCACGCTGTTATCAGGGGATTTTGAGTACATCAACAGCCGGCCAAGTTTTATTTTCCAGCAAAGTTGACATATGAATGGCCGGGGTGTGGACAAGAAAGTTTGTATCAAAGGTCCACTGTTAAGGGGAGAATATGTGGCCGGGGTCAAACATCCCGGGAGAGCGGGTGTTTCGGGAACCTAGGGAAATCCAGGGAATCATTGCGCATCATATCGCTGAAGTGTGCGAATTCTCCACCTTTAATGATTGAAACTTGCGTGAGGTCAAGTGAAAGTTGCGCACGCATACGTGCGGCGTACTAAACGTACACACATGCTGTGCGTGTTAGCGTGTGTGTTTGTGTGTGTGCTGAATGTACACGTACGTACACTGTAGTAAACGTACACATGTGTCTGGAATTCCTGGATGAGTAGGGTGTATGCATGCGAGTGCGTGTTAGCGTTCGTGCCTGTTGTGTGTGTGTGTGTTGTGTGTGTGTGTGTATTGAACGAACGAACAAACGAACGAATGCTCGAACGAATGAATGAATGAACACACGCATTCCTGCAAAGTAGGTTGGGCTAATGATCCCTCCTGAGCACACCCATGTATATAAATGTGTTGGCATATGCGAACTTAAATAGTACTTTTTGTACTTTTGTGTACCCACACAAAACAGGAAAATATACAGTAGTTGCCCCCCATTTCCAGCCACAAATTTGGCAATGGACAATAAAACGCATAGCGTTTGTACTTACGTTAAGTGCACAGGCTTGTCATTTTTTTCTTGATTTGATAACTGATAACACATGGTGAGTTTATAAAACACTTATTCTGTTTAACGAAAATTTCGCACTATACACGGAGATATCGGGGAAGCCTGCATGATGTATTTCCGACAATCCCAGTACGAGACTAGGAAGTGTCCATTATACGTTTGAAGATGAACATGTCCGGCGTGTTACCGTGTGTGTATCTCTGAATGCCGAAAGTTCTTACAGGGTATCGCTTAATCATATGATATTCTCTGGGTGATTACTATACGTGCCTGTATGGTTATCCGGATAGGTTTCCGCATCTGCGCAAAGTCAGTTAAGATACTCAACTGTTGCAATCGACTTAAATACGTTTGCGCTTTAGATATGACAGCTTTAAATCCGTGAGCGGTCTACCGAGGAGGATGTTGTTTGCATTTAATGGCTTCCTCTCAAAATATAGCAATGATTCAGTCTTGTAAAATGTTCAGATTCATTATTCATTAGTTTGTATTCATTTGCCCCTTTGAAATTTTACCGTGGTACGTAGCATGGTAAACCATGGAACATCCATCGGTGCCATGAATGTATGGAATGTACCACGGTACGTATGTCATGGTATTTATAATCAAAACAAAGGTGTCAGGGGTGTAAAATGCAGACATACCATGGTGTGAACACCGATACTACAGCTAGTACAATAACTTTGTAGCAATGATTGTAAGTTTCATATATATATATATATATATATATATATATAGATATATATATATATATATATATATATATATATATATATATATATATATATATATATATATATATATATATATATATATATATATATATATATATATATATATATATATATATATATATATATATATATATATATATATATATATATTCCTATGCATGCTTCAGTGCCAAGGAGTAAATATATATCCTTACAGCATTGAATATAGATATTTATATATGCATGCTTCAGTGCCAAGGAGAGATAATAATCCTTACAGCATTGAATATTATTAGGAGTGATATCAAATGCACTTCAAGAAAATGTCATAATGGGCATACATTTTGAAGATATGTGTCTTCAAAAATACATTAAGTTGCTCACAAGAATGCAAACCTCACAACGTCAAGTTATAGACCCGTACCAGCTCGTAATGGCATGAACAAAATTCTACATCCTGAATGTAAAACGTTACTGAATCGATCAGTAGCTATAACATTCACAATGCTCTAACAGTGTGGCTGTGCGTTTAATGGCAATAAACTGTAAACGAAGACGCAACATTCAAAACAGGAGCTTTCCTGGAAGGTCATTAATGAGATTTGCATGGCTCGTAAATTCCGTTAGACTGCATCTTATGTATTTGTCATACTCTAGATATTCCATGTGTACAGCCGCGTGATTTTCAGCTGAACGGAAGTACTATGTAGGGGTTCGTCATCCATAGCAGACGCAACATTTACTTGCCCATAATTACAGCGATCAGTATTCTATAGATGCAAATGACAGAACAAAGTCCAATAGAGTCATTGTTTATGTCTTTCAGAAGCAATGTCACTGGCGGACAGTATTGAATTATGTTCTAATTGTGCACGTCATAAAAAACATCCAAAAGAGTATCTCTTTGAGGTCTTGACGACACAATTGTTGACAAGGCTGAGAGTATTGACTCGATGATTAATTTGTTTGGAATAACTACAAATTTAGTGCAAGTTAACCGTCGCATTTGCCGTGGAACGAATTTTAATGACGAATTTCTGTGAACATTTGTTGTGATGCATATCTGCATCTCAAATTTATTGAAGTGCACATCTCATTCTATAATGCATACATGTTGTCGATAATTTCATTCTGTATAAATTGCCATATACAGACGATTGATGGAACCCTGTATCATAAGACGTATACGCCATTTCAGTTCCATTGTGTGACAAAACCCTGGGGGAAGCTCATGCGGCGCTAGGGGCCATATAATGACCTTGTGTTAAGATAGAGATCGCCATCTTAATGTAACGTTGACACACTGGCGTCGAGTCCTTAATATAATTGAATCTGCTTTTGCCTCTCTAAGCGAGCGCTTGCTTTTTATGCGTATACATTCATTTGATTTAGTATCGATTAGCCGAGTGGTTGTTGGCATAAAGCTGGATGAATGGATTAATCTTAAAGGAGATCTTGGCAATTTATTGCCTGGGGACATTTAAATAATCTATGTAATATTTGCAGCGGTAATTGGTAGAAGCTGCAGAAAACCTGTCGACAGAATATATGTGATTGCTCCCTTCTGACCGCAGACCATTGGCTCAGATTTACGCCAATGGGCAATAATCGTTAATGTAACTTTTCTCTTCAGCAGCTTCAATGAATAGAATGGCAATTTAAAGCTGACTCGAACTATTATTGTCTGTCACGGGCGGGAAGTTGCTTGAAAAAGCCTGCAGCAATTAACGTTAAAAAGTATAGTTTTACAAGTCAAAATTATCGTATAATATCAGGGATGCACCCAATAATATATTGTTATTGTAGAGCACTATAACAGAACAATGAATCCCTTAGATCAATCATGTTAAATATTGCTTGTTTATCTGCATGAGCAAATGCATGCCGATTACAACGCCAATCAACAGACTCGGTTTACATTATCAGGGAGTGTAAACTATGTATGTATAAAGCTTCTGATTGAAACTCTGTCAAGGTATAAAAAAAGCAAATGCAAACATTTTTGCAAAGATTCGTTACCGACATGATTGATACATTTGACTTTTAGATAAATGGGGTCATGTTGTTGCTCCAGACCAGAAGTTTAATAATCTTTGATCCAATAACGTGCTGAGCCCAAGTTGATACAGCAAGTCACTAATGGCTGACTTGCTTGCTAAATGACGTCATCGATAACAAACCTTTGCACTCTCATTGCAATTTCTAGCAAATCTTGGTTGAAATTAAGTGCGTAACATATTTGTTGCTTGGAGTCCTGAGCTGAACGCTCAGAAGTCATAAACAGGTATGACCTTTGCATTGCTCGCAGCATGCGATCATGACTTCCATGTGCGAGGAGGATCATCTATCAAACCATGCTGCAATCGAGAGATATGCCCCTCTCGCCGCACGACATGAATAAAGAAATGTCCGTTATCTGGATTGGATAATCGACGCGTAGAAGTAAACAATTGTGGCTCTAGGTAATTAACCGATCCAATGGCTTACAGCCCCTGTGTGCAATCCTGACAAATCTCACGATGAAGGTTTGTGATGGGACTGTAATGCAGTGGTTAGCTCACTTCCAACTTGGTGAATAACACAATGATTTTGCATATGTGCACCTGGATATATTAAAACAATTTAGCTATATAGTTATACCGGTTCAAGAACATAGTGCTGACTCGTTATGTTGTTATTACATGTATAATGAAAGCGACCGATGCATTCTTATCAACATAAAGCGCATGGCCAATGCAGGCCTCAAATATTGTAATTACTTGTAACAACGCATCAGAATCCCTTTATGGTAATACCTAATGTAATTTTGCCATAATGAAAATGTTATCAACTACTGCTGCTTCTGTTAAAGTAGCGATGCAATTGCTATACAAACAAGTAGCACCAGTTGATGCTCAGCAATGTCAAAATTAACGACTCATTGAAAAAATCTGACGATTTATTGCAGGGGAATTCACGGTGCCAATATTCTTCTATATTCACGGAATTCAACAGACAAATACAAATGTTAGAGGCAAGATAATATCGATCTATAGAAGGGAAGGAATCAACTAAGCCGACATAGCCTGTGAATATGCCTACAACACACAACCATATATGCACCGTACGTGACATAGAAAGATATGCCATTTTCCTACTAACGAGCAATGTGTGGTTAGGAGAGCACATGCGACTTGCAAGGATAGCAAATTAAACGGCATTGTGTTCCTGGTGCGAATAACGTGATGTAGGAAGAGTAGGTACGGCTAGCAAGCACAGCAACTAACTCGAAAGTGTCTTCATGTTGTGCCTAGGTTCTTCCGTAATAGCTTTTTACAGGCAAGTACTATTGACAACCACATTCAAATGGCTATATGCACAAGCTGTAATTGATTCTATAACCCGCATATAATCGCATTAGCTATACAATAGTTTATACTAGGTAAGTCTTCCCTCATCACAAGATGTGTATGCTTGATGCAACGAACGAATAATGAATTAGGATATGTCTCCTCTTGATGGCGCTACATTTGCACTTCTAGCTCAAGACTTCCTGCTACAAAGTTGTTTTTCTTTTGAATTGACATTTTATCAAGAATCATACACCAGTAATAGAAGATAGTAAGCTATTGGCTCTGTACAATAGTATTTATCTCGCTTATCAGTATACAGCATGAAATATGTAACATTGCTTAGCACCGCGTGTGGTATGAGCATATCTGAGCAGATTGTACAACCGATAGTGCCTAGAAATGCGAGGTCAGGTGTTGTTACTTCACGATCCAGTCATTCGTAGAAGCTTGTGTTAGTTGAACACAGAAAGTGGCTAGCGAGCAATTTGTATGAATACAGAGAACTGACTTATATCCAGTCAACAATTTAGACGGTAGGTCTAATATTACCATCGTCGTGCGCAGAGTTTTTTGCTGCTTCATTGCATATGTTCTTGTTATTTACTTTGATCACTTGCAGATTGTTGTAACAGTGGGCAACATGTAATCAAGCTAGTCGGCTTATTATAATTCAGTTTGAGACACACACACACATCTGAGGCAGTCGCTGAGGGTAATGATGTAACTATTGATTGAAAACTGGTATAAAATTGTGCTTCCTACCATCATGATATAATATCCTTGAGCGTATTTGTGATGTGTGCAAAGTGAGTTATGTGCATCGTTGGATTAATTTATCCGCAACAGTAAACGGCTTGCTGTATCTAGATGAATGTTGGACACTATCCCGGTAATCAACTATTTATACACCAGTTATTTTTAAATGAATTGCAATATCAAGGTCACGAGTCATTAATCACTGGGTAGATGGCTTAGGACAAAGGAAGAAAGCCGCAGCGTGTTAAGTTCTTGGGAAAGCTTTTGTCGTGCATTCATTAAAACAGACACCTTATCCAGCGCTTCGTGCTTAGCAAGAGAAGCTGAGTTAATAGTAAAATACCTATAAGCTAAATCATTGATAATAGTATTCTGAAGCATCACAATCCTTGATGCTCCCCGAATAAGACGTTATGCTTGGCGATATCTCCGTGACCTCACAATGATTAATACGCTTCGATAAAAACACAACGCAGTAAAATGGTAAGGAGTTTGGGCCTGCAGAAAGCCTAGCATAATCAAGCGTGAGCCATTATTGTAAAGATCATGCAATAAGGGAGGAAATGTAGATGGAAGTGCTGGGACGTTAATCTGATATTTCCAGTAGCACAAGTGTTGGCTCAAGGTCAGGTCTCAGTAATTGAACAATAGAATAATGGCTGACGCCACTGTAAGTAGATGTTAAATGATCGGAATCGGCTACAGTCTGATAAATCATCAATGTACGAGATAAGCTGGGTTGAGCATCAAACGCTGGTGCAAAGTAACACTAATCGAGCGCATTTTTTTGTAAGCAACAATATTACTGTGTGGGGGGGAATTATCGGGCATCGCGTGTTGATAATTATGTAAGTATGTGATTATAAATAGCCATGTAACAAATCTATTTTGAAACAACGATATGGAATATCCGTGAACAAGTTTTCAGCCAAGGAAGAATAATAAACCCCTCATTCTAACATGTGCGTGATAAAAGACAGAGTGCGTTTTGTATCTACACACCTGGTGTAGAATTGGAATGACATTACGTTGCATTGGGCAAACATTGCTCGCATTACAGATTCACATACTACATACCACAGCGTGTAACATAGTCCATATCTGCAGGTCCTGGCACGACATAAAGGTAAAAATACAAGCATTGACACGAATCCAGCATCCTGCCAGGAGCGGACAATTTTTGTGTTTCTGCAAAACAATTTATCACATTTATTTTTGCACAGCTGTTATCGAGCAATGGAACAAAGTGTTTTTTTACAGTACACTACACTCCATTAACAAGCGCAACGCCTGCCTTAGTACATTGGTAACGCAATTCAAAAACATTCAAGTCCATTCTGGCAGCAACTCACAAAGGCGCCACACTAATAAGGTTTAAATTTCTTTGATTGGTGGTTTTTGTTGCCAAACGAATGCTTTAGAATTCAGCTGGGCCATATTTGTACCGCACCACACGTCATCAACGAATCACACTCAATCGTAGCAAGTATGATGGTTCAATTTGTCTCGTGATTCGTATCCTAACATGTTGGTGTTTGACATTTCAGAAGACTGGAACCAGCATCACATAACGCTGTACGTATATCGATCTTGACGAGGCTGAGATTAAAAAAGGCAAAGGGAGTGAAGAAGGTTGTGGCTAAGAAGCACCTACGCCACGCAGAGTACATGGAGTATCTGTTCACAAAGAAGCAGTTCCGCCATAAAGAATGTTGCCTTTTCCTCGTTTGACGCAAAGCGGTGGATAGCCCCGAACGCCATAGACACCTTGGCCTATAGTCACCGGCAAACTAACGAGGTTGTGTAGGGCCCCGATCCGCCTCCTGTAATTGCTTGAGCCGCATAGCCTTGTTGGGAGTCACCTTAGAAAACAACAAAAGCATGCAGGGAGCAAAATTCGAAACACTGATTAGGCCGTAGTTAGTGGTGAAGTATAGATGAGAGGAGTTGGGGCAGAACCCTCTCTAGGGGTGTGTTCGATATCGTCCACCAGTGGAACAGAACCCTCTCCTAGGGTTGATTCCAAACCGTCCCCTGATGGAACAGAATCCCAACTGTATACTACTCATAATAACAGCCATTCTGCACCAACCATAATATATAGATATTTTCAGCCCAACCTATTGCGAGTGGCCCCGCAATCGGTTGTCTTGTTCAATATTATTACACAGCTAAGGGAGGAGTAAGGGGGATGCACGAATTGTCGTTCTTGAAAGGAATGAAAATAAATAGGTTTGTTGACACTGAGTTGATGGAGCACTTGACCATGGTCTAAACACAAGTGCCACAATATCAAAAACAAATATATGTAGGATGATGATTGACACAAGTGTGTTAGTCTATTCTATTAACAGTTCTGGCATCTTTACAAATTGTTGACGCTTGAATATGGAGTTTTAGTCTGTATTTGCTTACTGAATTAGCAATTGGAAAATAAATTTTATAAGCACGTAAATGCTTATTTAATTGAGCGTTATCTGTGAGACTAATCCACCCTAGAGCATCATTAATGTTTAGTTATGCACTGTGCATCTACATATAGACACATATATATACGTATATATATATATATATATATATAGCATGTCTATAGTATATATACATGACTCTTACGTTTAAGGTTTGTCCAAAAAACAAGCTTGCATTTAAGCGTTGATCATTACCCATTAGCATGTCTATAGTACACATGACTCTTTGTTTAAGGTTCAACAGATTTATCATTCATTCGCAAATTAAATGACGGATTCTTAAAATTCACGATAAGCATTTTATAAGAGAGAATTCCCCCTAAATAGCTGTTAATTCGATCAGTAAGAATGCAGCAGAATATGATTATTCGATATTTCACAGATCAAGTGCGATCTAGCACAAGAACAGTGTTTAACAATGGATGGCAAAGTGTTTCGATTCATTTATAAAATAAGCACGGTAAGGTACCGGCAATATCCGCTTCCAACAGCTCCAATGTATAAGACCGTCATCGCGGTCCAAAAAGACACCTGAGCCCTGTGAATGATTATTTATGGTATGAACGAAGCACGAGTATGCTGGATGCAGATACCCAATTCAGTTGCCTCATTTCATGACTACGCCTCACAACAACAAATGAATGTTGTATGTACGCAAACACGATTGTAATGGGAAAATGCGTGTCGCTTTAGTACCAAAGCAACGATTTGTAAGGACACCTTCTTCTTCGATACATAAAAAGTGCCCAAGCTCGCGCCACCATTTTAATTACATATCTGGCCTGTGCGCATGCCAAATGCTAATGACACTGGTTAGTAAATATGCTGACCCTGTTGTTTAAACCACATTTAGTGACCCAGTTCGACAGCATTAATGTATTGTTGCATGAAGGGATAAAGGTTCTTTATAGCTGCATTTTCCAGCGCATCTGTGAGATTAAATATGGCTTTACTCAGATGTGGATCCATAACACATGGCTAGAGAACAGTTGATGGTACGTAACTACATGAAGTGGCCGATTCAAAGTATAAATTGACTGTTACGATCTCGTTAGTCAGTCATTGTCGACGAATTGGAATCATTTGCGTATGTTATGCGTTGCAATCACACAAACAGTAAAATTGCACTGGTAGTGTTGGTAGTTACCAGGCTTGAGGCAGTTTCTTCTAATAACGGAAAGAAACCAATATTGGCCCCACGTTCAAAAGCGCTTGTATGAGTCACATTTACGCATACAATAAGCATTTAACTGGTCAGTCTATAACACGTTGGAGATGGCATATGGGGTCAGTATCCTTGAGGTTTATCGGCATTATAACATATGTTCTCTAAAATCCTCACATTCGCCAAGTGCTGAACCACTGCTTGCATTAACCACTTCAAGTCTGATGTACTCCCAAAAATTGACGTAAAGTGATTTTAATGCTCTTCAAAGTCTAAAATACATGAATGGAGCACAATGTATCAGTATTTGAAAATGTATTTACAACAATTTGTCCGGAAGTGTGATTGTCTGGCCAGGGTCTTGGGTAACAACGTGTATGACTCACTATAACCTAATGCAAACACATATATCCTGAGTGGCCGGTACCATTGTCAGTATCTTACATCTGCTTACGCACTAATCAGATCAAATGCGTAATATTTGACCACAGAAGCAAAACTAAAAGTTAAAAAGCAAACTGGAACTATTGACCCGGATAGACGGAATGCATTCATTTTCATCATGGCTGGACGAAGAGTACCTCTTGCTACTCGCATCGCTACGCCCAAGAGGGATGCTTCAACTCGAGTTCGTTTATTTGTGCGCCAAACTGACTCATAGCGGGTATAAGGTGCCTTGCTTAGAAATAACCAATTGGTTTTTAGGTAATCCGGCGATGTTTGTGCTCATTGGCCATTATGTGGTAAACTAAATTAGGTCTACTACCAACCTATGACGCATTGTCGAAAATTTAATAGCGTAGCACAATATGATGAGCGCCTGGACTACACAGAGAAAAGGCTAGGAATTGATTGTTATTAGTTATTACATGACCACGTTCAAGGCCACTTCAATTACTGCACGATCTTATCTTTGTGTTTTATGTCCGTAGGATATTACTTTATGCTGATTTTAACGAGATAATGCTCGGAGCACCGTGCTTTCCTATTTATCCTTAATTAAACAGAGATATGAGAAGTTAAATATGGTACACTGACACATGGCGTGAATTGATTTGCCTAACAAACTGATGGAATTAATGTCATCTGCGCATGGCTTGCAATGTGTCATGATAAATTTGACTTAATGGTAATAGACCGGTATATATCCATCACACCGGAATTGCCACGCACTCAAAATTTAGCTCTGTATATAATACTGTTGTAAGTGAATAACATTCTACACGAAGTCAATTAACGAGGTGTGGTATTGTGCCGAGAATAAAGGAGAAAAAGCATAAAGGTTAATCTGAAAAGATTTGCTATATTCAGATTTGATAACGAGAAGAATGCAACAATAGGAAAAAGCAGGATTCAAATAGCTGATTATTATAGGATCACTCATGAAAACCTCTTTGCGCGTCAGACCTGATTAAAATTCTGTTTTGAAGATATTGCAAATACCCAACGCAATCCAAATCCGAAGTTCATTTCGTCTTGCAGAAAGACATAATATTATATGTCACCAAGCGGTTTTGACGGATCAAATGTTGCATGTAATGAGAAAACTCAAAGGTCAAACTTCAACTTCAACGCAGCAGATGTCCTAATGGGTAATTCTATCAATAATCTATATCCTTATGCCTCTTCAACGACATCTGAGCATCAAACGCTGCCAATTTGCCACCAGTAGCCTGTGCCATTCAACACGGGACGGCGAGGCTCTTGTAGTCTTTCTGGCCCTCTCAACAGAGCGCCTACTTGATGAACGCAATCATCATCACGCGTACCTTCGACTTAACACACGCAATCATCATCACGCGTACCTTCGACTTAACACACGCATGACAGTTTATTGTGGAATTAATTGAGAAAATATTTTTCGGAAAAGCGGTTCACTGTGATTCATAATGCGAACGAGACATAAATTGCAATTTATGTACGTAGCAAAGAATAGCCATTTGTGTATGAGTCGATGGCGGTATTCAAGGATATTGGAAATAGTGAAAGATAAATTAAATGATTCCATGTGCATTGCAAGCCGTCAAATAAATATAGCATTTTTTTCCGAGCCATTTAATGAGTAGTGCGTCTAAACAGATTGTAGAACAATACTTGGTTTTCATAATTAAAATCAATAACGGATTTATACGCCGACAAATCTACATTTGATGGGGCATTTGCAATTATGGCAGTGAGTTACCATGTTCATGACATGCTCAAAGACGCATAATAAACAATGTCGTTGTCTTTGGTTTAATAAAGTGGACAGGGCGCTCTTAATGTTCCTGCTTAAGGAGAGAAACAGGATTAACAACAATTACCAAAGCGTGATATATACCAGAGATACCTAACTGTTAGCGCCATGTTTGATTTACGATGAAAATATAAGTGTAGCAATTAGTGAAACCATAACTCATTATTACAATATGTCGTAAACTGATTCTCATCTCCAATCATGACCACGTCAAATGCACTTCCATCGCTCGGTTGTGGATCTTTGTCGCGAGACAGTAACCACTAACAAAGTAGGCAATAAAGAAAATCTGCAGTCACTTCAGATCATAATCACATTGTTGTCATAACCATTACTCCGTTTATTACCTGTCAAACTAGGCTTCAGCTTAATATTTCTTGCAACTGCATTATAGCCGTTTATAGGTATAACAAATTCCAACTGCTGGATTAATGGTGTTGCGAAATAACTGGTCGTATAAATGAGGGGGCGAACCATCAATATAGGGTATTCGCAATAAATATATTCATTTACTTATTCTTACCTATCCCCAACTTATTATATGATTCTGATACTCCCCTTAATTTCTTCTCTCTAGCCCTCGTTCTCTGCCCACACTCCTATGCCCATCTCTGACCCCCTGATTCACCCTCTCTAATCCAACCCTCAACCCAACTATCGCTCGCCTTATCGCCTAACAATCATGCAGGTGTCTGTTCCGATATTGAGAGTTTACTCAAATATCGCTATAGCTTTATCAAGAAATTATGACCATTTATTGGTAGTAGCTGAAATAATTAGATTGTTCAAATCGCCATTGGTAGTTCCCTTGTAATTACAGATATCGCTGAAGATTGTACCTAATTCTGAGAATGTGATACCATCATATTCAATAACAACAATAAATGAACAAACAATGAATATACATTATTAATGCAATGAGCACATATAACCGTTGTGCGGTATATTGTGGCAAGTTTCAATTGTCATGTTAGTGAAAATTCCAGTTGCTATTTTAGCGTCACAACCTGCATCGGGGATTCGAATTTCTTTTTCAGGGCTTTGCTTCTTTTGTCCATTTACTCCGTTGACAGATTAGGCGGAGACTTTCTTAGAAAAGCTTCCACACAAGCATGAACTAGATGCTGTGATTTTTAAAATATACATGCTCGTAGCAATTTACTTATCATGATGAAGGTAAGCGGGGAAAAGCTACGTCAGAAAACGCATTGCGCTGGGTATTGCCATTATCATCAGAACACTTCCGCTTAGTTCCAAGAGGTACCTTCATAAGCACCATTGGACTATTATCAAACGTTTTATTACCATGCCAAAATTCATAGCTTACATTTAACAGCTCAAGATACGAGAGACAAAGAGGGAGAGAGGGAGAGAGAGAGAGAGAGAGAGAGAGAGAGAGAGAGAGAGAGAGAGAGAGAGAGAGAGAGAGAGAGCGAGAGAGAGAGAGAGAGAGATTTTATTTCGATGATTTACTTCGCTTATAGTCTGATCCATGTAAAATATCGGTTGTGTTCGCCGGCAGTGCCGTTGTATATGGAGGTAATATTTTCTTTATGAAGAACATGCGTCCTTTTAAACTGAATGAACGGTTATCTTTCATAAATATTATTGTGGGTTGTAATATATGTACATAACATAGACAATGGCTATTGCATATACGAAACGGATAATGTGCGACATTGTTTGGGATGTCAAATATATTGCAACGTGAAAATATTGGAATAAAAGCACACCAATACCATTTCCCGCTGATTGCTAGGCAGATCTTCCTTGATGAATAACATTTCTCGAATTAATAGATTGCGCAATCATTTCTTGGAACTGGGTATAAGTTTTGCATACAATATCATTACGCATTTGTTCATAGCGTTCTGGAAGAGTAACGTTATGCTTTGGGTTGTACTGTGTGATTACATAAACACGGATATAAAAGGGCAGTACTTTCAACATTATTTATCAAAATAGATACTGTGTACCCATAGCGGATGCGGACAAAGACAAAAACTGCTCATTCATGAATTTTGAAAAGCAGCTGTGCGTGTTACAGAGTTCAAACCACCGAACAAAAATAGAACAATTACAGCACAATAGGATCCGTGCGAATAATCCACGTGCATTTATCATAATGCGTAACATTTTGAAAAACTGTAATGCAAATTTATGTTTTCCCTTCAAAATCAGCATTTTTTTCGTGAAAAAACATATAGGCGCCATAGCTGAATATTATTATTTGCAAATATTGATACTTGGATTGACTATTTGTTAACAACCGTGATAAGTTTCTTAAAGCAGAACTTTCCCTGGACATGCTTTTCCCGCTGCAGCGAAAAATACAATCGGCGTAGGGTTATGGATATAAAAAAGCAGAGACATCGTGTACACTCTACAAATATTCACATAAGTTGCTCTCCGACGTGGTTATACACGCATGTCGCCACCCACTAAAGAATCTTTCAAATAATTCCCATATAGACGATTTGCATTATCTCGGTGCATGCAAGATGTGTTTGTCGATTGTGTAGTCGGCTTCTATATGGCATTCAAAAAGCCAGGAAGCAAACCTACAAGGAATAATTAGCTATTCTAATACGACAATTGTGGTTTATGTAGCTAATGCCAAATAAGTCGATGCATTATTCGTGAGCAAAGATTTACATCAAGGGCCATGTACAACATACTTTTTGTCGAACAAGTGGCATATCATCATGAGAATCAGACTGATAGCGCCGAAAACGCATATGCGAGCATTACAATTGAGTTTGGGCAAATGTATGCAAGTGTTCATCTCGGACCGATCAGCATTAGTATAGACAAAGTTACGACTTAGTAAGCGCAATCTCATTCAAACTCTAAATACTTGAAAGTGATCACATATAAACAAATCTACCTGCTAAAGAAAGCCAACGTTTTACTATGATATCGGTGCAAATCAAACTCCTGCCATTTCAAATGGCTACACAATGCATTATTATGAGGCCTCGGTAGTTTGCCTCAACACTCATATGGCATAGTAACAGCCATTCTGCAATTACCATGATATAGATATTTTCAACCTAACCCATTACGAGTGCTCCCGCATTCGGTTGTCATGTTCAATATACTTAGGCAGCTAACAACATAGGATGAGTAGGGGGATATACTTTTTCAACCATCGTATTGTCGTCCTTCAATAGCATGAAATGCAATAGGTTTGTTGACGTGGTATTATTGTAATGGATCAATCCATGACGTGGTTTAAACATAGGTGCCAAAATATCAAAAGTAGACATACGTAGCATGCACTTCAATTCGATTGACAGTTTGATAGTTATTATAAATTGCGAACGTCGAAGATACGTATGGTATTTAATCGGTATTTGCTTATTGAAGGCACGAAAATCACTAAAGGATTGATTGAGCAAACATGATTACAATCAGAGGTGAGACTAACCCAGCCAAGAGCATCATTAATGTTTAGTCATGCACTGTGCATTTATACCGAAACGGTTGCACATTGAAGTCTTCTTGTAGAATAAAGTGTGCGGAAGTCCTGAATGCATTTTCTATTTATTGCGTCTTGCGCATTAACATAATTGTCTATTAAAGTAAGTTTTGTCTTGCCAGGGTTGCATGCATATATAAATATTGTTTATAGTATAGTAAAATTGTTTTGCCTTTAGGGCATTTGGTCCGAATGTGATATTGAGATATCTCCCAGACTGCACCTCCGCGTGTGGCACTTAAGTATATACCCAGAATTGAGCTGTGTACATGAACCGATATATGATGTATTCGCTTGTGGTTTTGGGTCGATTTCATTTGTACCATCAGGATATTTCTTTTCATTATCTACAATCGTATGACCTCCGCTGCAGCCCGTTGGCAGATATATCGTATTTTCATATTGACTATAGTACAGCCTACGTATACTCAAGGTCTGTTTTGAGTACAATTCCCATAAGATTCTTACATGTAACATCTCGACATGTGCCTCAGTCTAATGCATGGCTTCAGGATGGATCGCTCTCGTCTTCCTCCTCTGAATAAATTTTACATAGCGGAGGGTCAGTGTCAAATTTTCTATATTTTTTTCACAATACAGAGACATTGCAATTTGAACAAATAAGTCACGAGATCTGGTAGGTCAAGGTTGCTCTCAGCACAAATTCAACGATAAATAAAATGCTTTATGTAATCGGCATTGACGCAAGAAGTAAGTTTGCAAGAAGAAATGAGAAGCTATTTAGCTCAGCTGAAATGCTTCAATGTCATTCTGTGTGCATTAAATGTTTTAACCGTCGCTAGACTACAAACTTAGAGGAAAAAGAGTTAGGTTTAGCTTTGAAATGAAGTGCCGTATTGAGATTTTCAGGGGTTACAATTAGGTTTGAAGGAAGAATTTATTGTATATTACTGCATGGATGTAGGACAACAAAAATCCACAAGTAATTGTATGATACCAGCTAATCTAAAACTAAATATGCAAATACGGGAGAAGGCAAGAGTTTTACCAGCAAAGTTAATACCTCTATGTAATTGTTACTGTCTGTCGCATGCCAGCAGAAAATATATATATACATCGCATTTTCTTACAGCAAGCACTCAGATAGTTTCTTAAAGCGCGCCACAACATACAGGTTAAAGCACTTAAGCGACGGTAAGTGAATTAATATCATCCATGAACTTTTTGACAGTTATTATTATTTAGATGACAATGCGCCAACAATAAATGTTACACATCAATGTATTCTTTGGCTTTGCTCATATGTAAAAATAACAGGACATTACGGTTATACATCGATAATAAAGCTAAATAAAAATTATGGGGACAAAGGGGACCCAAGGGATTTTTTTATTGGAGTTAAAATAGACATCTTAATGTCGAGGTTACATATTTAAACCGCCCTTTTCATAATAGTAAATTGAGCGCTTGTAGCAGCGAACATACATACGTAAATCACCTCAATAATATAACTGACTGCGCCAGCTATGATGTAGTTGCTCCATCTCAGGCAAACATATCCTAATCGATTTAATTCATCGATGATAGCCATAGCCAGTTAGTTCAGAATTAAAGTGATAAATCGCTGTAAATACCGTTCTGTTTTATGCTTTAATCTTTAATAGGTTTCTAATATTGAATAATGAGCATTTGCATGTATCTTACAAACTTAACAACGTTCAGCGTAAAGTGTGTCGAATCGACTAGAAAATTTATACAAAACGGCTGGAACTCGGAATAAGGTCTTTGTGTTTGTGCACTCCCCAAAAATGGCGTATAAGTGTTTTTATTACTTAATAATGTTTAAAATACATGAATGGAGCACAATCTATCACTATTTGAAAATATATTTACGATATAATTGGTTATCGGGCCAGGGTCTAGTGTAACAACGCTATAACCTAATCCAAACACATATATCTACTGGAAGTAACTTACACCTGTGTGAGCTTGTCAACACTTATCCCATCAAATGCGTTATGATAGCAACACCCAGTAAAATATCCATTAATAGGTTTGTAAAGTTTTTGACATTTGAATAAATGACACCATGCAGGATGCACTTAATAATGTTCTTGCGATGCATATTTCGGAACATTGACTCCGATAGATTGAATGCATTCATTTTCATCTTGGTTGAACGATGTGTAGCTCTTGTGCTATGGAGATTCACAACGTCCGCCAAACAAGGGAGGCTTCAACTAATGTTTGCTAGTTTATTTGTCCCCCTTTGCTAACGAATATTCAACTTTTCTTTTGAGATTCGATTATTTGTGTGCGCATTGATCATACTGTGGTGCACTACACAAGGCATACTATCAACCAATGACGCATTATCAAAATGTATAACGCGAAGCCCCAAATGAGGGGCGCCTGAACTAGCCATTGCACAGTGATTGCTTGGCGAATGGGGAAGACACAAGGGAAACACGTACACATACAACTACGGAAATCTAACTATGTAGAATTGATCTTTGGTTAGGTTTATTGTTGCTAGTAGAATGCAAAGAATTTTGTCTGTAGGGTGTCTTGTGCTTGCCCTCCTCCAAAGTGCCTCGACGGAACAATATGATCAGACCGATACATGTCCAAAGTGCACAAGTCTAAATAACTGAATATTCCATTTAGTATAATTTCATCTTTTGAGGATGCTTTTTTATAAAGGCAACCAGCACTTCTTCTGGAACCATTCTCTATTATGTGACATTCGTACTTCTGTCAATCAATCTAAGGCATGTCTCACTGATTGAACCTATAATTGTTTGGTAATATGTACAAATGCCAACCATATCACTTAGCTTAATACAAGCAAATAAACAGAGAACGATAAGCCGGCCATATTTCCCTGAATTTCATTTGCAGCAAATGTGGGGCATAAACGTGCTAGAATATATGGCCGAGCGCATTATCAATACATAAAACAAACGGTTAGGCGAGAGTTAAAGGACGTCATAATAGTACCAAATGACCGCTATTATTCCATAATTTAGCACAGACAGACGAGGTGAAATGTGGCGTACTCCCATAAGGCAAGAATTGGTGAGATGATTGTCGTATGGCTTGTATTGTGTCATTACATCACGAACAAAATATACTTTGTAATGGTGATATATTAGGTAGGTGGTACACAGTTTTCCTCTGGTTGCAAGGCATGCTTCGAGGAAATCGGGTAGGATCATATACGAATAAGGTCATTAACTACCGCTGAGGGCATATTAAGAGAAGCAGTACGCTATCACGTTTGCTATCAAAGATATATGAATTTGTACACCGGGTGATTTGAATTGGCGTATTTGAATAAGATTGTACATGGACAGCAATTTTGCATGGTACATCGCACAAAGATTATCAACAGCCATTGACATTTTTGAAAAGATCGATGTTTTTGTTGTTGTATCATGCAGCTTCATAATGTTTTGGTCATAGGTCCATCATTGATCAGCTTGATAAGTAGTTGACTACATCGCAACTAATAACGGATGAGATTTGGGGTGCATTATGATAATCAACACTAGTACAGCAACGGAAATTTAACTCCGTTCTTGTCACTGGGTAAAAATGCATGAAGCCATTTGCTGTGCGGCAGTTAATATACCTAGCCACAAACCAACTACAAATAACCTAAATCTAAGATGTTATATCACCTTACATATTGGTCGGAAACAAAAACTCCATGAAATGTCAAACGTTATCTACACGCAGCTGTTCGTATTGGGTTTATACTTAAACGAACATGTATATGATAGGCTCTTTCCGGCGGAATCTGAGCACCAAACGCAACCAATTCCTTTCTTTAACAACGGCTCGGCGAATTTCTTGATGATTTCCCTCCTTGCTGGAGCTCTCGACCGACCGAATCAAACGCGTGCTTGATGATAGACAAATAAGGGGACAAGCTGGCTGTATCGCTGTTGGCGGGATTTGTCAAGCGACCCTTGAAAGATAGGCAAGCGCGTTGTCATCGATGAGGATAAGCAGCAGACATGAACTTTCAAATCAATAACTCATCTCAATAGACACTCTTGTCACCATCCACTGGAACCCTTGCAACATCATTCAACCATCAAAACTAAAGACATCTCATACGAAAATTCAACAACTATCGCCTTGCATCTTCGCTATTAAATCATCTCAGTTGGCCTCATTCTCTGAACAGGTTATCGTAAATAGTGAAGGATAGATTAATAATGCCGCGCACATTATAGGCAGTCCAAAGAATAAAGCATCGTTTTCCTAGCCATAAGTTTAACTGGGTAGAACACGTGTACAGGGCGTATCAGGCTATTTGATGTGTTTATAATTGTAATCCAATATGGATCCATACGCCGACAATGCCGCAGTAGATTTGTAAGAGTGGTTGTTGGTAACCATGTTTATGAAATGTTCAAGGACCTAGCGCCAGGCCCAAGCGAGTGGACACGTCACATCCGTATATGCGGTCCATACCCGTATAACAGCGACGCAAACATATTTGTAATCAAGTATCGTTGACATTCAAAAGGACATATTGTCTTTTTCTGGCCACATCATATTTTTGATTAATATGATAACAATATGACTCTTTTATCTATTTAGATTGCAAAGGCGATGAAGACGTCGATATGACAATGCAATATTGACATTATGTATTGCCTGACAATCTCAATAAAAAAGATGTCCTGTGGTTGTGCCATTCTCTTGTAGTTCGCACATGTTGGAGCACAATGTGGCGCAATTAATATCAGCATCGCTTGCGACCATATTTAGCTTAGGTTATTAAACATTAGAATGATCAGAATTCATATCGCAACATTGACATCTGGTGCAGTCATAATAGGAACGTTAACTAGATCACTAGGAAAATATGCCCATAAGCAGTCAACTGCCTGAATCCAGATTCAACCCACTGAGAAGTGTTCTGAATACAAATATAGCAATCATGCATGCCAAAGCTGACACTTGTTTGAGATAAGCGGCAGTTACCTTAACTAACCTAATGCTAATAATTGTACACAGAGAAAGTGTCGGATGGGTTATCCCCATCCATTCTGTGCGTTGAATGAATAAGATCATTGGCCATTAACATGATGTATTTGGCCATGTCGGTTTCGCGATCTTGTCAACTCGTGCAATCATGTTTCTCTGAGAGCATAAATTACGATCACTTATTTGTTGTATATTACTTCGAGTAGCTAAAATAATCAGATAAGATGAAGGCGAGGCGCGAAATCATGGATGGCACGTTTTCTAATTCCAATGACGTACATTACATAAAGGAGTACAGCAGACACTGTTGCATGCATTAACGTTTTCGTTTGGCTTAACCTGCCTTGCTGAGATGCTAATGCATTTAGAGATCTCATCAGTATAAAGCAGATACAACAACAACGTACCAACCCTACTAATATATAATCCTTTGGACATAATCCTTTACATGAGAGGCCCACGGAGATGCCGTGGTTTAACAAATGATGCCCTGCCAAGCGCAATCGTAGTTCTTAACCTACCTTTGCCATAACGGCTACAACCTTAGAAGCACGCCTTTGTACTGTTTCAAATATCTCCATGCCACAGGTTGTGGGTTTGTGTTTAAACATGACTGGTTCCCCGTGGCTCGGATGATCACGTAAAATGGCGGTCACATCTTTGAAAGCAAATGCCTACTCACCCGATAGCTCAAAAGTACCATGCGAGACCTTCATCCAAGCGGCGAAGGTTTTACAGCCCGGCCTAGGCATCCCAATCTTCTTCATCAAATACCGTTGCGATGAAAACCTCGTTGTTGAAAGTGACGTAAAACCGTATTATTACCATTACTATTCATATATATATATATATATATATAGATATATATATATATATATATATATATATATATATATATATATATATATAGAGATATATATATATATATATATATATCTATATAGATATATATATATATATATATATATATATGTCTATATATATATATATATATCTATATATATATATAGATATATATATATATATATATATATATATATATCTATATATATATATATATATATATATATATATATATATATATATATGCATCGACAGAGACTTTTAGCGAGAAAAGATTGTTAACGGTATAGTCTCCCAAATGTTTGTTAACGATCTAGTCTCCCAAATGCTGATTCTGACTATATAAAATAGATGGCTTAATCGTCGGGGGGACACAAATCATAACATAATAGAACAGGCTACAGCATTACCGAATCATAATCACGGGCACTGTAAGACAGAATTATGGTGTGCAATGTACGTCTTTGTCGGTATTTGTATATATACGTCTTTATTGTTATTTGAATATATATATATATATATATATATATATATATATATATATATATATATATATATATATATATATATATCTATATATATATATAGATATATATATATATATACATATACATATATATATATATACATATATATATATATATATATTACATATATATATATAGAATATATATATATATATAATATATATACAAGAGATATACGATATTTATATAAATATATATATCTATATATTATATATATTGTGGACCATATATATAGCATATATATATATACATATATATACGTATTGTGTATAAATACATAGTATATATATATAATTGTATACATATAGATATATATATATATATAGACAGAGAGAGAAAGATATACGTATATGTATAAATATACCCCTCTATATATATATATAATATATATATATCTATGCATATTATATATATCTATATATATATATATATATATATATATATATATATATATATCTCTATGTATGTCTTCATGTAAATAGATAGTTTTATATATATGGTTAAATACATTTATATATGTGTATATATATTGATAGATTTATGTTATATATATATATATATATGTATATAAATAATACACATATCCCTATATATATATATATATATATACAGAGATACATATATATATATATATATAGATATATATATATATATATAATATATAGATATATAGTATATTCTGGAGATATATAAATGTATATGTTATATATATATATATATGTATATATATATCTATATATATATAATATATATATATATATATATATATATATATGAGAGATATATATAGATATATAGAGAGAGAGAGATAAATAGATATATATATTATACATTTATATATATATAATATATATATATATATATGTATATATATATATATATATATGTATATTAGATATTATATATTATATATATATATCTTTGATCTCCGATAGATATTTATATATATATTTATATATATTTATATAATATATATATATATCTAGATAGGTATATATATATATATATATATATATATATAATATATATTCTTATATATCTCCTATTTCCTCTATATTCTTCCTCTATATATTTATATATCTTGTCTATATCTCTATATATGTATCTCTCTCTTTCCCTCTCTACAAATATATATATCTATATATATCTCTATATGTATATATATATATATATATATATATATATATATATATATGTACAACTGGACCATACTCGTATGCCACAACGCACTCAATTGATAACTTGAATGCTCTCTTGTTATATCCTCTTGTGTGGTCCTTGAACACTTGCTGCAGAGACAACTGATGCATACAAGGTAGGTCTCCTGATTATCCCGTCGGTCTTTATGTGACCTTCATAAAGCCTGGCAGTAAACCTACAGGGTATAATAAACTATCGTAATACGACAGTTGCGGATCCCTTCATTTGTAAGATTATTGCTATCTTATGTTACATTACTCTCACAATAAGTGTCCCATGGTCCAATGAGTTGCATAAAATTAATAGCATCAGACATATTGCTCCTCAAAGGCACATGAGTGCCCAGCAAAAGGTTTAGGCATGTATATGCAAGCGTTCACCTCGGACCATTGCAAGGTTATTATTCAGAACCCCGCGACTCAACAAGTCGATGGCTTGTCAGCGATAACTGCAAATAAGTATGCAATCAACTAAGAGAGAGGTTTTATACTGCTTTTAAGGGATAACTCATTAACTTGTAAATGCCTTAACAGATTTTTATCAGTCAAACACAGTAAATCGCATAGTTTCATAAAATGTAATAAATATATTTGGGAAAACCCTTACAATTGCATGCGCCTCTACATTCTTTGTTATCTTATACATATTTGTCCGTGTTTAAGTGGGGAGATATGTAACTGAGTGGTTGGAATATCACTTCAACTGAACGAGGATAATGAAGTATTGTGCTTTGTCAAACCATAGGCTGTTACCCAGCCCCCATCGTCGCATTGCTTAATTGATTTATCTGTTGCGTTCAGTTTTAACATATTCCAAGATGTATTATTCCATGACAGCCTTATCGCTCCATCGACGGACATGGGAGGATAAAACAAATTGATGCCCTAGGTGCGCAAGGAACATATTCGCTGATCACAAATCTAACTGGTTCCTCAAGTGGGATACGGATGGAACGGGCGCCATATTAATTATTGGTGCATCTGGTACGTACCTCTGACATTTATGTACCATCTTACTATCAGAGAGCAACTTATCAAATTTGGTGTAGATCCGTGTTTAAGTGAATCTCCAAAACAAAGTGCATTCACCTGTGCGGCAGCAATAAAATAGATTGGTTAATTTCCATATTAATTAGTCATCGCCGTCAAGCGTTTACGGGCCGTAGTTCTCTAGGTTACAATGATTTACTCACGCGAATGTTGTCGGTGAACTGGGCTTAATGTTATTTCAGGAACTTTGGCTCTCTATTTTATGATATATATTCACACTGGTAAGCCG